>OY755246.1:41640071-41727553 GCA_963576725.1 Azorinus chamasolen | reverse complement strand
ATAGCTACAGATAAAGGTGCGTACCCAAATGCTGAGGTCTACATTTTGTGACTCTTCGATGCGGTTCTAAAAAGTGTGGTATAGTATAGGGTTTTGTGGAGAAATAAAAGAGCTATGTTTGACCACATTTAAATGTACGCGTCTTATCTGGTCCTCTGCTTTTTCGTATCATGACGCGAAACTGTCAACTGCTCAACTAACTGTCTATGAAATTAAATCATCAAAATTGATACACTACAAATTGTTATTAAGTGTATTCTATTAGTTTAAATAGTTTGAATACCGATCAGACAACGGCAAATGTAATTTTCTGAAAGTGGGAGATCCTTCGAAAGCAAAAGTTGCAATGCGAAAAGAGAAAAGTGTTGGTTCGGTTTTTGTTCATGAGTAGTAATTAAAGGTGCAACACTACTCACGCCCCCTAGCACCGGCCAAGGCCCCATTGAATTTTAAAAACTAATAACACCAAAAGTAATGACGCAAAGGACCAGAAAATATAACAACACTGCGAATATAGTACGACTTTTTAAGGCCGCCACACAAGCACTTAACACCTGTTAAGTACAAAACAAACTTTGCATATGGTCCTGGTTAACGAACGTGTCTAGGTAACATACTTTCAACATTTACACCTAGAATATTCATGTAATAAATAATGACATATTATTGAATATTAATTAGATTAATTGTTATAAAAAGCACAATCATATATAAAGGAATTTTGCCAAGGAAGAAAATCTAGAATCATATCTGTATTATATCAGAAACAGGACAGTCCTCGATTAGACGACTCTTACACGATCCGTCTGATTTTGGTCGTCTCTGTTTGCAAATGCGTAAACATCCCAGGTGCAATTCGCCTTACTTAGGCGGCACATAGAAATGTCTACTACTAACTTTAGCCTACAGTATAACAGCCTGGCAGCTCAGGTAATGCGGTCACGCGATGAATAAATGTGTGTTTTTCAAAGAAGGTGACTTTTTAACGCAGGACGAAAATAATTTATGTTTTGATCGATATAAAGATTTTTTATATTAGATTGAAACTCTGCACCCGGAAGATAACTGTTGTTCTATAAACCTCTTACTTAACTATTCCAACTGAAATAATCTGACAAAATTTCTTTCCTTAGGCACGTCACTGAGAGTGTGTCCTCCTCATCACCGTAAGCTATGTTTGCGGGCAAACTAGCCAGTCCCTGGTCCTGATTCAGTATGATCCGCATGAGGTCTCCCGTAGATGAGAGCTGGTGAACGCTGTTGGTTTTATTGCTACACACGTACACAGAGCCGTCTTTGCCTACAACTACTCCTATTGGATATCTTAACTTGTTGTGTTTGTACACAGATATGACACAGCCAGCGGTAGTCATAATTGTCACCGTGTCAGCCTTCAAGTCAGTTACGTAGATAACATCCTTGTCACGGTCTATTGTAATGCATCCATGCTTAATAAAAAGCTGTTTTCCATCGCTGTCAGAGTTGTATGTATCCAACGTTGTACCAGACAAGTCGATCATTTTGACGCATGCTTCCGTCCCACTTGAAATGATAAAGTTCGACCCGTCATAACAAAACTCAGTAATATCAACGTCGGGTACGTTAATAGTATGACCCCTGGTCAGGACATCAGATACGATAAGTATGTCTATTTTCCCTTCATAGTTTAAAGCAACGGCAACTTGATTTGGTTTCATTTCTATAATATCTACCGGTTTTGAAGACATAGACAGACATGACGTACGTTTGTTTGTCTTTATATCGATAAGTTTAATGTTATTGTTTCTATCATCGGCAACTACCATTCGGTTTCCAGTCAATACAGCTATCCCACTGATATCACATTCTTTAGTGTCGGCCACTGACTTTATGTTGACTTCCCGCACATACCGGGCCATTGTGGGCGTGTCATTCTGCCACAAGAAGAGTGACCAATTAGTGGATAGTGCAGACATCAATTCTTGACATTTATCACTCTTTTGAACTGAACATTGGTGCAGTCTCCCATTGACAGTTATTGCCTCACTCTCATTTCATTTCTATAAAGAGCTGAGTGTCCTTTCCTGGTGTAGCATTTTCTTCCAGACTTGATTTCATACTCTTCACATCTGTAACTATCGACTGGCATCTGTCAGATTCAATCTTTATTTTCCCTTTATTTTTACGGTTCAACTTTCTTCATCGTTTCGTTTTCAGGTTTATCGAGCAATTTGTTGATCTGTTGTCTGAAACCTTTAATATCGGCTAGAGCCTTGGTATGATATTTCGTATTAGCTTCAGTCTTGTCGATATTTTCATGCTGATTATTTACTGTTGAGAGGAAACGATCTAAATCTTTTATCAGACTTTTATACTCTTGGCTGTTTGCAATCCCGCATGACACTTCCGGCGCATAAGACATGTCCAGACAGGGTCGGTGCTTCAAGTTTACGCAGACGCCACAACACAGCTAATTATGATCATTGCAGAAATATTCCAGAACCTTACCTGGGTGTTTTAGACATGTCTGTTTTAAAACATCTGTCGTTTTCCGCTGTATTTTCGATTTCGTCATGGCTGATGTATCCAACATCTCATGATGTTTCGTGGCGGTAGGTTTCCGGTGAGCTTTGCAACAATTATCACATAAATACTCACAACAATCCCGGCAGTAACCGACAGTTTCCATGTGAAGATTTTCTGTACTACAAGGTTGGCAGAAAAGGTCAAATAGTTCCTCTGAACATGCTATTATAGATGCGCTTAAACCCTTCTGTGTTTTCTTGACTAGACGCAATGTAGATTTTAAAAACTCCTATATCTGAATAGAATTACAAAACAGAATATATATTTTACAATGGATATCCGACAAAATACGGAGTATAATATCCAAAGATTTCGTCGGCAATGGATGTTTAAATGACATGTCAAGATTTTTTTGTCATTATGCCATTGAAGTCAAAATAACTCTAGCTCACAAGAACGGGAAGTTACTTGAATACTGCGGTGAAATCACTGACAATAATCACAATGAGAAGATTTAACATCTTAAAATTTAGCGCAACATCAATTTCTGATTTAACATAATTATGCCCTTATCTCAGAAAATGCCACAAACATTTATATGTATGTAATTACTTTTTAAAGGAAATATAGTATATATGTAACCGAATAGAAACGTTCGGCCCTGGAGCGGTTATTCTCCCTGTAGTAAGGATTTCTTCCAGGGATAAGATATTGACAAATGCAGAACTGTACTATTGATTTGTATAAATTAAACAAATTTCTCCATGAGAACAAATACTCTTTCTATCCTAGTTGACTTCACTGGGCTGTCATAACCGCCGTAGCATGTATACACGACATACTTATTGGAGTGATGATTAACATAGATAGTCTCTGACCAGCTTTTATTAATCAGAATGATGATTCCTTATCTGCAATAAAAGATTGTGAAAGTGTATGTTATGAGCTGTATAAAGTTTGGAAAGAATGAGCAGACATGTGCCTACAACCTGAACAGGCTAAACCTGAGTATGATTTAAAAGTATTGGCCCAGCACTTGGGGTGCTCAAGACACAGTTTATACTACTGTTTCAGTTGCCCATTCTCAAGCATATGATTGGTCAGATAATTGAGAATTAAATTAGGCTTCACTCTGAAGTTTTATAACCTTGGGGTCAGACCTAACCGGGTTGATCTACGGGTAGTGACAGGTATGGTCAGGTTATAACTGGTTTACCTTCTGTATGCAATGTTAGGACAAGAATAAATGAAATATCAGTTGACATCACATCAGATGTTAACACTTAACTCTTATCCCGGCGATACAAATCATGTCTGCTCGAATTATGATATAGTGTTTATTAAATAGTAATCACTTTCATCCTAGTTCTATTACATTTAAAAAGTGATTGTCTACTAACAAACAGATTGGGTCGCTCGCTATGGGATGCTGGGTAGCTTTTGCATCTGAATCCAAACTGTTCAAATGTAAGTTGCGGTTGGCAAGATAAGAGTTTTTACCCTTGATAAGTTCAGGTGATCGCAGCATTTCAGTCTGAACTTTGCGAACAGTTGATACAACTGTGACGGTTACTGTTAACTGAACGCACCACAGTTGCCTCCTTTCCACCATGTGTAATGAATGCATCTGTTCATACAAACTTCAGTTTTCTACACACCACATATGTATATTCTTTTATAAAACAGGAATATTGTATTAATCAGTTTCTATTGAAATGTATCACTTGCATCAAGTTGTTTGCAAAATGAGATATGTTTTCAAGACGATAAATATATTTTACACTACAATCTGCCATAAGCGGCCACCACGAAGAGGTCTAATTATGTCTCTGAAGGCAGTAGGTAGCTTAATGCAAGTCAAAAGTAAAGTTGTATTAGTTTTACCCTGCATTAAGCAACACCTGCTTTTTTACATTCTTTAAGCTCTATAACTGAATTGCCGCTTAAGACAGGTTCTACTGTATGTATGTTCTTACGCACTACTGGTATTTTCGTAGTATTTGTTTCCTAGATGACACTGTCATAAACATGGGCATGCTTACCATAACTCTTGTGACGTGCATTTTCAATCCATTTGAAGTAGTCTGTGTTTCGACGACTGTTTCCATTGAGTCAACATTTAGTTATTGTTTGTTAGACATGGCGCTGTGTATATGCATGCTGCAATGTTTCAGTTAAAACAAGGGTCGATGTGTATAATTTTCAATATAAAAAAAGAAAAGAATGACATATCATACCCTTTAGTTACGATTTTAATTTGAATCCGACTAGAACAAGGGTGCCTTTTATGTAGTTTTCAACAGTAAAAATCCAAGCCATCATTTGTGCCTTGGATGCAGTGTTATATAATCTCAACATTTTACTTCTAGTGATTCATGTTTATTTGTCCTGTGAAAAAATAACATTTTGGTATACATGTACATGCAAATAACAATAGATATAGGGACGGACATATAACAGGATTAGACTTCTTACATTAAAAACAATATATCTATATATTAACCATGTACTCCATGAATATGCATGTCAAAATAACGATATGATGAATATTAATAAATGTTATAATAGCATATGAACAAAGGAATTTTGGGTCATGACAGAAAATGTAGAATTTTCTAAGCAAACAGATCCTAATCAGACAGCTCCTCTAGGATTTATCTGATCTTGGTTTCTCTGTTAACCCTTCGCTTACTATTCACGTCAATATACCTACCTGTAAATAGTGAAGACCCAGATGAGACAGCTCCTGCAGGATCTGTATCATCAGGGTCTGCACTATTTACAAGCTGATTGTGCAACCAGCGCACTCCACAACAGTGATTGCACAGCGAAATACTTGTACACAGTGAAGATATATGTAATTATACAACAGGGCATGGGTAAAGAAGGAGAACTGTATTTTAAAATTCAGCAAGCGAAGGATTAAAGGCGTAGAAAGGCGTATTCGTAGAATAAATGGTTAAATGAGTCTTCTATATACCAAAACAACAATCGTACCACCTTAACCATGACCCGGAAATAGCCGAGAATATATGCTCAATGTGGCAGTACGTTTACAATATACTAAAGAGTTACTAAATGAAATACTTTATTTAATGAAGATAATGCAATTAGTCCAACGACTTCTCTCCAATGACTCCCTCGGATAAGGACATTTTGCAATACATAAATATTGAACAAACATAAAAAAGGTTTAGATAAAACAAAAGCTTATTACAAAATTGAAACCGGGACTCATTCAAATACCGACACGAGTATAGTAGTCGTTCGCAAACAATGTAAACCCAGATGAGAGGGCTGCTGAAATAACATTCTGATCAGTCGATTTCTGAACAGAATAAATTGACTGATCTATTATTTCCACATTGGTCTTGGTCAGTAATCTCCCATCGAATACTCTCTCAAACCTGTATGTCCTCTAATGTAGACACTGGTCAAATATGATGGTCTGGATCTCCACTGTTTGGCGTTTATCAATAGTGTTACATTTTGTATCGAACTGTCCAAATAGACAAAGATTGTTAACCTCGATAAAACGCGTCGTCTGGTATGGCTCTACACTGTTTTAACCCTTTCGCTGCCAAACTCTCTCGTCTGCTAACTTTGTCGTCTGCTACAAATTTTCATTTTTTTGATTTTCTTCATTTTTGTTTCAAAATCATAGTAACAGTAACAAACAGTTTGGATCCTGATGAGACGCCGAGCTACTCGGCGTCTCATCGAGCTACTCGGCGTCTCATCTGGATCCAAACTGTTGGCATAGGTAATCACAGATCCGGCATTGGCAGCGAAAGGGTTAACAAAACACTCGTCAGTATTTATAGTAAGCAATTTATTGAATTAATTAACATGACAAGCGAGTATTCTATGGGGATATATCCAGCGCATTTAATGTGTATATCAGTAAATGGTTATTTCCCTTCTATGACGAACAAACGTTACCAAGCATGAACTATTTCGCTGCCAAATTTTGCTGCAACGTTTGTCCTCAGCTGCAGATGTCATCTTTTACATTTATTTTCAGTATTTTGATTTCAAAAACAGTTTGGATCCTGATGAGATGACGAGTTACTCGGCGTCTCATCTCGATTCAGACTATTTGCATAGGTAATCACAGATGCGACATTGGCAGTGAAAGGGTTAAAGTACCATTTGTCTTGCAGATTGGTCATTCGATACAGTAATGTGTGTTGTTTTTATGCTTCTGGGTTGTGTAAAGTGATTTACCTGTTTACATGTATTTCAGAGTATTTATCTTGAATTATAATTAGTCAAAGTGGTCAATTACATGTAATTATGAAAATAGAATTAGTACAGAACGTTTTCTTTTCGACTGCTTATATCTGATGAAACATACTTTTGTACCGTGTTCGGTAAAATATCGAAGGACATGGACCGTGGTTTCGTTGAATAGATGTTAGCTGCTAGATTAGTCACTTAGCGCATGTCAAGTACAAGATCTCGTTAGTGATAATCGCTTACAACTTCACTCTATACCTAATAGGAACGCTTTTAACTCTTTTGCAAACACAGTAGAACTGGATTAGACCGCCCCGTATGGGCCGTCTGATGTTGAGGGTCTACTTTGTTTGCATATTAGACAGGGTCCTAGTAGTGGTTACCGTAGCATCCCCCTCCCCTAGACTTTTTTTCATGGGTACCAAATTGTTCGTTGGGGTCCTCAGAACACATTTTGAGCATGCCCCCAAAAATAAGTTTGTCCCAGCTATGTTTTATTAAACGGTTTCCATGGTAACCCGAGGTAATTTTCGAAACTACCTTGGTTCAGAAAATGCATAATAACTTTGCTTTTAGAGACAATAGAAGGACAAAACAAGTACCAAAGTAAAGCAGAGACATATAGCTTGAATATGGTATATGATTTTATTAATATTCATACATGCATTCTTATGAATACTAATGAGGAAGAAAAAAATGTGACTTTTTTAGAAAAAAGGAGTTTGTTGTTTAGTCTGAGAGGCTTATTAATGCACAGAAATTATTGAATTTAGGTTTAAGTTGTTCCTTGGAGTCCTCAGAACACATTTTGAGTATTTCCCCAAATAATTTTGTCCCATCTATGTTTTATTAAACGGTTTCCATGGTAACCAAGGTAAATTCCGAAACATCCTTGGTTCAGAAAATGCGTAATAACTTTGCTTTTAGAGGTAATAGAAGGCCAAAACAAGTACCAAAGTAAAGCAGAGACATATAGCTTGAATATGATATATGATTTAATTAAAATTCATAAATGTATTCTTATGAATATTCATGAGAATGTAAAAAATGCGTTTTTTAGAAAAAAGGAGCTTGTTGTTTAGTCTGATAGGCTTATTAATGCACACAAATTATTGAATCCAGGTATAAATTGTTTGTTGGGGTCATCAGAACACATTTTGAGCATTCCCCCAAAGTAGTTGTGTCCCATCTAAGTTTTATTGAACGGTTTCCATGGTAACCCGAGGAGGTAAATTTCAAAACAGCATTGGTTCAGAAAATGCATAATAACTTTGCTTTTAGAGGCAATATAGGGACAAAACAAGTACCAAAGTAAAGCAAAGACATATAGCTTGAATATGGTATATGATTTTATTAATAGTCATACATGCATTCTTATGAATACTAATGAGGAAGAAAAAAATGTGATTTTTTTAGAAAAAAAGGAGTTTGTTGTTTAGTCTGAGAGGCTTATTAATGCACACAAATTATTGAATGCAGGTATAAATTGTTTGTTGGGGTCATCAGAATACATTTTGTGCATTCCCCCAAAGTAGTTTTGTCCCATCTAAGTTTTATTGAACGGTTTCCATGGTAACCCGAGGAGGTAAATTTCAAAACAGCATTGGTTCAGAAAATGCATAATAACTTTGCTTTTAGAGGCAATATAGGGACAAAACACAAACCAAAGTAAAGCAGAGACATATAGCTTGATTATGATATATAATTTTAATAATATTCATATATGATTGTGTAACCGGGTGTTCTTATAAAGAAACATACCCGCTCAGACCCGGGATCGTACCCGGGTCGCCAGGTTGGCAGTCAAACACTCTACCACGTCGCCATAAAAGCGCGCTTGTACAGCAAGGCCGTACAAGTGATGATAAACCTACACACTGTGACATACTCCCCCAGCAAGTTGAAATTCGTCCCGAATTTCTTTGGGTATGAGAACGACTGGGAATCGAACTCGGAGCTCATACAGTCACAGTCCCCCGTTGGGCGCCAAATGTAACCGGGTGTTCTTATAAAGAAACATACCCGCTCAGACCCGGGATCGAACTCGGGTCGCCAGGTTGGCAGTCAAACACTCTACCACGTCGCCATAAAAGCGCGCTTGTACAGCAAGGCGGTACAAGTGATGATAAACCTACACACTGTGACAATTGCTAATGAATATTAATGAGGAAGTATAAAAATCCGCTTTTTTAGAAAAATGAGTTTTTTGTTTAGTCTTAGAGGCCTATTAATGCACAAAAAAGTATTGAATTCAGGTTTAAATTGTTCGTTGGGGTCCGCAGAACACCACTTGAGCATTCCCCGAAATAATTGTGTCCAATCTATGTTTTTAACGGTTTCCATGGTAACCCGAGGTAAATTTCGAAACCTCCATGGTTAAACAAATGCTTCATAACTTTGTTTTTAGAGGCAAAAGAAGGACAAAACAAGAACCTGAATAAAGCAAAGACATATAACTTGAATATGATATGTAATTTGACTAAGTTTCATAAATGTATTCTTATGAATATTAATGACGAAGTAAAACAATCCGATTTTTGTTTAGAAAAAGGGAGTTTATTGTTTAGTCTGAGATGCCTATTAATAAACAAGAGTTATTGAATTCATGTTTGAATGTGATCATACAAGGCAAATAAACCATCTTTGTTTCAGGTAATAATTCTATAAAGCATGCGTATTTCAGCTAATTTGCATATAATGTGCGTATATGAATAAGCAATTTTCTATGAGCATTGTATTTAGTATTATTTTGAGTATACGGTAAAAATCTCGATTATTCGAATTTTCTTTATAGAAGCATTTAGACCCTATCAGGCAGGTGACTTCTTAATGCATGGTGTAAGTCATGCAGAAAGCTCCTCTAGGAGCTTTCTGCATGACTTTCACCATGCATTAAGCTGTCACCTGTCTTAAATATCGATAATAATACGTACATCAATGATAATACGTCAATGTTTGAAGCGAATCCCATCTGTTGGATGCAACTCCTGGCGCAAAAGAAGTGAATGAGAGAGAGAGAGAGAGAGAGAGAGAGAGAGAGAGAGAGAGAGAGAGGGGGGGGGGAAGCCTAATGCCCGCCCTGGGGCTGTCGAAATCAAGTGAGGGGATCTGATAAAACATCCCAGGTCGATTTTCATTTGAAACCGGAGACCTAAGAGATACCCAGGGAACCCTTGTCCGTAAGAGTTTAGCGGACATGATCCACCCAGATGCCGGGCTGGCACAAATATTTTCGTCCAGGTCAGGCAAACGGGAAAGAAGTCCTGTGGAAGGAGAAAGAGACTCCCTAGACTTAATTAGGGTTAGGGAGGTCCACTTTTTCGACTGACACTAGCTCGAAAGAGGATAGAGGACCCCTGTGAATAGGAATCGGAGGTCTAGGGCAGACATAGGGTGGGGGATTCTAAAACAATCTTCACACACATTCTCAATAGAAAATATTGATCTTCAGAATCATCTAAAGAAAAAGAGGACTAAGTCCCGTCTAAATCTGAGTGAGAAGCTTCCACAAAGTCTGATTCCCTTAAAAAATAGGACCATCCCTAAGAGACATAATGGACAAAGTGTCTTCCTGCTCTCCCTCAGAATCCGCCCTGGTGAACGCCATGGATGGCAACACCCGGGAAGAGTGGGACCCGCCACAGACATAGAAGTGTGGACTGTGGGTTCACGTGAGAGCTATCCTCCCTCTAGTTGAAGCTTGCTGGTTCCCAGAATGAGTGTCGGCTAGCGAGAGCGACCAGCCGGCGAATCTGAGGAGGCAGAGCGATGTCTTCGCATAGAAGAGTAATAGTAAGACCTCGATCTGCGATGAGAGCGGTGCGAGTGCCGGTTCCCATTAGAAGAATAAGAAGGGTTTTACGCCTCCTACGGGATGGGTGGGATGGGGGCTTGGGAGTCCGAAGTGTACTCAGAAGATGGGGAGTAATTGCAGGGTCTAGACTTAGCCAGAGCACCTTCCTGTTTACTTTCACCACTGTAATGCGATGTAGAGACAGAATGTCCTGTAGAAAAGATTGGACTGGTAGATTTACCGGTCCACTTCGGTATCCCGGTCCAAAGGACCACACCGGGCCACCGGAGGACCGTTGGAGAGCAAACTTAGGACACCGGGCCAA
Source organism: Azorinus chamasolen (assembly GCA_963576725.1). Lineage (NCBI taxonomy): Eukaryota > Metazoa > Mollusca > Bivalvia > Cardiida > Solecurtidae > Azorinus > Azorinus chamasolen. The sequence continues at coordinate 41,716,691 of OY755246.1, read as the reverse complement.
AGAATACACAGTGACATCTTTGGGCTGGGGCTCGGTAGACCGGTCTGCTGGTGACATCATGAAACGGAAGTAATAACGCCAGGACACCGGGGACCGATGATGGATAACTGGGCCTAGATTCAGCGGGACCAGGCAAAACTCTCCACACAACAAGCGGACCGGGAGACCTGGCAACAATAGTACCTGGGACCAGAACAAAGGGCACCATTCAAGTGGTAAACGGGGAACCCGCTCCCGGGCCAGCAGTTGGGTGCCGATCTGCAACTTACAACTGGGGAATCGACTGCACCACAGGGGCTGTTGACGAAAGAGATTTTACAGAAGAAGCAGGCTTCTTCTGAGCTTTAGAGGACAGTGATTTGTCTGTTGCGAGGGAGTTGCTGACCAAAGAGAACAATACAATGCAAGCTCCCACGTCTCCCCTGTCCAGAGGGATGAAACTGGACAGGGAGCTGATGCGGAGCATCCGCAGCAGGTCAGACACACTTAATGAGCTGTCCAGCCTGTCGCGAAATGCTCGCAAGAAGCCTTGCGTTGCTCTGGCATGCTGTGATAAATAATCAAGCAAATGCGTAAGACATCGCGAGTAAGTTAGAAGTCACGCAAGGCTAATATGGGTAAACATAAGCTGATGATGATTACAGTCGAGATGCTATATATTTTCTATTGCATTGCAAAACACCCATACCAGTAATATTCTTCATAAAACATGCATGATGCTCAATTCCTCTGCTGTATTTTCTTACAAGAAATGTGTTGTTAACATACATGTATATTGCAATATAATAGAAAAACTTACTTTCCTACAATAGTTTACATTCTCATTAATATTCATGATTTTGAAAACAATATTCATTATCTACATATTTATATACATGAACATCAATATCGCTGTTTCAGTCAGTATCAAGTTCTATACTGGTTAACTAAAATAACCTCGGATAAAAAGAACAGCTCATGCAAGTGTGTTTATTTTACATCACATTAATATTCATAAATATGCATTAATATTCAAGAACCCAAAGTAATGACCCTCTGCTCTCGTCAATTTTTGTTCAATATCTGGTGTTTTACGTAAAATGAATAATAGAAAAGATAGTACACTCGAAATAATGCTCAATATAGGGCTTATGTTAAATTGCTTATTAATTTACGCACAGTATATGCAAATTAGCTTAAATATACATGTTTTAAGAAATATTACATGAACCAAAGATGTTTTTCTTTATTTGTATGTTGATATTAAAACATTTAAATCTGAATTCAATAACTATTTGTATATTATTAGGCCTCTCAGACTAAAAACAAACTCGTCAAAACTAAACACATATTTTTTACTTCCCCATTAATATTCATAGGAAGACATTATAAGAATGCATTATGAATATTAATAGAATTACATATCGTATTCAAGCTATATGTCTCTGCTTTACGTTGGTTCTTGTTTTGTCCTTCTATTGTCTCTAAAAGCAAAGTTATGAAGCATTTTCTTAATCAAGATAGTTTCGAAATTTACCTCGGGTTACCATGGAAACCGTTTAATAAAACATAGCTGGGACACAAATATTTTGGGGAAATGATCAAAAAGTGTTCTGAGGACCCCAGCGAACAATTTAAACCTTTTTGTGCATTAATAGGCCTCTAAGAAGCGGAATTGTTTACTTCCTCATTAATATTCATAAGTAATAATGTATTAATATTATCAAAATTATATATCATATTCAAGCTACATGTCTCTGCTTTACTTTGGTACTTGTTTTGTCCTTCTATTGCCTCTAAAAGCAAAGTTATTATGCATTTTCTAAACCAATGATGTTTTGAAATTTACCTCGGGTTACCATGGAAACCGTTTAATAAAACTTAGATGGGACAAAACTACTTTGGGGGAATGCTCAAAATGTGTTCTGATGACCCCAACAAACAATTTAGACCTGAATTCAATAATTTGTGTGCATTAATAATCTGAAAATTGGTGATCCTTAGAAAACAAAAGTAGAAATGCAAAAAGAGAAAATTGCAGACTCGGTTTTATTGAGTCTGTTCATGAGTAGTAATTAAAAGTGCAACACTACTCACGCCCCCTAGCACCGGCTTAAGCAGTATTCAATTTTCAAAACTAATAACCAAAGATTCTTCTTGAAAATTCCTTTTATTAATAAAGGTATTGATTTTATTGACCTCCAAAGTTTTTTTAGAGACAAAATGTAATTGACACTATTCCTAAATACTTTAAAAATACTAAACCACCTATGGCCTAGAGCAAATAAGGAATATTTTCACTGAAGCCAATGTTGTACATTATATAAATGATATATATATATATAATATAAGCCTATCAGACTAAACAACAAGCTCCTTTTTTCTAAAAAAGGCATTTTTTATATTCTCATGAATATTCATAAGAATACATTTATGAATTTTATTTAAATCATATATCATATTCAAGCTATATGTCTCTGCTTTACTTTGGTACTTGTTTTGGCCTTCTGTTACCTCTAAAAGCAAAGTTATTACGCATTTTCTGAACAAAGGATGTTTCGGAATTTACCTTGGGTTACCATGGAAACCGTTTAATAAAACATAGATGGGACAAAATTATTTGGGGAAATACTCAAAATGTGTTCTGAGGACTCCAAGGAACAACTTAAACCTAAATTCAATAATTTCTGTGCATTAATAAGCCTCTCAGACTAAACAACAAACTCATTTTTTTCTAAAAAAATCACAATTTTTACTTCCTCATTAATATTCATAAGAATGCATTTATGAATATTAAGAAAATTATATATCATATTCAAGCTATATGTCTCTGCTTTACTTTGGTACTTGTTATGTCCTTCTATTGCTTCTAAAAACAAAGTTATGGCGCATTTTCTGAACCAAGGTAGTTTCGAAAATTACCTCGGGTTACCATGGAAACCGTTAAATAAAACATAGCTGGCGACAAACTTATTTTTGGGGCCATGCTCAAAATGTGTTCTGAGGACCCCAACGAACAATTTGGTATCCATGAAAAAAGTCATGGGGGGATGCTACGGTAACCACTACTAGGACCCAGCCTATATGGAATAAGCTCTTCGTATCCATATGCAATGATAAAAGATCATCCTTAAAGTCAGATAATGATAGTTATATCCGTCTGGGTTGGTCTTCCCTGTTTGCAAATGCATAGAAAGCCTATTTATGGAGTAAATGACTAGCAACAGATGACTGAGTAGTTTTTGTAATCTGAAGAAATGTGCTCTTTTTTGCTCAATGTAAGAGAAAACGCCGTGTCATCCAATCAAATTGCAGTTCTTTTAAAGCAAAGTAGATTGAGTTGGATGCTTTGACGTTCGTAACGGGTTTTCAACCCTTCATAATAGGGAGGAGTTATGCAGACAAGTATAATTATGGACATGTGACGTGGCGGCTGTAAAACATCGCCTCGTACTTCATTCTCAGTGTTGTTATATTTGCTGGTCCTTTAGAAATTTTGAAATTTTAATACTACTGAATCCGGTGCTAGGGGCGTGAGTAGTGTTGCATTTTTTAATTACCACTCATAAATAAAACCGAGTTTGCAATTTTCTCTTTTTGCATTTCGACTGTTGCTTTCGAAGGATCCCCAATTTTCAGAATATTTGTTATACCCTGGGTGCAATTCGCCTTATTTAGGATGCCCAGGGTAATGTCTACTATTAATGATATTCCCAGTTTTGAATACAGTAGAACCCACCCAATGTGGTCACGCAATTAAAACAAATATGTTTCTATCAAGACAGCTTGTTGCTGAATGCAGAACGAAAGCTCTTTAGAAGCTTTCTGCATTACTATCGTCCTTCTGAGCTAATAACCTGTCTCTGCACATTCAATCTGTATATAAATTTTGTGATCGCATTTTAGGGGGTTTACTGTATATTGTTGTTTTTAGTATATTATGAAGTGATTAATTTCATGAAATTAAATTGAAATCGACATAGGCAAACTCATTTGCAGTTTTAATTTTATTTTTATAAAGGGCCAAATAAGCTTATACTTGTTACTAGAAGACATATGAGCTAGCCAATAAGATTAGACGGCAAAGGTGCATTTGTTGAAAGTAAAATTCATTTTATTTTGAAATTGTCTGGTAGATCATTAGGAATGAGTGTTTGTTTCCCCATTACAATCACTTGTGTAAAACTTATTCATTAATTTTTCAATAGTCTCCCAATGAATTTTTTAGAAATATACTGCTTTTTTTCAAACACCACAGAAAGGAAACCCTTTCAGGATAGCTTTATGTCTGATTAACATTGAGCTAAATATTTAATAAATATTAAAAATTTACTATATTATTTAACCAAAATTTGAAAAAAGTTGAAGACATGAAAAATAAAATTGATACCAATTTATGATTTGATTGATATACATACCTTTATATTAGATTGGATTTGTGTAACTTGTGGAGGTAGTGATAAGTCATTATGAAGATATTCAAGTCTTATTCTGATTGAATGTATTGAACGTGAGTGTGAAGGAAACGTTAGGATTACATCTGTTAAACACCTTTCTATTTACCTCATATTTTTATTCTAACTGGAATAATCTGATACAGTGTGTCTCCTCAGCTCTGTCACTGCTAATGAAAAGCCTGTCATCTTCGTCATCGTAAGCTATATTAGCCAGTCCGCGAGCTTGCTCCAGTATGATCCGCATGAGGTCTCCAGTAGGAGACAGCTGGTGTACGCTGTTTGTTCCATAGCTACACACGTAAACGGAGCCGTCTTTGCCTACAACTACGCCACATGGTTTTGTTAACATGTCGTGCTTGTACACGGAAATGACACGGCCATTGGTAGTCATAATCGTCACCGTGTTAGCCTCCAAGTCAGTTACGTAGATGAAATCATTGTCACGGTCTAATGCAATGCACCAAGGCTGAATAAAAAGCTGTTTTCCATTGCTATCAGAGGAGTAAGTGTCCACTCTTGCACCATACATGTCGATGATTATGACACACCTATGATTCCAACATAAACATAAAAAGATTTTGTTTGATCCGTCATAACAAAACTCGGTAATATCAATGCCGGGTACGTTAATAGTATGACTCCTGGTCAGGACATCAGATACGATAAGTATGTCTATTTTCTCTTCATATCGTAAAGCTACGGCAACTTGATTTGGTTTTATTTCCGCAATATCGACCGGTTGTGAAGACACAGATAGACAGTGCGTAATTTCGCTTGTATTCATGTTGATCAGTTTAACGTTATTGTTGTTATGATCGGTAACAACCATTCGGTTTCCAGTCAATCCAGCTATACCACTGATACTGCATTCTTCAGTGTCGTCCACTGACTTTATGTTGACTTCCCGAACATGTCGGGCTACTGTGGGCGTGTTATCCTGCCAAACAAAGAGTAGTGCAGATATCAACTGTTGACATTTATCGCTCTGTTGAACTGAATATTGGTGAATTTTGTCATTGATAGTTGTTACCTCACTCACTAGTTCATTTAGACGCACCTTGGTCATATTCAATTGTACAAAGAGTTGATTGTCCTCGTTAAATGTAGCCATTTCTTCTAAACTTGCTTTCATAGACCACACTTCGGTAGCTATCGAATGGCATCTTTTCCTTTCAGTTACCAGTTTCGCGTTATTTTTGCAGTACAACTCAGAAAGTTTCTTCGTGGTTTCAATTTCAAGTTTATCGAGCAATTTGTTGATCTGTTGTCTGAAACCTTTAATATCGTCTAGAGCTTTGCTATAATATTTCTTGTTATCATCAGTCTTACTGCAGATCTTTTCATATTGATTAAATACTGTTGAGAGGAGTTCAAGCAAATCGTTCTGCAGTTGTTCTTGGCTGTTGGCAATTCCACTTGATACTTCCGGCACGTAAGCCATTTTATGATGTTTCTTAATGGAAAGCTTGTAGTGGGCTTAATTTGCAGCAATCATTACATATATACTCACAACAATCCTGGCAACCGACAGCTTCCATGTGAAGATTTTCTATGCTACACTGTCGACAAAGTCAAACAGTTCCTCTGAATCCGCGGGTATAGACGCGATTAAACCTTTCTGTAATTTGTGTTCGCCATGTTTACACACAGGTACATAAGTTAATGTTTATAGCCTTTAAACATAACAAATTATGCAACATTGGCTATCAAATCTGCAAATTGCGTGTAACTAGGCACCATGTAGATTTTAAATACACCTATATCTGAATACAAATACCAAACTGAATACATACATTACAAATCCTTTACAAGACATTTTCACACCCAGAGTTTACAATAAAATATCCATATGAGAAAGTATGTTGGAAGGTCGTCATGTTCAACAGAATACGGAGGATAATATCGAAAGATTTCTACAGCATTGTGTGTTTAACTGACACGCCAAAGCTGTTGTCATTATGACATGGAAGACAAAAATAACTTCAGTTAACAAGAACAGGAAGTAAATTGAATACTGTAATCAAAACACGAAAGGTAACCACAACAAAAGGATCTGACATCTTAAAATTTAATGCAACATTAATTTATGTCCGATATAACGTATGTTTATATCTCAGATAGTGGCACATATCTATATAATAAAGTACTTTTCAAACTAAAGATACTTGTAGCAATTAAAATCCGTATCAAATAGATAAATTAGCCACTATCATATATGTAACCGAATATAATGTTTCGACCCGGGAGCGGTTATTCTGCCTGTAGTTTGATCCTGGGGGTTTCGTCCATGGATAAGGTGTTGATAAATGCAGGGCTGTATTATTGAATTTTATCAATTTCTCCATGAGAACAAATTCTTGTTCTATCCTTGTTGACTTCACTTTGCCGGCGTAGCACATCACCGATATGTTTTTGGACCTGTTGGAGAAACATAGCCTGTCACCGACCAGCTTTAAGTTTGTTAATCAAGCTGATGATTTCTTTTCTGCAATGTAATACTTACATTGTATATTCTAACATATCTATATAAACATTTGAATGAATGGGGAGCACATGTGCATAAAGCAGCTTTAACCAGATAAACCTATATCTCTTAAAAATATATTAAATATATTTAAAGATATAAAATATTAAAAAGATATAATTAAACTGTGTTGACCCAAGCACTTGGAGTGCTCGAGACTCCGTGTATATATAACTGTTCCATTTGTTCATTCGCAATCATATGGTTGGTCAGAGTTTGAGCAGACTCACAATCTTATCAATCAGAAACTTGATAATGAAATGAGACTCCATTCTGAAGTTTTATAACATCAGGGCCAGACCTAACCAGGTTGTACTACGGTTAGTGGCGGGTCTGGTCAGGTTATAGCTGTTTTACTTTTTGTATGCAATGGTAGGACCAGAATAAATGAGATATCAATAGAGATAAGATTTTAACACTTAACCCTTATCCTTGCGAAAACAATAGTGTCTGCTCGAATTATGATGTTGTTTAATCACTTCCATCCTTCTTCTTACTGCCTTAACAAGCAACATTATCCTGATAAGACACTGACTTACTCCTGCTTCTGGATCCAGACTGTTTGCAAATGTGACTATGTCGCGTTTAACAAGATAATAATCTATATAGCTTTAATGAGTTTCAAGTAGTCTCAGTATTTCGGGATTAACTTTGCGAACTGTTGCATACAACTGTGATGTTTATAAACGTATCACAGATGACTCTTTTCCAAAAAGTGTGCACTGCCAGAAAATACTTATTGTCTGCTTCACTTTTCTACACACCTCATGTGTATTTTCTTTATAAAACAGCGATACTATATCAGTCAGTTAATTATTGAAATGTTTCACCTGTATCAAATTGTTTGCAAAATGAGATGTTTTCAAGACGATAAATACATGTACAATAGAGTCTTGCGCGGTCATCATGAAAATGTCTAATTGTGGGTCTATAAGGCAGATGGTAGCTTAATGCAAGTCAAAAGTAATGCATACAGTTCCTATAGGAGCATGCTATATTACTTGGGCCCTACATTAAGCAACCACCTGCTTTTTAACACTTCAATGTTCAATGAATGATTTGGCGCTTAAGACTAACATTACTGTTTGATTTTTCTTACGTCCTAATGGTATTGCTGTCTGCCCCATATGTGTTTATTTGACTCTAGGTATAGACGTGTATTTTAAATCCATTTCAAGTATTCTCTGTTTCGACGACAGATCTCTGTATAATGAAATCCACCTTTATTACTGAAAGGTTGTTTGTTAGACATGGAGGTATGAATAAACATGCTGTATAGGCAGAGACCGCCAGTTTTAGTTCAAACAAGAGACAAAATGGGTAACTTCCAGTTTTAAAAAAAAGAAATGATATTAATGACATTTCATACTATTTAGTTATTTCTGAATTTTAATCTGACTAGAAATCCAAGCCATCATTTGTGACAGGTGCGTGGTGTTCTATAATCTTAACATTTTACCTGCTAGTAATTCATTTTTACTTGTCCTGTGAAGAGACATGCCAGAAGAATAACGCCAACATTTATTGACTTAAACTGAACATTTTCTTAATATGCATGCAAACAGCAATCGATTTAGGGATATGGCTATAACAAAATTAGAATTCTTACATAGAAAACAACATATCTATATGTTAACCTATGTATGCCCATGTAAGAAATAACGACATGGTCATTATTAATAAGACTAATTGCTATAATAGCATATGAACAAAGGAAGTTTTATTCACAACAGAAACTGTAGCAGACCCTATTTAGACGGCTACTATAGGAGCCTTCTGATCTGGGTACTCTCTGTCTGTAAGTGCCGACAAAAGGTTTGTTTACGGAGTCCATATCCTAATAGTCTGGTCCAAAAGTACATTTTTTATACCAGAACAACAATCCTACCACCTCAAACATGATCCGCGATAGTAAACCGGGACATAGTCGAGTAGCTACGATCAACGTGGCAGTATGTTTCCAATGTATTAATGAGGAACTAAATGAAAGACTTTATCTAATAATGGTAACTTGTTTAGTCCAACAATTTATCTCCAATTTGACCCTCGGACAAAGACATTCAATACATGAATAATGGATAAACATACTAAAAGTTAAGAAAGCGCATTACAAAATTGAATTCGAAACTCGTTCAAACGCCGACATGAGTATAGTAGTTGTTCACAAACAGTGTAGACTCAGATGAAAGCCCTACTGATATAACATTCTGATTTGTCGATTTGTCAACATAATACATTGACATATCTATTATTTCCATATTTGTCTTGATTAGTAATGGAACTGAAGGTCCTACTAATTGGTATCATCTGATGTAGATCCTGGTCAAACGTGATAGCTGGTCAGGATCTTCACTGTTTGGCGTGTATCAGTTGTGTTACATGTTGTGTCGAACTATCAGAAAAAACAATGATTGTTAACCTCAGTCAAACGCGTCGTTTCGAATTATGTTACACTATTGTAAAACGACACTCGTCAGTAACTATAGTATATAATTGTTCAAGTTAGCAATGTGTTTAACGAACATTGAAAGGGAGGAAATATCTAGTGCGTCGAATGTGTATAACAGTGAATGATTATTTCCCTTCCTTATGGTAATATCTTGCTTCATTGACTGATAATATTCAGTGTAGTACAGGTGTGGCCACAATCAAGTTTAAACGACGATGAATGTCTGTAAAGCATAGAACGTTTATGTATGACCTTTCTGTATACAACAGTCCAATTAAATTTAGCAAATTCAGTAGTCTACAGAGCTACAGATAAAGGTGCGTACTCAAATACTATTAAACTCGTAATAACTCCACCAAGCCTATGCTGTGACCACTCTTTAGAATCGTCTCTTCGAGACGATTCTAAAGAATGGTCACAACATGGGGTTTGGTGGAGAAATAAAGAAGTTCTTCTTGAAAATGTTTTAATTTACGCATCTTATCTGGACCTCTGGACTCTGCAACATTTCTGCCCTCTGCTGTAATTTTCATTTTTTACATGTCTTCATTATGGTTAAAAAACATAGTCACAGTAACAAACAGTTTGGATCCTGATGAGACGACGAGTTACTCCACGTCTCATCTGGATTCAAACTGTTTGCACAGGTAATCACAGGTGCGACATTTGCGGTAAAAGAGATAAGGTAGCACTTGTCTTGCTGATTGGTCATTAGATACAGTATTGTACTGATGCTTCAGATCTCACTTGGTTGTGTAAAATCAGTCATTCTTGTACATTTATTTCAGTGTATTTCACCTGATTTACTATTTGTTAAAGCCCCAGTTAATTATCAAAATAGCATAAAGTACAGCAAACTTTTCTTTCGACTACTAATATCTGAATAATACCATTGTACTATGTTCGGTACAATATTCAAGGAGGGGGTTTGTTTGAATAGATATCAGCAGATGGATGAGTTACTTAGCGCAAGCCAAGTACAATGTCTATTTTGTGATAATCGATTACAACTTCGCCCTTCATCAGGGTACATGCTTATAAAGCGTTTTAGTTGAGTCTGAGTTCGCTCTCAGACTTTTGATTGGTCAGATTTGAGTTCTCAAGCTTTTGATTGGTCAGATTTGAGCCTCGGGCTCCAATCAAAAACTTGAGAACGAACTCAGACTCAACTAAAACTTTTAAAAGCATGGACCCTGATTGGGACACTTTTAACTCCTTTTCAAATACAGTAGGCCTAGTTTAAACGACCCAAAGGAGTGTCTGCTTTGTTTGTTTATGGAATAATAAGTGATTATACGGTTTCTGCCATAGCAAACATTTCTTTGTATCCATATGCAATGATAAAAGTCTTCTGAGTCATAGTTATGGCGGCATTGTAACGTACACATATATGTTTCAAGTAACAGGTTTAACGAGGTCGACAAAACTGCATCCGGCATATCAAGAGAGACAATTTGTTTGCAACCAATGTATCGTTTATTAGTCACACACGTACTACAAATGCACACATACAGTGTATACAACATATGGACAAAACAAACAGCAGATTTCCAGATAAAAACATTTTCTAGAATAACTTCTTTATTTCTCCACCAACCCTATGTTCTGGCCACTGTTTTGAATCGTCTCTTCGACACAACTAAGGTTTGGTGAAGAAATGACTTTTTTATTATTTGATTTCGCATATTTATCTGTACCTCTTTTTAACTGTATAAGATATGAAATTTTTACCGTGAATAAAAAAACCACTAAGACTTTCTTTACCTGCTAACACAATTATTGTATAATCATAAGCAATAATGTTGTTTTTTTCATTATTGCAAATGAGAACCGTGGTTAGCTGGACATCAACAGCTTTTGACTCAATCTCTAGTTCACGTAGACGCATATTGGTAATTTTCATTTCAATAAAGAACTGATTGTCCTTCCCATATTTCATTTTTTTCTTCTAGACTTGCAGTCATATACTTCACATCTGTTACTACTGTTTGGTATGTATCTGATTCCATTTTAACATTCTCTAGATTTTTGCGATTCAACTCCGATATTTTCGTAGCAGTTTCGTCTTCAAGTTTATCAAGCAACTCATTGATTTGTTGCCTAAATTTCTTAATATCTGCCAGCATTTCGGATTGATATTTCTTGTTAGCTTGACTCTTATCGTTGATTTCTCTAAATTGGTTTGTTGCCTTTGCGAAAAAATGATCTAACCTTTCCCTTAGCCGTTTGTACTCGTCGCCGCTGTTTGCAATCCCGCTTGACACTTCCGGCACGTAAGACATGTTCAGGCAATGGATGTGCTGCATGTTTACACAGCTGACTATGATCATTGCAGAAATATTCTAACACCTTCCCTGGATGTTTTAGACATGTCTCCGTTAGAACATCAGTTATTTTCGGCTGTAGTTTCGATTTCGACATTGCAGACTTATCCAGCATTGTATGATGTTTTATGATGGATGAGTCACTTAGCGCAAGCCAAGTACAATGTCTATTTTGTGATAATCGCTTACAAATTCGCCCTTCATCAGGGTCCATGCTTATAAAGCGTTTTAGTTGAGTCTGAGTTCGCTCTCAGACTTTTGAGTGGTCAGATTTGAGTTCTCAAGCTTTTGATTGGTCAGATATGAGCCAAAGGCTAAAATCTGACCAATCAAAATCTTGAGAACGAACTCAGACTCAACTAAAACTTTTATAAGCATGGACCCTGATTGGGACACTTTTAACTCATTTGCAAACACAGTAGGCCTAGATTAAACGACCCAAAGGAATGTCTGCTTTGTTTGTTTATGGAATAATAAGTGATTATACGGTTTCTGCCATAGCAAACATTTCTTTGTATCCATATGCAATGATAAAAGTCTTCTGAGTCATAGTTATGGCGGCATTGTAACGTACACATATATGTTTCAAGTAACAGGTTTAACGAGGTCAACAAAACAGCATCCGGCATATCAAGAGAGACAATTTGTTTGCATCCAATGTATCGTTTATTAGTCACACACGTACTACAAATGCACACATACAGTGTACACAACATATGGACAAAACAAACAGCAGATATCCAGATAAAAACATTTTCTAGAATAACTTCTTTATTTCTCCACCGAACCCTATGTTCTGGCCACTGTTTTGAATCCTCTCTTCGACACAACTAAGGTTTGGTGAAGAAATGACTTTTTTTATTTGATTTCGCATATTTATCTGTACCTCTTTTTAACTGTATAAGATATGATATTTTTACCGTGAAAAAAAACCACTAAGACTTTTTTACCGGCTAACACAATTATTGTATAATTATAAGCAATAATGTTTTGTTTTTTTCATTATTGCAAATGAGAACCGTGGTTAGCCTACCCTTTACCTCATAATTTAACACCTTTACATACGCATAAGTCACAGATAAGGTTGTTAATAAAGGAGACGCCAGATCGGGGTATTCTGTTTGCTTATGAAACAAAATATATAAGAAATTGTAGATCCGATCTGTATGATAAAATTAGCAAATAGAGCACACCGTGATCAGATGAATCCTACAACAATTTGGTTTAAAACTTCCGCAAAGGTGCCAAAATGTGTCTTTACGTAGTAAAGGGTTAATAGACAAAACCATGGACACAATTTGCTAAACCTATACACTTCTTTGCTTTGTTATGCATGTAACATCAGCATTATCATCTGTACCTGATATATCTTATCCTACTGTGCAAAAGGTATTGGCAGCTCAAAACTAGATTTTGGGATATTTTAACTATTCTCAATTCGATCAAGCTTTTGAGAAATAATTGACCGAGTGTCAAACAGGTTGGATCCTGAGTGGACGCTGAATTCCTCGACGTCTCGTCTGGATCCAAGCTGTTTGCAGATTCGTGCCAGGTCGACAATAACGGAGAAAGGTATCCTCTGATTATCAAATAAGTCTAAAAGGGGTATTATAATATCAGTGTTTCATTCATTTATTAGCTTATTTATTTAACCAAACGTTCTAATGTTCAGGTCATAGCATACCATTTTTATACAGCTGTCTTCATTGTATAAATACGAGAGACATCCGCAACGGAAAAATATATTTCCCCTTACCCTACTGTTAACCCTTTACGCTATTTATATTCATATAGGAAATAATGACACCATGAATATTAATAATGTAAGCTGTTATAATAGCACATGGACCATGGTAATTGTGGCCACGACAAAATACGGCTGAGTCATATGTATAAGAAACAGGGCAAACCCTGATTAAACGACTCCTACAGGAGCCGTCCGATATGGATCTATACTTTTTGCAAAGGCATAAAATGCGTATTTATGACATAAAGAGTTACGGAATAATGTCTGCTCAATGTCTGATCTGTTACAATTTGTACTATTTCCGATTCGATTAAACTTGTGACAAGAAAAATGATCGATCGTTAAACAGCTTGGATCAGTATAAGACACTGGTGTGTTCTACGTCTCATCTGTTTTCAAGTGCGAGTCTGTTCATGATAAAGGGATAAGAGTTAAACGTTGTGTATATCTAGTCCTACTCCAATCCTAGAGCGCGATATGAATAATAATCTTCCAAAGTAAACATTCAATATGATCTAAAGATAAATTTGTCAGGTCACAAAACTACACTAATAGCACGCTGTATTTTAAATGTTTGAAAAGAAATATAAAATTATAACTTCATTATATTGTATCGATTTTGTATAAATAATGTTTGTGTAAATGGATCAAAACATGATTGATTTTATAAGCGTACAACAGAGCATACCCTAATATGATATTGCGCAATCGTGGTCTAAAGTGTTTGCAATTTACCGAATTAACATTTCCCCATGACGTGGTATTTCTTTACTGTTACAAACATATCAGTGCAAACATTAAATGGCCAGTGTCACTTCTTCATTGTAGATCTATATCATTTACCACTTTAAAATGCAGCGTGTGATCTGATCTGAGTAAACACTGTTAGCCATTATATTTTCTTAAATACTTCACAGCATCTGATGAAGTACTGTATTTAATTATTACAGTTGATCTAACCTATTTAGATCCGCACTTGTGTAAATATCTAAGCGTAGATATACACGCACCATGGACTTCCGCAGTTGGTGTCTACATTAATTGCTAAATCACCAAATACGTATTTCCCATGGCATAGTTTTTTCGCAGTGACGGCTGGTCTGATCTAGATTTACACTTGTGCAAATGTCTAAGTGTAGTTATGTAGTTATATATGTACCATGACGACGTTCATATATTTCACAAAAAACATAAAGTATACAGTACAACACTCAATAACGACCAAACACAACGTCTACTTCTGGGTAATACAGAAAGATGGTAGCTTACAGCTAGGCGAGAGAAATGAAGGAAGCACCCATGGGCGTTTCTTGTATTAGTTAATACCTGTACTAAGCAAGCAAGAACATGAGTTTTAAAACAATCATATGGTCGCTGTAGGACACTTATACAGTATAAAGTGTATATGATCTGGCTCGTGAGCGGAGACACGTTGGTCATCACTCTTATAGGTGCACTATTATCTATGAATAAACCAGACACAGTAAAATCTAGATACTTCGAACACTCAAATACGTACCACTATTGAACTTTAACACAGATGACAGCTGAACGCAGGATGAAGTCATGGAGAAAGCTCCTATTTCTTCGAGCTTTCTGTATTACTTCCTTCCTGCATTAAACAGCTTCCTGCCTACAAAGACATAAATTCCTCTGAACTAAACTTTCGTAGTATCGAGGTTTTACTGTATCATATTCTCTATCAATGTACTGCATATTTTATCTATAACCTAATATGACACGATGCACTAACGAAAATACATATATATAATAATGTCATAATATAAGGCTCTAAGAAACATAAATTTGCGTATCATATTACTATTAATCAACTTTTTTTGCTAATATTCTTAGACATCATGTCTTAGGAAAAATGTAGTTATTTTGTCAATATTTCAGCATTTACTTTAACCAAAAAATATTTTAAAATTAGCTAATCAGTTTTAGAAATACAACAGAACCCCTAAAAAAAACAATAAACAAATAGTATAGCGACTGGGTCAGAACATTCATTATCTTGATTGTTCAATGATGTACAGATATATCAAATACATGTAAATATTTATGGTTACAAAACGAAATTCCCATGGATTAAATCAAAATAATTCATAGGTACACTTAGTTATTTGGGCAAAGAATATATGGATATATTAAACTTATGCTTCAAAGCATGGCTTTGCAAATATCTATCCATGAATAGTAAAGAGTGGGTACCTTTATACATGAGTGAACCTACAAATATGGATGTCATTTCATACTTCTACTCAGTATCATTTAATCTATTGAGTCAAAACAAATGCATATCCAATTTGCCATATAAAACTTCAACTCTAATTTGACATATAATTATGCCTGCGTCTTTACAGGAAACCGGTCCAACCAGTCTGATATAAGAACTGAGTGACACTTCCCAAATATCATATTTGTGAAGTTTGAAGACTCTAGGTCAATTATTAAGAAGCAGCTTGTGCTACGATGATTTCGGGAAGTGGGGACACATGGAAAGATGGACGTAAGACCGGACGGACAATATAAATATTTCAGGAGACAGCAATGAAATATATAAAATGATCAATCTCCACTTACTCCGGATGACGTTACGATGTTAATTTGTTTTCTATAGAGACGACAAAGATATTGATAAACAGAAAAGCTACTAGTACAATTGTCCTTATCTTGGGCTGATTAACAACATTCCAAATCGAAATAACACAGACGGAAACAGCAAACATTATTTATACATTAAATCAAACAATCATTTATTAAAATACTAACTATATTGTTTTTATTGCATTTTTAGTATATTTGCATGTGTAAATTGTTTGTTTGAAGTTTACTTAACTCTTTTCAGAAAGACTAAAGGCAAATGGAAGGTAATCGTTGTAGAAATATAGGCAATATTGTCGATAGCAAGACATAGTGTTTCTAGTAATCTTAATAAATAGGTACTCTTAATGTCTCGGTATATACTTCGCTTAAAAACTGTGTTAGTAGTTCACGCAACAATATTATGCGGACAGACCAACTAATCGACCAACCGACCGACCATCCGACTGAACTACCGACCGGCCAATCGACCGATAGGTTGGATCCAGTGTACCCGCAAAACAAAGTGTTTTGGTAAACTTTTAAAGGGGAGTAATCTTTCTACGGGAGTACATAATTATACTACGCGAGGGGAGTCATAATATTACGGGTCTTTTGCCAGGGAAATAATTATTCGTTGACGAATACGTACCCTTAGCCGTAGAATATGGACTGAGGAGTACAAATTCTGTGGGAGTACAAATTCGTCATTACACATAAGCACCGTAAACTTTGAAACCACATTTTTACACAAGAGTAAGGTGAATAAAAGTAAACATACAAGTTTCTATGTTGAGTCATGGACCCAGGTCAGTAAACATCTCGTAAAAAACCTTTCGAGTATAAATTCTAAAGGGAGGTGATCCTCGAGAGCAAACATTGCAACACAAAAAGAGAAAATTGCAGATTCGGTTTTATTGAGTCTGTTCATGAACAGTAATTGAAAGTGCAACACTGCTCACGCCCCCTAGCACCGGCTTAAGCGGTATTAAATTTTCAGAACAAGAAGTACTGAAATTCATGATCTCGAAGGATCAGAAGGTATAACAACACCGAGAATGAAGTATGTCTGCTGGATATATTTCTATTCCTTTATTCCAACCGATACATTCTGATGTACAGTGCTCCCTCCCTACAACGACCCTCTCAATAACGATTCCCTCCTTACAACAACGCATGTCACTGTTTCCGAAACAACAAGGCTCCAGAAACAATATTTTGCCATCATATTTTCTTTATGCCTCCATCAAACCCTATGTTGTGACTACTCTTTAGAATCGTCACATTGTGACGATTCTAAAGAGTGGTCACAACATAGGGTTTGATAGAGGCAAAACGGTTTTAGTTCTCGAAATGCACGTTATCTGGGGATCTGCACACAAGCTAATTATGTTTGATTTTCCCTCCCTATAACAACTCCCTGTGAACAACACATACAATATGTGTATCCCAAAGGGTGTCGTTGTAGAGAGGGAGCACTGTAGTTACACTTCTCGGATGCATTGATGTAGAGCCTGTGGTTTTCATCATCGTAAGCTATGTTATGAAATCCCACTTTCTCTCTTAAAATTATTCGCTCGAGGTCTCCGGTGGGTGAGAGCTGGTGGATGGTGTCCTTGCTACATACATAAACGGAACCGTCTTTGCCTACAGCTACTCCTAACGGACACTTTAACATATCATGTCTATAGACGGAGATGATGTGGCCGCCAACACTCATACTTGTCACACTGTTAGCCGCTGCGTCAGTTACATACACAATATCCTTGTCACGACTTATAGCAATACAATCGGGCATAGCGAACAGTTTCAAACCATTGATGTCAGTGGGGAATGTGTTCAAAGTTGTACCAGTCATGTCTATTATTTTAACACTAGCTGGATTTGCAGTTAAAATTATAAATCTTGATCCATCACAACACAATTCAGCAATGTTCAGACCAGGTGTACTGATAGTATGGATCCTAGTCAGAACATCAGATACCGCGATGATCTCTATTTTACTTTGATGTTCTTAAGACGCAGCAACTTGGTTTGGTTTAATTTCTGTAAGAGCACGAGGCTTGATGAAACAATCAGACAAGAAATAATTTTGTCCATCTTAATGTCGATCAATTTAACGTTATGTTGAGAAGAGTCTGTAAGAACAATACGATGTCTGGCCAGTGCTACTATACCACTGATAAAGCATGACCCTTTGCCGTCGCCTGAGTTCACGTTGACTTTCCTTACATACTTGGCTGTAGTGGTCGTGTCATCCTTCATCACGAACAGTGACCACGTTGCGGCGAGTGTAGACAACAGTTGTTGAATTTTCTGATCCGGTAAAAATGAATATTGCAGAAGCTGGACATCAACAGCTTTTGACTCAATCTCTAGTTCACGTAGACGCATATTGGTTAATTTTCATTTCAATAAAGAGCTGATTGTCCTTCCCATATTTTATTTTTTCTTCTAGACTTGCAGTCATATACTTCACATCTGTTACTACTGCTTGGTATGTATCTGATTCCATTTTAACATTCTCTAGATTTTTGCGATTCAACTCCGATATTTTCGTAGCAGTTTCGTCTTCAAGTTTATCAAGCAACTCATTGATTTGTTGCCTAAATTTCTTAATATCTGCCAAAATTTTGGATTGATATTTCTTATTAGCTTGACTCTTATCGTTGATTTCTCTAAACTGGTGTGTTGCCTTTGCGAAAAAACGATCTAACCTTTTCCTTAGCCGCTTGTAATCGTCGCTGTTTGCAATCCCGCTTGACACTTCCGGCACGTAAGACATGTTCAGGCAATGGCTGTGCTGTATGTTTACACAGCTGACTATGATCATTGCAGAAATATTCTAACACATTCCCTGGATGTTTTAGACACGTCTCCGTTAGAACATCAGTTATTTTCGGCTGTAGTTTCGATTTCGACATTGCATACTTATCCAGCATTTTATGATGTTTCGTTGCGGAAAGTTTACGGTGAGCTTTGCAACAATTATCACATAAATACTCACAGCAATCCTGGCAGTAACCGATAGCTTCCATGTGGATGTTTTCCGTGCTACAAGGTTGGCAGAAAAGGTCAAACATTTCCTCTGAACCCGCGAGAATAGACGCTCTTACGTCATTCTGTTTCTTTTTAGCCGCCATCTTACTCCCTTGTATATAGGTTAATGCTTAGAATATTCTTATTAAGATTCAGCGACCTGATTAATACTTGCAAAGAATTTAGATCTAGATGAAACGTTGCATAACTCGGTATCTCGTCAAAATTGTTTGACGATTGATCAATAGTTTTCCCTATTAGAAGTAGTCAAATTGCACTAGATCCAAATTTGAACAGACAGCAGTACAGCGGATACTTAAGGTTGTTATCGTCCACGCAACACATTCGTGACTTAACACAAGGGAGATAAACATAATCTATTTTCAGGTCAAATCTCTGAATAGAATGACATTGCACTACTGTACATGTATATTAAATTTAAATTTACACCGTCGATATATTTGACAATACAATGACTGAAACCTGATCTTCTTAAAATGGGCTTTAAGAATTCCTGACACGCCTTTTGGTAAAAGGTTTAAGAATAACATGCAGTTTTATAAACACTTTACACCATAATACGCATTTCTGTGCCTTTACAAACAGAGTAAATCAAGATCAGAATCAGCTCTGTTTTCTTATGAACTAAATCGATATGGTCACAATCCGTTTCTATATGTATACTATTATAATAACCTGATTAATTCCATGATGCAATCAGTTATTATATAAATATTCATGGAATAAAGGGTTAACAGACTATGACATTCTATCGGGACATAGAAAAAAGGTAATCATGCCATTGTTAATTTTAGCCCTTCGAATCTCATGCTGAATTTTAAAATACGTTTCTCATTCTTTACCCATGTCCTGAAATTACATATACCTTCACTGTGTACACGTATTTCGCTGTGCAATCACTGCTACGGAGTGCACTGGTTGCACAATCAACTTGTAAATAGTGTAGACCCTGATGAGACAGCTCCTGTTGGAGCTGTTTCGTCTGGGTTTTCACTATTTACAGGTAGGTATATTGACGTCAATAGCAAGCGAAGAGTCAAAACTTAATTTACCTGTCAGTGAATTTACACTAATATTCATAAACTATAATTTTAAAATAGGATGAGGTAAGGACCAAGACCATTAGCAAATAGTGTAGATTCAGATCAGACGGACCATTTGGGTCACGCCCATGAGTTGGGTTCAAACAACTTTTAGACAGAACAGGACAACTTTAGATGAATTTCGTATTTAGGCAAAGTGGGTTCAGATGAAATGGGACGTTCTCATTACTATGTATCGATGTACGTACTTTAGAAGAAGAAAAAGAAATTCCACCAAAATACAGAAAAATAGGAAACAATTTATTTATTTATTTTACTTTAATATTTGCAATACCAAAATGATGCATTACTTTCAGAAAATTGAGTAAAGGTTGAAATACCAACATATGCATTTTGTTGGGAAAATGAGAAAAAGGTGGATCTTGATAACAAACGGTTGTCAGTCTTGAAGAATGACTATTTTTTTTTATTAATATGTTCATGTTTGTAAAGCTTGTGAATTATGTTTAAATGACTGGACCCACTACAAATAAAAATGTCCATAATAAAAATATGGTCAACACATTAAAACTGTTACTACATTTTTTCATACTGTTACAGTATACTCGTATGTGCAATTTGATTATGGTTCTACATGTAGGGAAACAACAGTAAACATAGCCATTAGTATTTCTCTCCGAATGAATGTGTTAAATGGTCTTAGGCCATATTATAGTATATTGTACTAAGCCATATTACACACGAATGCAGGGTCAGTTGTCTCCAGATGCCAGTTATCATAGTGACCCTTTGTTAAATACCCACCAGGGGACAATGATTAGTACATGTCCATAAAACCCGCATCCTATATATTAAGTATTGTTGCATTCCTTTATGTAGCTGTGGTAACATATCAAACGAATCAATCATTGTGGTCATGGTGCCTCAAGGTTAGTTGGGTATTAGGTAATAATCAGTAAAACTTAAAACGCATCCAATGAACAATTCCGTAAAGTACAGTAATCCATAATGATTTTTATGCCCCCCCCCCCCCCCCCCAGATCAAATCTGGGGGGCATATTGTTTTTGCCCTGTCTGTTTGTTTGTTTGTTTGTTTGTCTGTTTGTCTGTTTGTTTGTCAGCAACTTTAACATTGGTCATAACTTTTGAGTCAGTACAGATAGAGACTTGATATTTGGTATGCCTATGTATACCATAAAGCCGCACATTTTGAGGGGTAACATGTCAAGGTCAAGGTCATCCTTCAAGGTCAGAGGTCAAATATATGGGTCAAATCACTGACTTTTACATTGGCCATAACTTTTTGACCAGTAGAGATAGAGACTTGATATTTGGCATGCTTGTGTATCTCATGAAGCTGCACATTTTGAGGGGTAACATGTCAAGGTAAAGGTCATCTTTCAGGGTCAAAGGTCAAATTATCCCTTTTTTGGCTGTAACTTTAACGCAACTTTAACATCGGTCATAACTTTTGACTCAGTACAGATAGAGATTTGATATTTGGCATGCATATGTATCTCATGAAGCCGCACATTTTGCGGGGTAATATGTCAAGGTCAAGGTCATCCTTCAAGGTCAGAGGTCAAATATATTGGTCAAATCACCGACTTTAACATTGGCCATAACTTTTGGACCAGAAAAGATAGAGACTTGATATTTGGCATGCTTGTGTATCTCATGAAGCTTTACGTTTTGATGGGTAACATGTCAAGGTCAAGGTCATCCTTCAGGGTCAAAGGTCAAATTGTCTGTTTCTTTGTCTGTAACTTTAACATTGATCATAACTTTTGAATCAGTACAGATAGAAACTTGATAATTGGCATGCATATGTATCTCATAAAGCTGCACATTGTGAGGGGTAATATGTCAAGGTCAAGGTCATCCTTCAAGGTCAGAGGTCAAACATATGGGTCAAATCACCGACTTTAACATTGGCCATAACTTTTGAACCAGTACAGATAGAGGCTTGATATTTGGCATACTTGTGTATCTCATGAAGCTGCACAGTTAGAGGGGTGACATGTCAAGGTCATCCTTCAGGGTCAAAGGTCACCAACTTCAAATTGGCCATAACTTTTTAACCAATAGAGATATAGTCTTGATATTTGTTATGCATGTGTATCTCATGAAGCTGCACATTTTGTGGGGTGGCATGTCAAGGTCAATGTCATCTTTCAGGGTCAAAGGTCACATACTTTAACATTGGCCATAACTTTTGAATCAGTAGAGATACAGACTTGATAGTTTGTATATATGTGTTTCTCATTTGGCTGCACAGTTTCAGAGGTGACATGTCAAGGTCAAGGTCATCTTTGAAGGTCAAAGGTCATTAACATTGGCCATAACGTTTGAACCAGTAGATATACAGCCTTGGTACTGGTATGCATGTGTATCTCATGAAGCCGCACAGTTTGAGGGGTGACATGTCAAGGTCAAGGTCATACTTCATGGTCAAAGGTCACCAACTTTTAACATTGGCCATAACTTTTGAACCATTAGAGATACAGACTTGATATTTGATATGCATGTGTACCCCATGAAGCTGCACAGGTAGATGAGTGACATGTCAATATCAAGGTCATCCTTCAGGGTCAAATATTATATTGAGGGGGCATAGTGTTTCACAAACACATCTTGTTTCCTATGGATTTATAGTCAAAATTGTCCATGTTCCAAAATTGCAAAAAGGATCATATTTATGATAAACTATTTCCCTGATGAAATATTGTGTGTGAGTAAGTTACTTCACGAATATAAACCCTTCATTCCACGTGCCTGTTCATGCCAATGCAAACATAGTAGACCCAGACCAAACCTATTGAAACTAATTTACAAACAGAGTAGATCCAGATCAGAGAGCTTCTGTTGTAGTCCCCTGATCAGGTTCTTGTCGATTTGCTTATGAAATAATATACCGGTAGGTCTGGTTTTACAATTACTGTCATAGCCTGTGCTCATATATCATTAACTCGCCGTGAAATAATTATTTCTTACACAAATATTCATAAAGAAGATCTAAAGGCTTTTTCTTCACAATGTTAACTTTTCAAATGGATCATTGGCTCTGACAGGTCAATTAGGATTAGATCAACAAAATGTCATAAGCAAACAGAGCAGAACCTGATCAGATAGCTCTTACAGGAACTGTCCAATCTGGATCTACTCTATTTGCAAACGCGCGTGAAGCCGTTTATATAAGAAGAGAATGATTGGGAAATTGATTTGAAAGCAAATTAGGTGTCTACTACCAACAGTGCTAAATCGTGTTTATTAATCATTTTTTCTTTTAAGAAAATTTATTAAAGATTTCAGTACCTCATGAATATTCATTACAGGGATTACAGAGACGCTAGACAACCCTGTTCGAATCTAAAGAAATAAGTCTACGGACTAAGCAATTAGAGCAGATCCTGATCAGACAGTTCCTGCATGATTTGGGTTTACGCTGTTAACAAAACGTTGTATAGAATAATTTTCGACGAAGAAAAAGCCCATTAACCTACAGTGCTAGACCTAAGTCAGATTTATAACACAATGTAGCACATCCTTTTTTATAATTGTAGACCCAAGTCATCGACTGCACTATTTTCTCTAGTATAAATTTCATCGAGACAAAATGTAAGCTGACCCAATATAAATCACATCACGTTTTCTTGATCTTCCCGTCTTTTGGTAATTTAAATAATCCAATTTAGTCTAGAGCTGTCGGATTAGGAGCTACACCCATGGGCAGGGATACACCAATAGACAGCACAAATTACCATTTTAGCACTCAAAACGAAGCAGAAGTACATAACGTTCGATTCTTTTCTATACGATATATATCTAGTTCGACATTTATAGCGAATGTTCCCAAGTGACGTCATCATAAGGGAGATAAGCGAGCGATCAAAATCAGCCAGTGCTTACTTATCGGTGATATATGACAGCTGCTATGTGCGATATGACTGTTTTTTGTGTTTTCGAAACTACGTCGTACAAGGTACCCATTTGTCAAATTTTTACGAAAAATGTCTTGCCTGTTTACTTAACCTTTAAATGGTTAATCTAAATTACATGTTGATGTTTGCACTACAGTATGAAAAGAACACGTTTGATGTACACACAATTGCTTCTTTGTTTATTCGTTCCCGTGTTACACAGTAAAACCAGACTAATGCTACCACCTAAACAGATATACGTCTGTAACAGTGTTTAATCATTCTTAATATGCTAACTGCGTCTTATCTGGCGTTTGCAAGCAGCTTGGACCTAGTTGAGACGACGAGTACATCGGCGTTTTATTAGGATTCAAGCTGTCTGACGATCGGTCAATAATTTCTCAAAAACGCGCATATCATTCTGCATTAAGCAGTCACCTGCTGTCAAAGACAATCATAGTGTTTTACTAAGTGTATGCTCACATTCAAAAGGAAATACTGCATGTTTTACCTACAGCGCACCCTGAACCCATGTTCCCTTAGATAAGTGGTAACAAAATTAGCCGTGTATATCACCCTTATCATGCAAAGCGCGACCTGACTTTAAAACAAAAAACAGTTTGGGTTCATACAAGGCATCGATTAAATCAATCGGCATACAACCTGTTTAACAGTGTGCAGACAAAGTATAGACAAGTATAAGTCCGGTCAACATATACAAACTAAACATTTGGAATGATATTATTATACAATGGAGAAAAAAGACACAAGAATATATTACATTCCGAGAGGCTATTGGAGGGGTGGCGGCTATAAAACATCTGGCTAAAGCTGCGAATGTCTCAGAAAATGAGGCCCGACCAATATGGCAGATAACTCTTCCTGCTCCAAAACAGATCCCACGACCAAACTTTGACGTTTCAATTCCGAATGATATCCACCAAGCTGATCTCCTATTTTGCCTCATGATAAAGTACGTAGAAAGACTTATAAATACGCCCTTACTGTGGTTGACGTAGCTAGCCGCTAAAATGCTGCGGAGGCCCTAACGACAAAAGAAGCTACAGAGGTGGCCGCAGCCCTCAAACGTATTTACAAACGCGGGCCGCTCCGCTGGCCCAAACTTCTTCAAGTAGATCCCGGGAGAGAGTTTATGGGTGCGGTCAGTCAAGTGCTCGCAGAGCATAAAGTTAAAGTGAGGCGAGGCCGTGAGGATATTCATCGTGACCAGAGGATTGTTGAGCGTTTTAATAGAACTTTTAGCAGCGCATTTGTTTGGCTACCAATATGCTCAAGAAATGCATCTACCCTCCGGTGAGCGTTCCTCCGAGTGGGTTGAAAGACTGCACGCGGTCGTTTCTGCTTTAAACAATGAAGAAACCAGGCTCACCGGTAAACGTCCATCAGAAGCGATCAAACAGAAATTTATTAAATCGACTCCCTCAGCTTATATTCAAGGACGTAAAGTTTGTATGGAGAAGAAAAAAATATCTTCAGATATTGGGGTTCGGTACCTCTACCAACCTGGAGAGTTGGAGGGCGGGCGTAGACGGGCAACTGACCCTATATGGTCTTTAAATATTTACAAGATATCAAGATCAGTTATAAAACCCGACGAACCAATATTGTACTATCTCCAGGATGGGCCCGCGCGAGGTTTTGTCCTCGAATAGCTTCTTATAGTACCATCAAACACACAACAGCCACCCAATGGGGGCTCCCTACTGAGGCGCTAGGGGTATCCGATAGTGGCCGTAGGCTAATGTATGAATACCATCATTTGCGATCCAACGTTTCGAGTCAAATAGGGATATAGATACCTTATTCTTATATTGCCCATATATACGATGTTTATCCGACCTCAGTAAATTCATACCATGACCGAAGATTCTCTTTTCGGATAGAGATTCTTTATATTGTTCGTGTTTGATATTTTTTTACAACTACTTTACTAACTCCTTTAGCTTTTTTATGATAATACCAGAGGTATCGGAAATACTTTACATTTTAGGCCTCAGGCCAACGTATTATTCGATAGGACGCCCTGCACACTCATCCTTCATCTTACCAAGGACTTTTTTATTTATTGTGCTATAAAGTGAGTGGTTAGATGGGTGATCTGATATATCGTATAAGTCAGCATTCTGAGCGATATCTCTGTACACATCTTCCGTTTCTATTTTAAGGAGAAGGCTGTCTGTAAGTCGTACATGAGGGTTTTTGATAAATCGAGAATGCTTATGCCTATGTACATATACTGGACGGTTTAGAAGCAGGCTGCTCTTATGAATCTGAATAGCTGCAAGATAATCATCAGCTGTCAGTTTCCGATGTTTATCTTCCTCTGAACCTCTCACCAGTTTTACATTCACTCGGCGTCTTAGATTTTCCATTGTTTTCCCTAACACACTGTTGTTCATTAACTTGTATAGGTCTTTTTCAAAATCGCTGGTGGCTTTTTTCTCGGTTCTCATACGAATGTATGGCTCCATCCAGGGACTCTGTTTGTAACGTAGGACCCTATAGATTTTTTTTAATTTCTTTCCAAGCGAAAGGTAAAGCTGTAGGTTTCGATAATGTAGAACATACTTTTCCTTTTTTCGGAGATTGGGTACCAGTTTTTCAACCTCTTTAGGCGCCACCCCGACACCTAGAAGTTTATTCTGGTACTTAGACATCCACCCTTCAACGATCGTCATACTCTCTGGAGCTAGTGCGTACGCATTATGCTCGTCATGTAACTCTTCGGGGTACTGCAGATCAACTTCCAGAATCATACCCTCATGAGTCGGCTTCCATTGTTGTTACATCTATGGTCTTACAATCACCAATCCATCGGAAGCCCCCCACTAGTAACGATTGACTCATCGCCCATCCATACAAGTTATTTGCATCAAGGTACATTATATGGGTGATTTCAAAACACATGAAGCCTGATTTTATTTTTTTGCTGAATTTTAAATGATAAGATTGCACAAAATCTTTGCTTGCATCACGTAGCAAAAGGGTCCAATTTTAATAAATAAGCAGGGCCGTATTGACAAACGTGAACATAAATTCACAATTGAAGATTTTGTTTAAACTTTTATTAAACTTTTACAAAAAAACTGTACCAGTATGTGGCACTCAATTGAAACATATAACAACATCTAATCAATGTTCTACCATTGTGTCAACATAAACTATGCATTTTTCAAAGTTTCAACACAAAAAACTACAGTGTACTTCAAGAAAATGTTGAAAAATGGAGATTTTTATGCTTTCTGACCTATTATTTTCAAATGTGCACCCCTAAATGTTTTGTTCATTTCTGTCTGAAGTAAATTAGGAAATAAAAACCTAATGTTTACTAAAATTGAGCATGTTCATCAGATATATGCAAAGTTTCATTACTGTATACAAACAATTGCTGCAGATATTTCTGGTTCAAAAAGGTGCATATTCTTGAGATATTACGTACACTTGGGACAACAGGTTGCAAGAACAATGATCCATACATTAAACACATATAAACAACTTTAACACACAGATTAAGTGTTAGTTACACTTGGCTATAAAATTATGTTACCACCTATAACAAATTGGTACTAGGGTTATGTTAAGAAATCTTAGAATCAATGGTAAGAGCATTATGTTTTCTTGCACTTTCAAAAACATACAATGCCCATTTATTCCCAGAAGGTGATCATAGCAGTCAAATTTATGCATTTTAAACTAACTTGTCATTATCCATACTGTTCTAGACAAACAATTGATATGAACATGTTTTGGAAACTTATTTTTTTTTTATAAAACCTTCACACCATTTTTGTACACTTGGGACAATTATGGACTGGAACAAATATCAAGTCATAATGTACTTAATATCAGAGAAAAAGTTTGTTTCCCTTTTGTGATTTCAAGAGGACTAAGTAAAGATATACTTGGGTGAAAATTATGTAGATACACATAAAATATTACACATTATGCGTGGAATATTAATATAACAGTGATCAACTGACCTTACTCCTTTCACAATTACATTGTTTTTGGCTTAACTTAATAAGGTCACATAAGGAAGCTGTTTCATCAAAAGAGAGGGTGTTTTATTAACAACCCCAAAAATATAATTGAATACAATGTATTAGTAAGACGAGCCTTGAAGGACTTGTAAGCATAAATACTTATGTTCAACATTTTGTTCACTTGGGACAGTCTATCAAACACATGCTTTCGGCAACATATTTTTACTTCATTAACTGTCACTGAGCAAACATGGTAGATCCAGATCAGATGGATCATGTAGATCTGAGTCTACTCTGTTTGGAAATTAAAATAAGGAATTTCCTCCCATTGTGGTAATACAATGTATACTTTTATAAGGTGTGTGCTAATTACATTATTCTTACCCAATAAATCTTCATTAACTGCCAGTGAAAAACCAGGATAGATCCAGATCAGATAGAGTTCATTTAGATTTGGGTCTACTCTGTATAGGAATAAATAAAATAGGAGTATCCTGCCTTTGTAGACCTGTTACAGTTTTAGCTTACTTTAAATTTTCGAGAAACTTCTGACTGGGTGCCAAACAGCTTGCATTCTGATGTGACCCCCAGTTACTCGGCATCTCATCTGGATCGAAACTGTTTGCAAATACTAGTTAGGTTGCACTTAGCAGACAAAATGTTGAAAAGAAAAGAATTATTCGTTTAAGTTGTACAGCTACAAAACATTGAAATGTGGTTCAGTGTCTACTTTCCATTGGGAGAGTCTCTGAGACTATGCTATTTGTAAAGGTTTACATATCCAAATATTTAGAGTAAATACAATACAGACAAGAGTGCTATATAATTATGGTCTACACAGTCTTCTGCTCATTTATGTATTATAAAATTATTATATATTACTTATATATTACCTTTACTACAATATACTGCTATATCCTACAATATACCGCTATATCCTATATATCAAGGGCAATTGTCCAAAGGGGCAATCGTCCTAAATGGCAAGCTTAATGGGATCCCGGGAAATTGTCCTACATTTAGTATATGTGACCAACTACATATCAATTTTTAGAACGAAGACATGGGATCATCCTAAAACATGAGCTTAATTCATCGTCCTGAAACAAGATAATGTAATGATTTAAAGTTTAACCCCGCTGATACACACAGACACATGTTTGTTTACATGCAGCATATAGTTATAGTGTAGTAGGTTGATTAGCCAATGAGATTCTCTGTAACATCAACCCGGCCAATCGTACAGCTCGGCTTAGATGATGCTGGTTTACTGAGGGGTATAAAAGGCGATCGCTACGGCTATTTGAGACATTCGGTCTTCAACTTTTACTCAGATGAGTAGATACTCAATTACTCAACAGACAGTAAAGCAAGTCCTGCCGAAACTTAGTGAGTACCTATATTGTATACCGTATTAACATAGGTGATTCTACTAGGGCAAAGGGATCTCGCATTGCTCAAATTAGCTGTTCATGTTAGAGTTTACTCATCGATCATTGCTCAGAGCACAGTGTAGTTCCAACTCCGTGATTGCTCAAATTCTCGGCACGATATCCGAGAGCTCACATCCTTATATATAGAGAGAGTAGGCTAATTATTTGTGATTCATTGCATATTTGACTTGTTCTCAATCATTTCTTTGAGCAGATAGCTCAGTCTCAAATTAGGGAGTTTGTATATATTATAACCAATCATTGTTGAGCAGTTGCTCAGTCTAAATTAAGAATTTGTATTATAAAATATGTTCGCATGAGCTGTATGTGCTGAGCGCACTCACTGAAAGTTAAATTCTCAATCGGCTCACGTTAAAAAATTGGTGGCAGCAGATGGGATTAATATGAGCAATCATAACACAATGGATTTGAACGGAACTATTCGAGATATTGAGACACAAATTTCAGCGTATGATGCTGAAATCGCCATACTCGAGGCGAGCTTGAGACATTCTACACCCAGGACAGAGCGTCCCAGATAGCCAGGAGGACTGGACTCGGGAATACAAACGGCTATCGGCGCGGCTACCGGCCGAGCGTTGTCTGCTCATAGAACGGGAGATGTGCAGACCACACCCGTGGGAGGGTTCTTGCAAAGTTTAAACGAATATGCACCAAATACTCGTTTCAACTTAAATGATACTCTACGGCAGAGGCAGGATGAGCAAAGAGACAGAGATCTCACCCGCTCAACTGTATCAATGCAGCAGCAAGGGCACGAAGTTAGAGCAAGAAAATATGAGCCCAGCGTTACGTTTAGACGGAAACCTTATGAAAACTCACAACAGGTGAGTGAGAATAAGGTTCACATTCCTGTTGAGCAAGAGGTTTCAGAACAGTGTGCTCAGAGAGCTTCAAATTTGAGAAAACCGATCGTTTCCGTCAAACCTGCAACCTTTGATGGAAGTTCTTCATGGCTTGACTACAAGTCGCACTTTGAGGCTTGCTCTGCCCTTGGAGGCTGGACAGAAAAGGAAAAGACTTTATACTTGGCCGTGTCCTTACGGGGACAAGCACAAACTGTGCTGGGAAATTTGCCTGGGGATGAGTCTAAAAGCTACAGTAATTTGGTTAAGGCCCTTGACGAGCGTTTCTCGCCCCCTAACCAGACGGAGCTTTTCAGGGCTCAACTGCGTGAGATTCGGCAAAGGGCTGCTGAATCACTCCCAGAGCTAGGCCAACGAGTTAGACGACTCACTAACCTAGCCTATCCAACTGCTCCTGTTGATCTGCGAGAGACTCTCGCAAAAGAAAAAATTTTGGACGCTCTAGTAGACTCTGATATGCGGCTGCGAATCAAGCAGTCTAGGCCAACAAATTTGAATGAAGCAATAAGGCATGCTATTGAGTTGGAAGCGTTTAACAAGGCCGAGCAGAAACACAAAGAGAATAGTGGTTATTTGAGACCTATGAGCAACGCTCACTCTGAGGAGAGTAATACACAGTCAGAGTTACAGACAGTTCTCACCAAAATGAGTAGGATGGAGCAGGCTATCGAGCAGATTCAGACACAAATGAGACCCTCATCTCAGAAACCGTATGCATATAACCAGCCCAATAAAGCAACTCCAAATACTCCCACCCAAGGTGAAAAGAAAAATGTGAAGTGCTATAAATGTGGGAGGCATGGTCATTTTAGCTACGAGTGTAGGTCTCGAACACAACCCCAGGAAGGCAAAACTCAGGAGAAACAACAGCGGTCATACCCACCAAAGTCCCAAAGGATTAAGACCGATGCTACCGATGTTCGAAGTGGCATAAGCATGCAAACAGGGGATGCTGGTCTGTTTGTTACAGTTCAAATAGACGGCTCAGAGGTTAAACTTCTCGTGGATACTGGCGCCACAGTCTCCGTTTTATCTGAGAAAGTTTTTGAAAGGCTCTGTGAAATAAATAAGAGCAGCCCAAAGCTGAGCAAAGTGAGGAGAAAAATCTTGTCGGCAAATGACGAGCCACTCACTATAAGAGGGAAATTAGAGTTGCCCCTGAGAGTTGCTCATTCAGCGTTCAAACAAACGTTTGCGGTAGCCGACATTTCAACAGAAGGAATATTGGGGCTTGATTTCCTCGAGAAACACGATAGATCTTTATGGGTAGATGGGGAGGCTATCCCTCTGATGTCAGAAGGGAAATTTGGATGTTTTCGAATAGCTGTGGGTGACACAGTCAATATACCCCCTCGCTCAGAGTTGGTGATCAGTGGCAATATTTGCTCACAGAATCGAGCAACTTTGCCAGAAGGGTATGGTATCATTGAACCTGAAAACAAGTTTATGCAGTCTGACCGTGTGTTGGTAGCCAAGTCTCTTGTCTGTAATGGCCAGAATGTGCCTATAAGGGTGATGAATCCGTCGCCAGATGCGACAGTGATCCATGCTGGCACAATAGTAGCATCTTTAAGCCCGGTTAAAGCCGAGCAAGTAATGGAAATCGACGACCTTAAGACGGAACAGAAGAGCTCTCTTAAGAAACCAGAGCTGCAAGAAATATTGAAAAGAACAGAAGGTCTGAGTGGGAAACAACGAAAGGAAGTTGAAAAACTCGTACTCAAACATTCAACTCTCTTTGTGACTAGCGATAAGGAGCTAGGGCGCACAGATGTGGTAAAACACCCTATAAATACAGGGAAGAGTCATCCAATTAAACAACCTTTGCGAAGGATACCCGTCCACATGCAAGGAGAGGTTGACCAGTACATCGACGATATGCTGGAAAAGGATGTTATTGAGCCGTCCTCTAGCCCATGGGCTTCTGGCATCGTCCTTGTTAAGAAAAAGGATGGCACGACGAGATTTTGTGTAGATTTCAGACGGTTGAATTCTGCCACAGTTAAAGATGCATACCCTCTCCCACGCATAGATGAGTCGCTTGATCATTTGTCTGGCTCACAGTGGTTTTCAACCCTTGATCTTTGTTCAGGGTTTTGGCAGGTAGCGGTCGAGGAGACCGACAAACCAAAGACGTCATTGTTTGCGCTCGACATTAAAAGGTGTAGTTCTAGGACTGGTCGGCCCGGTGTCAGGATAATGTGACTGGGTGGGATGCCCTTGCCATGTGCCCGCGGCAGGGGTATTTCAGTGAGGCAGCACTATAACTTGTCTCATGCGGGTGCCGTCTGCATATAACTGAAATACTGTTGGTCGGACGTTAAACCCAACTCACTCACTCACTCATTCATTACCAAACGTGGGCTCTTTCAGTTCAAAGTTATGCCCTTCGGTTTGTGCAATGCTCCTGCCACGTTCGAGAGGCTTATGGAGATTGTCCTATCCGGTCTACAATGGGACATCTGCCTCATCTACATGGACGATATAATCGTTCTTGGAAAAACATTTGAGGATATGCTCAAAAACCTGGATGCTGTGTTTCAGCGCCTCTCTATAGCAGGACTGAAACTGAAGGCCAAAAAGTGTCATCTCTTTGCCAAAAGAGTCGAATTCTTGGGGCATATCATTTCCCCAGCCGGTATTGCAACAGATCCAAAGACAATTGAGATCGTAGAGAAGTGGCCAGAACCAACATCTGTGACAGAGCTCAGGTCATTCCTAGGCTTATGTTCTTATTACCGAAAGTTCATTAAGGAGTTTGCTGAAATCGCCAAGCCCCTCCACAGGCTTACACAGAAAAGCAAACAATTCGGATGGTCAAGAGAGTGCCAAGAAGCTTTTGAGCTGCTCAAATCGAAGCTCATTAGTGCACCCATTCTTGCATACCCGGACTTCTCAAAATCTTTCATTTTGGACACTGATGCAAGCAACAATGCTATTGGATGTGTCCTCTCTCATAAGGAAGGAAACTCAGAGAGAGTGATAGCATATGGGAGTCGGGCGCTCTCCAAATCGGAGAGGAAATACTGTGTGACGAGGAAGGAGCTACTTGCAGTAGTCTTCTTTGTCAAATACTTCAGACACTATCTCTATGGTAAAGAATTCTTAGTAAGAACCGACCATGGTTCACTTAGGTGGCTTTTAAATTTTAAAAACCCCGAAGGGCAGCTCGCCAGGTGGATACAAGTTTTGAGTATGTACAACATGACAATTGAGCACCGACCTGGCAGCCAGCATCGCAATGCTGATGCTTTGAGCAGGCATGTTTGTCGGCAGTGTGACTATGGTCAGAGTCAAAGAGAATGTGTCTCGGTTCAAACGAGTACAACTCATGAGAAACAAGAAAAAGAAGATAATTCATTGCAGAGCAGTAACTCAAAAGTGCAACAAATGAAGGAGCAAAGTCTCACTGAGAGCCAAGAAAGAAATGAAGAAGCTTCTTCTTTGAAAGAGCAACAACTGAAAGATTCAGATATTTGCCTAGTGAGACGCTGGGTAGAGCATGGTGAAGAGCCAGATCCGAGAGTACTCGGCTCAGGTGGAATGCTGCTAAAATCTTTATGGTCACAGAGGCAGGCTCTCGTGACAAATGATGGCATTCTGTACAGGAAGTGGCAAGATGAAAAGGGAACAATTTTGCAAGCGATTGTCCCTTTGAGTGAGAGACGAAATGTGCTTGAATTGAGCCATGCTCATTGTACAGCAGGTCACCTTGGTATAAGAAAGACGTTGAGTAAAATCAGGCAAGGTTACTATTGGCCTGGTTTACAGAAAGACGTTAGGTTGTACATCGCTGGATGTGAGTCCTGTACAAAGAGCAAGAGTCATGGTAGAGCCAACAGGGCTCCGATGCAGATAGTAGGCACCGGGTCTCCAATGGAGCGCATTGCCTTAGACATCCTCGGAGAATTGCCAGTCACTGAGCAAGGGAATCGCTACATACTGGTAATATCGGATTATTACACAAAATGGACTGAGGCTTTTGCTATGCCTGATATGGAGGCTTCGACAGTTGCAAAGATACTTGTCAGGGAGATTGTATTGAGGTTCGGAGTTCCAAGCAGTATTCACTCTGATCAAGGCAGGCAGTTTGAGGGGAATTTGTTCAGAGAAATGTGTAAAGTTTTACACATCAAGAAAACACGCACCACCCCTTATCACCCCCAGTCCGACGGGATGGTTGAAAGGTTCAACAAAACTCTAGCAAAAATGCTGAGCTCGTTTGTGAATGAGCACCATACGGACTGGGATGAGCATTTGCCATTTCTCACAAGTGCTTATAGATCAGTTGAGCATGAAACAATTGGATGTAGCCCGAATTATTTGATGCTTGGAAGGGAGGTTGCAACCCCCTTGGACCTCATGTATGAAATGCCTTCAGGTGTGAAGAGCATACCTGAAAACAAATGGGCTTGGGCCTTGAAGGAAAGGCTCGAAGAAGCTCACAAGTTTGTCAGACAGCATACGGAAGGTGAGATGCTGCGACAAAAGTCTTTTCATGACAAGAAACTCAACTGGCAAACTTTTCACAAGGATGACGAAGTATATGTGTACTTCCCACGTCACAAAGTTCGTCAATCCAAGAAGCTGACTCACATGTGGAAAGGGCCTTTTGTTGTGGAAGAAAGTGCTCAGACGTAACGTACAAAGTGCTCTGTGGACTTAAAGGGAAACCACAGATCATTCATGTAGATAGAATGCGGCTGAAGAAAAGTCAGACTCTCAGCCATGAAACTGAGCAACATGAACAAAGCTCCCACACTCCGTGCATAGACGTAGAAGTCAATGAGAGTGAGCAAGAGCCAGTCAACACTGGCATGAGCAAGCGCTCACACAGACCGCCTGCGTGGTTTTCTGATTACACTACAGACTTTTAGATATAGATATACATATATACGTAGGTGTTTTTTTTGTATCTGTCAAGAGCAATATGAGGTCCCTTTAAGATGAGTTTGAAGTTTGATATAGTGTTTTTGTTTTGTTTTATTCCGAAATGTTTTGCATTGTTGAATTGATCATGATACCCTAACACAATATACTCAGCAGTCGGTTCAACATTCTGTATTTTCAGATTGATTAAAAAGGACAGAAGATGCCGCTAACCAAGGTAACGTCGCGGTCATCAGCTGAGAAGCCATTTAGCTGCGAGAAGTGTTCCTACAGCACAGACAGGAAGGCTAATCTGGCCCGTCACTCCAAACAGCATGAGAACAAGGAAGGGTGGCTTGATCTTGATCCAGGAAACCTTAGTGATGTAATGGGTGACATAGCGTGTAGTAGTAGTAGTTCGGACACTTCATTGAGTGAACAGTCTGAGCAAGACAATAATGAGGACCTACAGCCAAGTGCATCGTCAGATGGACTCGAGGTTGGTAGAGTAGTCAGGAAGCAGACACAGCCTGCTCCTGTAGCAGCCCCTAAACAGAAAATGCCACCACCTCGACCATCGCCGCCATGTCCTCCCACAGCAGGAAACAAGAAAGGTGGGGCTCTGGCATATATCAGGAGACCAGAGCACTGTATTCCACAGAATGTGCCAAGAGTAGAGAACATCCCTTTGCATCAGCGCGTGGGCACATCAGCATCTGAAGTAAGGAGTTCAGCTTCACAGACAGAGACTGTTCAGAGACATAAGATAAAATGGACATGTAAGAAATATAAGGAAGGAAAGAAGAGTGTGGAGGAGATAGAGTGGGAGGAGGAGTTTTATTGAGTAACGAGTTTCCATAATGTGATCAAGTTATATTTCTGGAGTTTGACAATTATGATTTTCTAATGACTGCACAGGGAGTGCCATTCTGTGTCTTTCTTATTTTTCTTACTCATTTGCAATAAATAATCATAGTAGATCAATATGTGTCATATTTTGAAATCTGGCATTGAGTTTGAGCAAACTAGTCCAACATGTGAGGACACATGAATCGAGGCGTGGGTAATGTAATGATTTAAAGTTTAACCCCGCTGATACACACAGACACATGTTTGTTTACATGCAGCATATAGTTATAGTGTAGTAGGTTGATTAGCCAATGAGATTCTCTGTAACATCAACCCGGCCAATCGTACAGCTCGGCTAAGATGATGTTGGTTTACTGAGGGATATAAAAGGCGATCGCTACGGCTATTTGAGACATTCGGTCTTCAACTTTTACTCAGATGAGTAGATACTCAATTACTCAACAGACAGTAAAGCAAGTCCTGCCGAAACTTAGTGAGTACCTATATTGTATACCGTATTAACATAGGTGATTCTACTAGGGCAAAGGGATCTCGCATTGCTCAAATTAGCTGTTCATGTTAGAGTTTACTCATCGATCATTGCTCAGAGCACAGTGTAGTTCCAACTCCGTGATTGCTCAAATTCTCGGCACGATATCCGAGAGCTCACATCCTTATATATAGAGAGAGTAGGCTAATTATTTGTGATTCATTGCATATTTGACTTGTTCTCAATCATTTCTTTGAGCAGATAGCTCAGTCTCAAATTAGGGAGTTTGTATATATTATAACCAATCATTGTTGAGCAGTTGCTCAGTCTAAATTAAGAATTTGTATTATAAAATATGTTCGCATGAGCTGTATGTGCTGAGCGCACTCACTGAAAGTTAAATTCTCAATCGGCTCACGTTACAATAAGGTTGTTTTAATGTCTTGACCTTGGAACACTAGAGTTGTGGCCCTTTATTTTCAAAAAAATGTCTGTCCTGAGCCATTTCTTAGAAAATATTCGAAAATTTTCTATGAAACTAAATGTGAACATGTTTAATAGCATTAGGACATGCAGCTCTGCAAGTATCATTGATATTGACCTTGGAACATAACACTTGTCAATCCAAAGTTTCAAAATGTACACTTGGGACAACAAAAGATGTGCCTTGAAAAAAATGTACATAATATTTTGGCATTAGGTTTTTATTACAACTTGTGTTAAGTATCCATGGTGTGAATTTAAAAGTGTAAAACCTTGAACATTTGTTTTGAAAAATAAATTATCAGCCATTTATAGCAAAATGTACACTTGGGACAAATTCTGACTGCATTTACTATACAGCTTATAACAACTTACACTGACAAAGTATTATAGAAAAACTTTCAAAAATATGAAGAATACACCTGTTCCTGCTAAAATAAGCAAAAGTTTCTTTTAAATTTTCGATCAAATTTTATAACGGCTTCTTGATTTGTAAACAATGATAAATATTTTGGTGTGAAAATGACAAGCACCTCAATGCTTTGAACCCTTCTGACAAAAAATAATAACATCAACAAATTGTTAACTTCCATTTTTCTGAACTTATATATATTTTCCTACTTGATAAACAATGATAATATATTGTAATCCTGCAACTTTTGGTGTAGTTTGAAGTTGAAATAGAGACTTAAGTGAAAATGTCACGCAAAAACCGTACACTTTTTGGGGTGTTTTTTCAAAATATATTTTTACTTAAGCAAGATATCATGACCAAATTTTGCATTCAAGTTCACCACAACAAAACAAATCTGCAGGACTGAAAAAGAATCCAATTAAGCCTCATGATAGAAAAATGAATGAGTATTTTAATTTGGCTTCATTTTTTTTAAATCAACCATATATGTATTTGGGTTATTAGCGTCATAACCTTTAACAAGAGGGTTATTTGCTTTTGCGTACCTCGTGGGTGACATGGAGATTCCACCTCGTATGCATTTTTCAATGAAGAGATGCTGGTCATAATCGGTAAGTAATTCAAGTTCGATTTACGTTTTCTTAAGTAGGGCGTCCCATGATAAACATGGGCTTGTATAATAATGTGCTTGGTCGAGGCCATATTAATTCCTACATGTTTTCCGAAATTCCTCAAAGACATCCGCCAGAAGTAAGACATCGGTTCGATTATATAGATCATGGTAGTCGCCTAACGTTTTACAACTAAATTTATCACATACATCTTGTGCATGTTTATAACCTTCTTCACTGATTCCTGACAACGTTAATGAACTGTAGGATTCCATTGGTGGCATTTTTTTCTCATTAAAGCGATTCCAATCGTCCATATACTCATACAGGTAGACTCCCTTCCTCATTAGTAGTGAACGCTTTACCACTTCGGGTTCAAATTGGGTAGCAATTTTAAAAGCCTCCGGAGGATTGGCTGACACCAGTCTATCAAGGCTGGAAAGAAGGAATTGGGCACTATCTATAAAACGTAGCTGATTGAGGCCGAAGGATATATACTTTTTCATATTATTTGGAATGCACGTTATTTCTCCTTTCACTTTTGAAATTGCCTGCATAAGTAAATGACAGTCATATGCCCTAAGAGTATGGAAGACCACCGGAATGGCACCAAGTGCTAAAATAATGAAACATATTTCCCTAGCTTGCTGGTCACCGGATGGAGTATAATAATCAGGTAATTGAGTTTTGGGGGGAAGTGGTGTTAACATTTTACTTTTCTTAGGCATGAGTAGAGCATACTCCTGCATAGCCATATCTACGTCTTTAAATGTTTGGATGGAGTGACCGTGCCGGCGAAGCTCATCCTGGATATAATCCAACTTCTGGGTCCGTTTTTTTCCCAGGCCGCCTGTGCTGCCTGAAGTTTTTCTATAGCGCCATCGTGTCGTCGGCGTTCTTCTTCAACGCCAGAACTCTTGAACATACTGAATAAATAGTTACTCCCAGTGAACGCCACTGCATTAGGAACTGCACCACCTAATATCATTGCTATACTAGCCATTCTTATTTACTTTGAAAACATTACTTCAAAGTATCGGTCGGGATGATGCCCTGCTTGATTAGAAGGTCTCTAGTGGCAAGGGCGGCTGTGGCGTCTGCTATAATCATACCAAGATCTCGAGGGGTGACATCTAGTTTAGGGTACACACCACTAGAGTGGCCTTACTAATCCGGGCATACCCAACTGCAAGCCCTGTTATTACAGCTCAATGATAGATAGCGTTAGCAATTTCTTTTTCATCTGCGGTTGACATTATCTCATATAATGTGGATCTCTTTTATTCAATATGGGTGTAGGTTCCGAAGTATGTTGTGTATTTGGGGGTTTTGGTGTTTTTGACCACTCCCAAATTACAAAACATGCGACTACTGAAATTCCCCCAATTAACACCCACTTAAGAGTAGAGTTTTGTTCAGCAGGTGTTGAAAAATGTTCAGCAGGTGTTGAACAATCTTCAGTAGGTGTTGAGCAGTGTTCAGTAGGTTTGAAACACTTTTCCTTATAAATCTGAAGCTGTTTAATGAGCTCTTATTGTTGTTTTTCTTATGGATAGAGCCGCGTTTTACCAGAAGCCACCTTCTTAGGATCTTTAACTTTCGTTACTTTCTTTACAATCTCCGGTTGTGTTTCCTTGATCTGTATTTGTAGGTCTTTCGCAATGTTTAATTGTGTTGATTATGGCCGTTAGTGGGGCTAAGTACATACCATAACGGTGATAAAGTTCGCAGCACTTATTGCACGCCCAACAAATGGGTCTTCCTTAAGGTCAGTAACAAGTAAGTTCTGTCGGTCATCTGGTATCGGTAGTAGGTAAGCCGCCAGTTTGCTATAGAACTGAAGACTTACAGTACCAAGCGTCTTTGTCATAATCGCCCCCAACCTGGTCTCGAAGCGGATGTAAATCTTCTCTATCTCTTCTTTACTCAAGTCTCCAACATAATCTGCAGACATGACTTTACCTAGGTACAGCTTTGATTGACCTCCCATGGCCAGGGCGGCTAACCTCTCTCTCTCTCTCTTTTAAAATATCTCCAGGCTCTCCATCCTTCGGTGGCGAGTACACCGGTGGTGGGTGTGTTTTTTCTGTCTCAATAAACGAGTCTATAATTTTATCACCCTCCATTGCTATACACATACACTTCCCAAGTTTAATTAAGAGTTTCCAACCTAAAAAGAATAGCAATCCACCAAATAAAGCAACTTAAAAACTTTTAATCATATAATTCTAGAGTTATTAGGCTGGGAAGTATTCAAAATGAACTTAGCGTGTTTAGTTTTAGCCAACCTGTCCCAAATTATAAGCCTATCAGAAGCCGGGATAACATCGTTCTCACGAAGACACTCCTCAAATGAGTCTCGGTCCTTACAGTGAAAGAGAGCGACTCAGCGTGTTTGCTCCCGAAGGTCTTTGAGAACTGAATTGTACTTCTGAGTCAAGACCCAAACCAACTGCTTCGCATTCCGGCCACTAAACGCCAATTCGGAAAGCATATATTTCTTTTTGGTAAGTTGCATGTTAGCGGCCATATCATCGATAATATACAATGTCGGTTCGCCCTGGAATACCTGGTACAAAGCGCGCAGGTAGTCATGAAGGCGTTCATCCGGATCTACAACGTAAACATCTTTGTCTATCAAAACCCACCATCGTTCTTGGTAAGTCTTATTGTACTTAAGTATCGGACAGATGATGACAATATGATTAAATATTCCGTAAAACGGACCCTCGAGTAAGTTTATGGCGAAGACCGTTTTTCCACACCCTGTCATTCCACAGATAATTGCTGAGTGAGGTTCTTTAATAAAGTGCTGAAACGTATCTTCCATTTTCTATATTCAGCTGTGCGTCCATAATGATGTAGAAATACATGGTTAAAGCACCTTT
This sequence comes from Azorinus chamasolen, assembly GCA_963576725.1. NCBI lineage: Eukaryota > Metazoa > Mollusca > Bivalvia > Cardiida > Solecurtidae > Azorinus > Azorinus chamasolen. Next base: position 41,675,673 of record OY755246.1, on the reverse strand, counting down.
CGCTTCCGCTTTTTTAGTAATCCATTACCATGCAAACTATAATCATCGGTAGACCTCAGGTCCAGCCAAAGTGCAAATTCTTCAGTGAGATAATTTGCGAGTTTACAGACGTCCATCCCTAAATCTTTCGCAACCATAGCCACTTCGAGATGTAGTTTAGACCCTCTAGCCATAAGCTTCCTAGCTTCATCCTACAGCTGGTAGGAACGCATTCCTTAAGCGTAGAGCTTGTTTGGAAATCCTTCTACTGTTACCTCCACCTTAGTAATTTTTGGGTTATAGAATGTCTCGCTTTGGGGGGCAAATGCATCTTCCGGCTCCTTAAATAGTATTAAAACTCCTTTCATAGACCTGGCGGGGACGTTCAGGTTTATGTTCCACAGTGAATCAGATTTATCTTTTGGGATCTTCCGGTGGTGTAAAACACGGTCGTATAACATAGGCATCCTCCCAGCGTAAGGAGTTGGCGGATGATATCGGCCATCTCCTTATTAGTGGCCATCTCAAACCCCAATGCCATTCTCTCTATAGAGAACTGGCGTCGTTGTCTGCCTGAATAACACGGCTGTATTCATTAAATGTGAGTTCATGCTGAAGCCTATCCCCAAAGCCGACTAGAAGAAGGGCATGTGACTCTCAAGGATTTCAAAATCAAGCGGGATGATGAAGCGATTTCCATAAGCATTTGTAACGGCAACGTCCTTCTGTTTTCCATTAGCCTTGTCTCCGGCGTTTACTCTCAATTGTGTCACTTTTCTATTCGTAGTGGTGTCAATACCCTGGTACTGGGAATTCTTCCGCTCATTATCGATTTTCCAGAGGTCTCGGTAGCACTCGTAGACATCGCTATCATCAACACTCATAACCTCGTTTCCGGAGATTTTCATCGTAGTCTTCTTTACGATGGCTCGACCCAGATTGTTTACAACTGTACGATTACCGTCTGTCGATTCCAGATTGATCTGGAATGCTAGGTGGGCTGTCCCTAGGACTATAACATCGTTGGCTCCGAGTTTCGGGAACCTCACTAAAAGCTGTTGATTCTGGTTTATCGCGCTTGGGTTGTTTGTGATAACGACCGTCTGACGGATACCTTTTACTCCCATGGGCTCCCTTAGTCGTCTGTATGGGTTGAGTTTTCTACCAAATCCGTTTTGACTCATTTTAATTAAAGTAATATACCTTTAATTTATATTTTCAAAATGGATGAAGGCATTGCAATGGATGAATTTGGTACCCAGAACCAGGGAGATATGGTCTCGGATGATATTGTAACTACAGTGAAGCTCACTTATAACGAACTTGGATATAACAAAATACTGCTTATAACAAACTAGAATTGATTCCCCATCTCTGATTACATATAGTAAAACGGACCTGATACAACGAAATTTTGATATAACGAAGGAAATCAAAGGGTCCCGAGGACTTCGTTATAAGTGAACTTTACTGTACTTCTTTATCCAATGAATTACTCTTTGATGCCGTTGATAATTATTATAAGGATTTAGATGAGGTACATAAAACTTGTCAACCTGCAATTAAGGACTACCAGAAGTTTGAGATAGGTAAAAATGGACAGCTCCAACTTAAAGCCCAACCACTGATTGACCTTAGAAAGAAAAATGGAAAACCCTATGTACTGTCTACTCTAACAAATATTTGTGGTGGAATTTATTTTGTCCGAGATGAACTTGGTTTCTCGGACTATAAAACAAACACACTTCCTAAAGAGGCTGCAGACAAACTAAAACAGACTGATAGTGAACGGACAACGGCTGAGGGCGATATTAATATTGAAAATCTCAACAGCGTGACAACTTCGCTTTCTGATGCGGAGGAAACAACTCTAAAAACGATCGACGACCCCCGTTTAGATTTCACGAATTTTGATAGGTCAGAAATGATGAACCGTTACAGAGAGCTTAAAAGGCTTGATAAAGCTATGCAAATTCAGCGGGGTGATATTGTAGACAACCTAGCGAAGCTCACCCAACTCGACAAAGATCTAGCAAAAGAGAATATGAATCTGGAAGAGGCTGAAGACCCTGATATAAAACGGGTTAAATTTCAGAGAGAACAAGAAATCTCGAGGACGAGAGGTCTGGAATGTTAGAGGCGGCTTCGGTTAATCGAAAGGCTCACAGATCTCAAATTTCCAGAATTCGTGAAACTATACGGCAGAAACTAGGTGAAGACACCACGCTGGCTGAGCGGATAAAAACGCTATTTAGGGAACAGCGAATTGCAATAGCTGTCATAATCACAGCGATTGGAATGGCCATAAGCACGCTCGTTCTAGCACTAACTGGGGGAGGTGGCGGTATACCTCCTACACTCCCAGCTCCATCCGATAAGTGTGGTTTAAAGGAGTGGGTAAAAAGCAGCTTAAGGCTTTTTGGAGACTACTTGCAAACCTTGCTGGAAAGGCCGCAGCCGCGCTCCCTGGAATAATTGGAAGCATTGTTTCCTGGTAAAGCGGTTGGGTGGCTTGCAGAGAATACTTGGGCATTATTAATTGGTATAGGAGGCCTGTTAGTTCTAGCGAATGGTTAACGGAAGAGAAGCCACATGGAAAGTAACCCCACAGTTATACCATCTACCATAAGAGCTGTCTTCTCTTCTTCATGTGCTGATGCGACCCTATCACTTAATGACGTTGGCGTCTGTGATGATGGTGGGTCTGCTACTGGTGGGCCTACTATCTTCCCATTTTGAAAACTACCGTTGTGAACCACGCTATCTCCCTGAACATCTACCGTTTCGATGTTAAGATCGGTTGTGACTTTTAGTATTTTGTTGTTGTATCCCGCTATATCTTGATTTATGTTTAGGATCATATTGCTCGGAGCCATATATAAACCGGTTCCAAACACCATATTTACCTCGATCCAGCATACACTAAAACATTTTGATAACGTGTTATTGAGTCTGGAATGTTAATGGGTGAGTTGATAGCATCCTCCACATTAGCTAAGAACTGTTTTTGTGCCTCAGTCCCATCGATTATTCGTGATTTAGTTTGTGCCTGGGTCCCAAGTATCGCCCACACATAAGTTCGGATTGAATCATTGAGACGCGCCATTCTGGGTTTAGTGAAACCTTTCGATTTATCTAGCACGAACGTACTCCAAGCCCCATCGACTCGATGAACTCAATATGTGCACTTTAGGGGGGCGATAGTCACAAGCAGATACTCCACAGTGGCGTCCTCCAGAGACTTCCGAACCGAATGTCATTCGTGTAGGATCTAGGTTCCCAACATTCTTACTTTTAATATGTTTATCTTGATTATCGTGACGGAAATCTGTTCGAGTCAATGCTACGTGACCTTTGGTGTGAACATCTCCGAGTCCGTTAGTATTTGGGTACTCTTTTCGACGCCAGTCAGTTTGAGGGTGAACAACAAACTCCGAACAAAGCCGTTCGTATACTCTTCCGTTATATGTGTTACTAACGGGATTCCAAGAGTCATCTTGGGGAAGAGCGACTTTCATCTCTTCCAAGATTCGTCTAGTGGTATAATACACGTGGAAGAGATATACGGACTGTAATAACTGGTTTTGATGAGCCTCTGGTCCATTCAGATGGTCGTTAAATGAAACCCCGCTGCCTACTGTGGCACACCATATAGCGAAATTTAGTTACCAGAACTGCATCGGTTTGTTAGTCCAAGCTTGGACTGCGGCGTCTGTTGTAACTTTAGGCAATCTATAAAACATTTTCCAGATATCAGGTATGTTGGTAAAGAAGAATTGATTGGGGCCAGTTGTGATCAGGAGAGTGGTTAGATTGCTGGTCTGTAGGTTTCTCGGATATACCGCTCCTGTCTTATACTTTACTTCACTATTAAACTTAAACACATCCATTTTTAATATAACTAATGGTCCGACATATCTTCAACAACCTGTGGATAATAGAGACAGGCGTCTTAAGATTGGGCTACGATCAATCACATACACAGTTGGCTGGTATGATATTAAGACAGATCTTATTTTTTTCATAGATCGAAACTATGTATTATTCCTTAAGGCCTATGGTCTTTTCATCTGCTGCAAGATTGGTTCACCACCAATTGTCCCATGCTTTTATCAAATAGTGTTGAAAGTGATGGAAGGATCCATTTTACACAATAATGTGGAAGATCTATCTACTATTTTATTTCCTAAATCGTTTATAGATCTTATTGGTGGCTATAATTCTATATATAATTTACCTTTGGGATATCGGGGTGATTATTACGTTTTAGAACCTGGACAGTTTTACACACCTTTCAAACCAGCAAATTTCTCCCCGAACAGGTTGTTATATATTCACCTAGAACAGATTAACACATCTGGGAACACTCTAAATGGAGCTCCTAGCAGTCTGCTCGCCATTGTTGCTGTCGGTGGCTGGTCATTCGGAGATATTTAATCATCTACATTCCCAAACCCAGAGTTCAAACTTCTTTAGCAAGTCTCCCTATCATAACTCTCACTTTCAATTAGAGATGAGCACGGTAATAAAACAGACAACCACGGTTTGTCTATTTCTGTTGTTCTTGAAATAAAATGAGTATCTTTGATGGTTATGGTGGTGTTAAGGGCTGGAAACCCAGCTCGTATTTACCTGATTTATCCAAAAACGTAAAAAGGTCGGATTTAATCGATTGACCGAATTCGTCCCAATAAGTAAAAAATCGAATTTACCAGTTTTATCTCAATACTTAAATAAGAGACGTTTGTAAAACATGTATACCCCCAGACCCCCTGACCTTTGATCTAGTGACCTCAACTATAGAGGTCATCTAGCGGTCATGACTAATAACCACAGAAACTTTGAAGATCCTCAGCCAAACCACTGATCATTTATTGATCTGAAAACATTTCACAAGTTAAGGTCATGGTGACTTGAACTTTGACCTAGTGACCTCAACAACTATAGGGGTCATCAAGTTGTCACGCCCAACTACCACAGCAAGATCCTAAGCCAAACCCTTGAGCAGTTATTGATCGCAAACCATTTCACCAGTTAAGGTCATGGTGACCTTGACCTTTGACATAGTGACCTCAAAACAATAGGGCTCATCCAGTGGTCATGACCAACTTCCGCAACAAGTTTGAAGATTCTAAGCCAAACGCTTGAGCAGATATTGATCTGAAACCATTTCACCAGTTAAGGTCATGGTGACATTGACCTTTGACCTAGTGACCTCAAAAACAATAGGGATCATCTAGTGGTCATGACCAACCACCACAGCAAATTTGAATATCCTAAGCCAAACCTTTGAGCACTTATTGATCGCAAACCATTTCACCAATTAAGGTCATGGTGACCTTGACCTTTCACCTAGTGACTTAAAAAACAACAGGGCTCGTTTACTTGTCATTACCAACCACCACAGCAAATTTGAAGATCCTAAGCCAAAACCTTGAGCAGTTATTGATCGCAAACCACATAACCAGTTAAGTTCATGGTGACTTTGACCTTTGACCCATTGACCTCAACAACAATAGGGATCATTCAGTCGTCATGACCAACTACCACAGCAAGTTTGAAGATTCTAAGCTAAACCTTGGAGCAGTTATTGATCGGAAACCATTTAACCAGTTAAGGTCATGGTGACATTGACCTTTGACCTAGTGACCTCAAAAACAATAGGGGTCATCTAGTGGTCATGACCAACCACCACAGCAAGTTTGAAGATCGCAAGCCAAACCCTTGAGCAGTTGTTGATCGGAAACTATTTCACCATTTTAGGTCATGGTAATCTTGACCTTTGACCTAGTGACCTCAAAAACAATAGGGGTCATCTACTTGTTATGTCCAACCACCACAGCAAGTTTGAAGATTCTATACCAAGTCGTTTATTAGTTATCATTCGGAAACCATCGATCTACCGACAGACCGACAGACCGACCGACCGACATGTGCAAATCAATATACCCCCATTTTTTCAAAAGGGGGGTATAAAAAGACTAAGGAAGGCAACCTAGACCTAATTGGGGTCGGATTACAAATCTCGGAGACATTAAAGAACTTTCAGATGCGGTTTCAGCGAAGTTGGTACGAGAGGGGTGGGTGTTTTAAAAGCTGAAGTCCTTCTTAAAATAGTAGTACAGCTATAGAAGGTGATTTACACCTCGGTGGTAACCGGATCCGGGATGTTGGAACCCCACACACTTCTACAGATGCTGCTAACAGGTACTACGTTGACACTAGAATCAGCCAAATAAATCATATAATTTCCCTTGTGGCAGAAGAACGTGTCCCCCTGATCGGAAGGGAATTTTAATGGTCTTTCGGTTCCAACGCAGAAGGCAGAAATCAAGCTAAAGTGGGTTATGATGACAAATGGGAAAATATTACAAATGTCTCTAGCTTCAGCCGATCGCGATGGTTTAGCAGAAGATAGTTGCGGGTATCACAATAAATGGTAAATTTAGACATAGTTACGAAAACATTAAGAATCCCAATAGTTACTCGGCCAATAAGACTTTTCAAACCCCTCTAGAAATTAATAAGGGTGATATCATCAACTCTCAGACACGAGATACAAGCCGGAAACTCGCTACATGTACAGTTGCAATCCTGATTGAATTAAAAGTATGAACATTATAATATGAATGATAAAGATATTATCGCATCAGCTCCACCACTTTATCCTACACTGCCAGAGTCGGGGCACGCTTACAGCCTACAGGAGATAACTCACATATAAGCCGATTTTTAAACTTGAAGCTGAGAAAAGAGCCTGTCGCTATAAAAATATAAGCGCGGTGTGACCTTCATAGGCGGATTTGACGCCACTCTAACATGTGTTGGTGCCGGTCTAAGTATCGGAGGAGTTGGGCTTCCTTCTACAATCGTGGCTATCCCAGTTGCAATAGGCCTTCAGGCTGGTTCTCTTGGATGCGCTGGTCTCATTGTTATTAGTAAGGTGGCTGGACGTCGTCTATCTACTATGGAGGAAGTCCCTACAATGCTCGCATATTTTTAATAATATCATAACACTTGGTATTTGTTATTCTCTATCATTATTATGAAGGTTCCCAATTTGAACTTATATCGAAAAATGCCTCTGTAATACAAATAAACCGATTTCATCAAAACTGATAATTTTTGTTCTACAACACAATATTATCGGCCTTTTCCGTTAAGTTCTTCCGCGTTATGCCGATGATCACCCGATCCCTCCATTGTTTACATAACAACTTTCTCGGAAGTGGTCGGAGAATCGCGAATAGGGCGAACAGTAACATAAAATGATACGATAATAAAAAGTGCAAAACTCATTAAATTATTAGACTAATGTGATTCTTATGGGACTCTATATTACCCGATGTCTTATCTGCTGGATATGACACACGACAAGAATACTCACTATACACGAACTAATTTGATAAGATATCATCTGTCAACTGGAGTCACTTAACGCGTGTCCAGTGCAATATCTCTTTTGTGATAATCGCTTACAACTTCCCCTATACCTGATATGAACGCATGTTGACTCCTTCGCTCGTGGATTAACATATGGCCTGATCAGACAATTCCGCAAGAGTAGTTGAATCAGGGTCTTTTCTGTTTTCTTATAGATTTAAAACATCTGATTCTACAGTTTCTGCCATGGAAAGATAGTCTTGTGTTGATATGCCACTAAAGTATTTTCTTAATAGATGGTCATGTTTTATTATTTCTTGCATACATATTCATCGGGTAAAGGGTTAATTATTTGCTTTGCCTAATTGATCTTCAATCAATTAAAAGGTCTAAGCTGTCATAAGAACTGAGTTTTTAAGAATAATAATAATTCATATACATGTATTGCAGTTTTGTTGTACTTAGTTTAAATTATTAAACAAATGGGATATTAATATTCCTGAATTGATCAATTCGTGTAGATCTATAAATTTCCTTAGAGAAAGAGTTAAGCACTGCTTCAAACCGGTCTGGGTCCAAATTATAGCTACAGACTCCCCTTCAACAATCAACTCACACATTGTTTAGTAATCCAAATCCCTGAAAGTGTCATAAAACATTGTTTTCGTAAAGAGACAGCAAAATTGATCACTGTTCTTAATTTTAGTTTATTTTTCATTTATGTTCAATGCTAACGTCTTGCATGATGACTTCAAGAGTTATAAAGATCAGTTTAATATATATTGTGATAATTGTGGCTGTTGTATCCCCCTTTTTGAAATCATTTCAAAAGCTTGAATCCACATCAGTTGCTTAAAAACTGTCCGGAATATCGAGGCGTCATGTCAATTTCATTTGCTAGTCGCTAGCAGTTATTGTACCCTGTCCCTGAACTGATTCTGAACGCAGGTGCAATGTAAAATATACCAACTTACTGGGTAAATTGTCACCTACTTCGATAAATCGACACTTACTAAATAAATGGCCAGTAACGGCTGATTTACTAAAATAAATCGCCAGAAAATTTGAAAAATACTGCAACGCCATTGGACAAAATATAATTTCAATCACTAACTTCGGTAAATAGACACTTACTAAATAAATGGCCAGTAACGGCTGATTTACTAAAATAAATCACCAGAAAATTTGAAAAATACTGCAACGCCATTGGACAAAATATAATTTTAATCACTAAGCAGTGCAGCAATCGTTTTTATTTAAATGTACTTTATTCCTGGAATTTTCCCATTTCTTGTCTTGTTCTTGCAATAAATATACGTTTTAGGTTTGTTATGTTGCGATTGTTTGAGTTTGGTTTAATAAAATGTCGTATCAACATTTCGTGGCACCTGACTTTTCAATGACGTGAGCCACCCGACTGTTATACCCCCCACCCCCACTCCAACACTCTCAGACAGACAGACAGACAGACACACCAGTCCTGCTACAGTTCAATCCAGACGTCTTCATAATTATGAAAACATAACATGCAGGCGAAAGTTAATCAGTATCATACGTTCACCTATCCTGAGCATCTAGGACATTTTTCAACGGGGTGCTTTTTCACGTGTGGGTCTCTTTTTCATGTTTGGGCAGAGCCGTTATTTAACGAACTGGCTCATTTCCTAACGTTCAAACTTTACCCGTCTGTCGTGGAATAAAGACCCGCTGCGTCATTTTTCAACAGGATCAACATTTTATGTAACACGGTGTTCCCCAAGGGGATCTGTACTCTGCCCGTTGCTCTTTTTAGTGTGTCAATGATATACAGTAAAACTCGATACTACGAACACTAAAATACGTACCATTATTGATCTTTACTCACATGTGGCAGCTTAATGCTGGGTAAAAGTCATGCAGAAAACTCCTCTAGATTTCGTAGTATCGAGTTTTAACTGTAGATGATGAATTATTAAGTGTTACTCGGCCTTTTGCTTATGATACTTCCATTTCTTCTACATTAAGGAACAAAGTTGATATTGAAGGTATTCTAAATCACGACTTTAATCAAAGTTATGCTTGGTCAAGGCACTGGATTGTTGATTTTAAACAGAGTCACTGTTCTTTACAATCCAGTAAAATTTGTTGACCAACATAAACATTTAGGGATCACATTCTACAATAATGGAAAATGGCATTGTCATACTAACAACATAGTTACATCGGCTTCTAGGGCTTTGGTCATGTTAAGAAAAGTTAAATTATATGTAAAAAGAAAATGTCTGAATCAAGTCTACATGTCCTTCCTACGACCATTATTAGAATACAGATCTACCACGAAATCAATTACGAATAAACGAAGCCTGTGAATGTGGAGCTGAGAAAGAGGATACAGAGCGTTTCTTTTTCAAATGTCACAAATATTCAAATGCCAGACGAAAATGTTTCAGCCAACGCGAGGTTTCCTCCCATTAATGCCTGGTTTACATTTGCCACGTACGCCGTGCGATTCCTTTCTCTGCGATTTTCCTACGATTTTGTTTGGCATCGTAGAAGTCTACGGACTGCGATGTTTTTGTCTACATTGTCTACGATCATCGCACGATTATTTGTGTATACTGATCGCGGCTTATCCGTACGGTGACTGAGCGGCGACCGTACGGAGATCGTGCGATCTCTGTGCAGTCATCGTGCGGTCTCCGCTTGGATAAGGCAATCGTACGGAGCCCGTGCGGAGCCCGTACGGAGCCCATACGGAGACCAGCGGGGTTACTAATGCAGGAAATGTAAAATAGATATGTACCCATCAGAAATCTCAAAGCGCCCCTCGGCCATCGTGAGGTTGCCTCAGGATGACCGTGCGACGTCCGCACGATTCCACGAGTATCGCACGGACACAGAACGGCAGCCTTGCGGTGATCTTACGATGACCGTACGGTCGCCGTACGATGTTTGTGCTACATGTCCACTGAAAATGCCTGTGCGGAGATCGCACGATGCCTGTAACCACGTGTTTACGGGCTGCGGGCTTGCGATTTTTGAAAACTTGTTTTTATGACAAATCATAGAGGCTATGGCGCGCGGGAATCCGTAAGAAAATCGTACGGAGACCGTATGCCTCCGTACGGAGACCGTGCGGTTTTGACCTTACGACGAGTCCACGGGCCCTGTAAACGCATCGCAGGGCAAATGCATAAGTTGTAACAAGTTACTTTTTTGGTATTACTAATCTGTCTGTCACTGATGATCTAATTCTTTTCACAGAACTACAAAACCATATAAAGGATACTAAACGATTCAAATGGTGGAACATGTACATTAGCAGATGATATTAAAGACATTAATCTGTAACCTAGTTCTAGTGCAGGTGTATGTCTTCTTCTTCTCCTCCTTTCCTCTTCCTCGTCAGTTACTTGACTCTTCACCAATTATGATAGTAATTCTTTAAATCTTACTGAATGGTGCAGTTGTAAAGCACTATCAGCATTGACAAAGATTATACAATTGGGAGGACCTTTACAGGTGTTGTTAGAACTTGTGGTCTAACCCTATTACTTAATTTTGATAGTGGTATATATACATGCGTATTGTGTTCAACTGTAACTAGTATGATTAATAAAATATGTATAAGCTAAGTGTGATTATAACTGCAGCGGGTTGCATGTTTAATTATAAATGTAGCGGGTTGCATATGTGTTAACTGTAGCGGGTTTCACGTGTGTTTTTAAATGTAGCGGGTTTCATATGTGATTATATAAAACTGTAGCGGGTTGCATGTGTGTTTATATACATTGTAATACTAGTGGGTAGCGTGCATGTTTATAACGGTAACGGGTTGAATTGTGTTTATGTATAACTGTAGCAGGCTGCATGTGTGTTTGTAACTGTAGCGGGTTGCATGTGTGTTTATATATAACTGTAGCGGGCTGCATATGTGTTTGTAACTGTAGCGGGCTGCATGGGTGTTTGTAACTGTAGCGGGTTGTATGTGTGTTAATAACTGTAGTGGGTTGCATGTGTGTTTGTAAATGTAGTGGGTTGCATGTGTGATTATAACTGTAGTAGATTGCATGTGTGTTTATAACTGTAGTGGGTTGCATGTGTGTTTATAACTGTAGTTGGTTTCATGTGTGTTTATAACTGTAACGGGTTGCATGTGTGTTTATAACTGTAGTGGGTTGCATGTGTGTTTGTAAATGTAGCGGGTTGCATGTGTGTTTGTAAACGTAGCGGGTTGAATGTGTGTTTGTAAATGTAGTGGGATGTAGTGACTCTCACGGTTAAAAACACATTCTTAGTAGTGCCACTTAGTAGTGTGTTTATAACTGTAGTGGGTTACATGTGTGTTTATAATTGTAGCGGATTGCATGTGTGTTTGTAACTGTAGCGGGTTGCATGTGTGTTTCTAACTGTAAAGTGATGTATGTGTAGTTATAACTGTAGATGGTTGCATGTGTGTTTGCAACTGTAGCGGGTTGCATGTGTATTTATAACTGTAGCGGGTTGCATGTGTGTTTATAACTGTAGCGGGTTGAATGTGTGTTTATAACTGTAGTGGGTTGCATGTGTGTTTGTAAATGTAGTGGGTTGCATGTGTGTTTGTAAATGTAGTGGGTTGCATGTGCGTTACAGCTGTAGTGGGTCTCCGGGGTGCGTCAATAAGGTCACGTGACAGATGTAGTGACTCTCACGGTTAAAAACACATTCTTAGTGGTTGCATGTGTGTTTGTAAATGTAACGGGTTGCGTGTGTTTGTAAACGTAGCGGGTTGAATGTGTGTTTGTAAATGTAGTGGGATGTAGTGACTCTCTCGGTTAAACACACATTCTTAGTGGTCGCATGTGTGTTTATAACTGTAGTGGGTTACATGTGTGTTTATAATTGTAGCGGATTGCATATGTGTTTGTAACTGTAGCGGGTTGCATGTGTGTTTCTAACTGTAAAGTGATGTATGTGTAGTTATAACTGTAGATGGTTGCATGTGTGTTTGCAACTGTAGCGGGTTGCATGTGTGTTTATTACTGTAGCGGGTTGCATGTGTGTTTATAACTGTAGTGGGTTGCATGTGTGTTTGTAAATGTAGTGGGTTGCATGTGTGTTTGTAAATGTAGTGGGTTGCATGTGTGTTACAGCTGTAGTGGGTCTCCGGGGTGCGTCAATAAGGTCACGTGACAGATGTAGTGACTCTCACGGTTAAAAACACATTCTTAATTTTAAGAATTTTCAACATTTGAACCGCACGGCATGCTATTAAGGCTGTTTTATACTGTTTTATGGAATCAGTTTTACTATATCTGTTTTAGAAGTAGGTGTAGTGACTTTCAGGTGTTAAACACAATGTAGTGAGTTTCCGGTATTGGTTGGTGTGCGTGTGTGTGTGTGTGTGTGTGTGTGTGTGTGTGTGTGTGTGTGTGTGTGTGTGTGTGTGTGTGTGTGTGTGTGTGTGTGTGTGTGTGTGTGTGTGTGTGTGTGTGTGTGTGTGTGTGTGTGTGTGTGTGTGTGTGTGTGTGTGTACAGTGAACCCTCAATACAACGGATGTGTTTGTTTCCAGATATGTTGCTGGTAAAACGAGGTTGCCGTTATAACGAGTTTAAATATAAAAGGAACCTTATGGTCAGTTTTATTCTAGTACCAACAGGCGAACGCTTAATGCAGAACACAAGTAGTGCAAAACGCTCCCAAAAGTGCAAAAAGCTCCCTTTGGGAGCGTTTTGCACTTCTTGTGTTCTGCATTAAACGATCACCTGTCTAATTGGCATCGCACCTATTTATTCAGCGGTTGTTTCAAAGCCTTAACAGTAATTTTGTGTCAATGCATACCGCCGGTATAACGAGGGTGCCATTGTAACGAATGCCGGTATAATGAGAGTTCACTGTATATGAAGTGGAACCATCCCCACCAATCGGCATTGAAATCCAGAAAGTGGTTGCTGATAATTGAAGCAGATAGTATAGACAATACTGAAATAACATATAAACGTCATGGTAAGTTTTGAAAATAGGAGATCTTTCGAAAGCAAAAGCAGCAAAGCAAATAGAGAAAATTGCAGACTCGGTTTTATAGTGTCTGTCCATGAGCAGTTATGAAAAATGCAACACTACTCACACCCCTAGCACCGGCTTAGGCGGTATTCAATTTTCAAAACTAATTACATTGAAACTAATGATCCCGAAGAACCAGAAATTATAACAACACTGAAAATTCATGTTGCCATATGGAAATAAAGTTTTGCATTACAATTCAAAGTATTCCACTAACCTATTACGTCATGGGCTATTTTTAGATTCAACCGCTTTGAATAAATCTACCGAAAAGGAGCATAAACTAGAGAAAAGGAACATTTTAGAATGTTGTAGTTTGAAACCATTGTGATAAATAGAGCATTTGCTCCTATAGGAACAAATGCTCTATTTATCACAATGTTTTAAAGAAGTGACAATTACAGAGGCGTAGAAAGGCGTATTTATGGAGGAAAGGGTTAAACAACAGTACAGACGAAAATGGTGGTGTGAAATCTGTATTTTCAAATAGTACACAGTTACAACTCCGTCAGATACTGTGTACGGTACGCCATGTCGCAATCAAAACAGTTCTGAGGCTCTCCAGTGAAAACGAACAAACCAACATTCAGAAATAACACAGACAATCGTTGTAATACAGTGACGTATGTCCATGAAAAATCCCTCGTTTAACCCTTTACTCCATAAATACGTCTTTCTGTGCCTTTACAAGCAGAGTAGACCCAGATCAGACGGCTCCCATAGGAGCTGTCTGATCAGGGTCTGCTGTGTTTGCTTATAATATATAATATGGTTATGGTTATGGTCAAATAGTCCTGAGTCCATCTGCTATAATAACAATTAATCTAATCAATATTCATGATGTCCTTATTTATTTCTTAAATGAATATTCATTGGGTAAAGGGTTAAGCCAGCAGTTCGTGTAACTGGAATTACATCTAATCACTACTTAGCTCTTTACACGGTAAATAAGTTTTCATATGCAACAATTGTCGTCTGCTTCAATTCTCAAAATAAATTTTATCTTATTTCTTTGCAACAGTTACAGGATCTTGGTGAGACGCTGCAGGGTGAGTCGTTTCATCTGGATTCAAACTGCATAGATAATGGATATTTCACCGCTAATGTTTAAAGAGTTAGAATGCTATACAACACAAAACAAGCATTACTGAAAACTAATCGAATTACTTAACCCTTTCCCTGTTCTATATTTATAACAAATTTCAATAAATACTGAATTCTTATGAACAACTTAGTTATAATAAAATATGAAAGGTGAAATTGTAGCCATTTTAAAAACTAAAGAAACAGATCTATTAGCAAACAGAGCCTACAGGAGCCGTCTGATCTGGGTCTACTCTGTTTACAGATGCGTGAAAATGCGTTTATATGAGGAACAGTGTTAAAACTTACCTATCAACAGAGAACCCTTCGCTTGCTATTCGCGTCAATATACCTACCTGTAAATAGTGAAGACCCAGATGAAACAGCTCCTGCAGGAGCTGTCTCATCGTGGTCTGCACTATTTACAAGTTGATTGTGCAACCAGTGCACTACACAGCAGTGACTGCACAGCGAAATACTTGTACACAGTGAAGATATATGGAATTATACAACAGGGCATGGGTAAAGAAGGAGAAATGTATTTTAAAATTCAGCAAGAGAAGGGTTAAAAAATACATAAGCATAAAAATAATGACTAAGGGTAGAATAAAGCAGACCCACTTAATAGATACACAAGTTGTCTTTCAAAGCAAATGTTTACTTAATATATCACAGGACCAAAGTAAAACAGAAATCTCTTGCAGGAGTTGCATAACCATTGTCGAGCATTAAGCTTCCACATGACTTCATGACCCAGAATTTTACCTGGTTTGTGGTGGTCGATTGAGAAAGATGTTTTGTATGTGCTTTAACCCACTACTTCATGGGCTATTTTTAGATCCTACCTCATTGATTAAATCTACCGAAAAGGAGCATTTACTAGAGAACATTTTAGAATTTTAGATTTTTTTAGTTTGAAACAATTGTGATAAATAGAGCATTTGCTTGCTCTATTTATTACAATGGTTTCAACAGGTGACTTTTGCAGAGGCGTCAAAAGGCGTCAATATGAGGGGATGGGTTAAAGTTTCTGCAATTCCATAAAGTCTCGATGAAGTTATTCACATATGGATAATTCAGGGGCGTAGCTTGCGATACGTAATTACCTACTGGTGTAACATCTATCTGAAAGGTGAAAACATTAGTATGGCCAAAATAGAACAACATTCGAAGGACAAACAGTTTGAATTCTGATGAGCGGCGAGTTTCTCATCTGAATGTAGGCTGCTTGTAAATGCGAGTCAGATCGCGGAGAGTGAGATATTGGCCAACATTCTCCGCTATTTGTACGTTTTACTGATACACGTTTTCCATGAACGTTGTACACATTGTATTAACGCCTTGGGTTCGTCTTCCATAGTAAGGGAAGTCAACAATGTTATGTTTTGAGTAGTGATGAAGCTGTTATGTCCCCTTAACCCATTACCTCATAGGCTATTTTTAGATACAACCTCTTTGAATTAATCTACCGAAAATGAGCATTAATAAGAGAAAAGGAAAATTTTGGAATTGTGTAGTTTGAAACCATTGTGATAAATAGAGCATTTGCTCCTATAGGAGCAAATGCTCTATTTATCACAATGGTTTCACAAAGTGACTTTACAGAGTCGTCAAAAGTCGTCAATATGAGGGAAAGGGTTAAAGTGTTAACCACAACCTTTCAAATGAAGATATCAAAGTTACACTCTACACCTAAACAGGATTTTGGTTTTTTTTTAAAAAAAGAATCTTAACCCATTCCCCCATAGGCTATTTTTAGCCCCAACCTCTTTGAATAAATCTACCGAAAAGGAGCATTTACTAGAGAAAAGGAAATATTATGTAGTATTGAAACCATTGTAATAAATAGAGTAAAGTTTTAATGCTCTATTTACGACAATGGTTTCAAAAAGTGACTTTTACAGAGGTGTCAAAATACGTATTTATGGAGTAAATGGATTAAAGAAAAAACAATATTAAGCATTGAGTGTCGCACTGTGAGAAAATGTGTTATCGGAGATTGGCAAAACTAATGCAAATGTAACCAAGGGCAACAGAAACATATCCTGATGTTGTAATAATACATGGTAAGACCAGCAATGTTAAGAATTTATTTGGCGCAATATAATATTCGTCTGCAAACAATGTCGTCTGCAAACAATGTCGTCTAGAGAAAAGGAAACTTTTAGAATTTCGTAGTTTGAAATCATTGTGATAAATATAGCATTTGCTACTATAGGAGCAAATGCTCTATTTATCACAATGGTTTCAGAAAGTGACTTTTACAGAGTCGTCAAAAGTCGTCAATATGAGGGAATGAGTTAAGACTGATAGCTATGCTCCTGTATGCAACCTTTCAGTCGTAGAGTTAATATTTCCAAATGCATTGTCTTACGTAAACGGATGAAACTAAATGGAGCAATAGACATTCTACATGCACTAGGATTATGCAAAATTCAATAACTGGTCGCTAATCAAACGCTGAAAAGGGAATCCGAAACCACCATTACGCGTTATGCACTGGTAACTCTGGATATACAAACATACCGTAATAGTAGGAGTAGAAGAGAGTTATTCCGAGCTGACAGGTTGTGGCGCAAACATGTGGTTTTGTCAGATTATATTATAAACCAAACATCATGTCATTGACCCAAAATAATATATATAAAGCGGACGGAGTTGTAAAATCTTCTGCTAGTGATGAAACGGATTCACTCGAGTCCAATGCTTTGCTTAACAGTGCAGTCAGTAACGGGGCTGATAACGTGAAAACAGGGCGACAAGATAAGACATGCAAGGCAGTAACAACAGAGGAATTCCAAACAGGTGAACATTTTTAACCCTTTCCTCCGTAAATACGCCTTTCTATGCCTCTGTAAAAGTCACATGTTGATACCATTGTGATCAATAGAGCATTTGCTCCTATAGGAACAAATGCTCTATTAATCACAATGGTATCAATCTACAAAATTCTAAAATGTTCCTTTTCTCTAGTGAATGCTCCTTTTCGGATGATTTAAAATCAAAGTGGTTGGATCTAGAAATAACCTATGAGGGAATGGGTTAACACTTTACCTCATGAGTATTCTTGTAACAAAAAATGACAGCATGGAAATTTATTCGGCGCCAAATAAATTTCATCAGAATTGCAGAGTTAGATTTATATAATACTGCTGAGGTCCAGATAAGATGCATCAATTAAAACACTTTCAAGAATAACTTATCTATTTCTCCACTCTTTAGAATCGTCTCAAAGAGATGATTCTAAAGAGTGGTCACAACATAGGGTTTGGTGGAGAAATAACGATTTTAGAATTTTGAGTATGCTCAGTTATCTGTAGCTCTGAAATTATTACTGTTAGCAGAAGAGCAGACCCTGATCAAGCGGTTCCTACATGGGCCGTTTGGTCTGCATCTACTCTGTTTATAAAGGTGAATACCTATCTCTAGCTGACAAATTGTTAATATATATTATTTTCCTGACCGTGCAGTCATGCATGCATTTTATGTACCACTGCTTTTAACAAAATAAATTGGGGCATTACATTTTTGCAGTCGTAACAAATCCGTATTTAACAAATTCTACATATAGTAAAACCTCTCTGAACCGGAATTTTAGTAGAAAAGAATTAAGAAACTTTCGTATAAACAGGTGGCTGCTTAATGCAGGGTAAAAGTCATGCAGAAAGCTCCTCTTTGAGCTTTCGGCATGACTTTCACCCTGCATTAAGCAGCCACCTGTCACCATGGTCGATATTTATACTAAAGTGAATGTTGGGTTTAGATAGGGTTTACTATGCATGGACATGTAGTGGAACTTGATATGCATAAGTACACGGTCATTTATATCAAACAATATGTCTGTCATACTCGTACCGATATTCAATATAACCCCTCATTATCGACATTTAACTGATTGGATTGGTGTTATATAAAGTTGGCAGTTTCTTAACCCTTTCCCTATTGAAAACTCGTGATATTATAAATATTTATGAGCTGAATTTTTACAATGGCAATAAGACCACAGGAGTTTTTGGTATTGTAGAAACTGTCTAGTCAGATCAACAGAGCAGACCCTGGTCAGATGGCCCCTACAGGATTAATCTGATCTGAATCTTCTTTGCAAAGGCGTGGAAAGGTTTGTTTACATAAAGGACAGTGTTAATGCAAAATGGTGTAATGAAGTAATTTCTCACGTCTTTTAACCCCCTTTCCCTGTTCTATGTTTAGTCTAAATTTCAATACCTACTAAACATTCATTAACAAAATAGTAAAAAAGAAATATGGAAGGTGGAACATTGTAGACATTTTAAAAAGCAAAGAAACAGATCTATCAACTTCTATTAGCAAACAGAGAAGACCCTGATCAGACGGCTCCTCTAGGAGCCGTCTAATCTGGGTCTACTCTGTTTGCAGATGCGTGAAAACACGTTTATATAAGGGAAAGGGTTAACACCTCTGCAAACAGAATATACCTTGATCACAGACTCCTTTTACAGCCGTCTGAACAGAGTCTGCTCTGTGTGTTTGTGGAAGTGTAGATATCTGATTCTACAATTTCTGTCATGCTTCCATGACTATTAAACAGGGAAAGGGTTAAGCAATTATATCGTTTCAGCATGATACGGAATGACCATTTGAATACATACACTTGCGTTGGCAAACAGTGAAGACCCAGATCAGAGAGCTAAATAGGATATGTCTGATCATGGTCTGTACATATAGTGTTTGTCACTCCAACTCTATATCAAGTATATGCGTTCCATACCAAATGTACCACAGCAAAACCCCTCAAAACCGGAATTTTAGAACAGAACAATTTAGATATTTTCCTTCAGCAGCTTCCTGCATGACTTTCAACCTGTATAAACCCATTACCTAATAGGCTATTTTTAGATCCAACTACTTTGAATAAATCTACCGAAAAGGAGCATTAACTAGAGAAAAGGAAAATTTTAGAAAATTGTAGTTTGAAACCATTGTAATAGATAGAGCATTTGCTCCTATAGGAGCAACTGCTCTATTTATCACAATGGTTTGAACAGGTGACTTTTGCAGAAGTGCCAAAAGGCGTCAATATGAGGGAATGGGTTAAGCTGTCACGTGTGTTAAGCTTCAACCTATTTTACAGACTGGCATTGATACTAATTTAAACGTCCGATTTTAACGGGTTTTAATGTATAATTATGTATAATGAAATGACTATGAACCAGACCACTTTGAATATTCAGTAGCCAAATTGTAAACAAACTATAAGTGCTCGTGTATCAATTTAATAAAACCAACCAAGCCGATTTTGCCAATCTACCCGTATACTACAAGTGTTAAGAAGTAGTATTTCAAGCATTTACTCTTTCGCCTCCGTACGTCAATCCGTGATAATCTTTGCAAACAGTTTGGATCCAGATTTGACACCGAGTGACTCGGCCTCTCCTCAGGATCCAAACTGTTTGACACTGATTGTATTTTTGTAAAGAATGCCTCTTTGAACTGATGACATTTATTTAGCGCCGAAAAGATGAACCCTTTCCTCCATAAATAATAATTTCCTATAGGAGCAAATGCTCTATTTATCACAATGATTTCAAATTCTAAAAAATCCTTTTCTCTAGTTAATGCTCCTTTTCGGTAGATTTATTCAAAGATGTTGGTTCACTTATTTTCACTCTTCGTCTGGTGTATATTCATGTAACAAATAGTGAGCAAATATGGATGGTCTTGATCAGACAGCCATAGCTCAAACCATGAGGGTCTCGTGATGATGATGATAATGATGATGATGATGATGAGGGTGGTGGTGGTGATTTCTGTATACGGCTTTAACCCTTTCATTTCCATCATATAAACGCTCTCTGCAAATAAAGTAGACGGTCCATACAGAAACCGTCTGATCAGGGTATGTTCTACATTTTATTTGCTAATGGAATTTGGTATAGCTGTTTCTTTAAGTTCTGAAATGTTCCTCCTTCCATATTTCATTATAACTCTTTTGTCCACGAGTTTTCAGTAGGTAGTGAACTTTGGAATAAACATAGAACAGGGAATGGGTTAAGAAAAAGCCCATAGCATTGCAAAGAGGGGTATAGTAATACCTGCTGAAGTAAACACACTCAAAAGCCAAATCTGATTACCATCTTTACGCATGAAAGTTTTGAATGCTGTTGACAGGTACAAATATTTGGGATTAAATTACATGAACATTGTTTTTTATTATGCAACTGCAAACACAAAATATTTGCTAAAAGTGCAAACCCAGCGCTATGTCTTTTAACTTGTCGTTGGAAGTTGACAGTTGGGTTCCCTTTTAACATATTACACCTTGAATATGTATGTAAAATGACCTCATGAATATTCATCAGATTAATGGTTTGTAATAGCTCATGAACATAAGAGTTTTTGGTCATGGCATCAACTATAGAATCATATCTATATTATTGCATAAGCAAACAGAGCAGTCCCTTTTCATACGGCTCCAATTGAGCCGTCTGATCTAGATCTACTGTGTTTGCACATGCGTAGAACGGCGTATTTTTGTAAAGTAAAGGGTTAATGTCTTCACGAACGTTTTGCATATTATCTACTTCAGTACAATTCTGTGGGGACACCACTTACATGTCATTTTACATTTATCATCACCATCATCATTGTCATCATCATCATCGTCATCATCATCAGCATCATCATCATCATCATCATCATCATCATCATCATTATTATCATCATCAATAGCAATGCTGTGCAGAGGAGAACCATGCGATTCTTGATTGGAGTTGACAAATATCTGCAATGCTAAACGCAGCAATGGGGTCCTCCGATTGTAAGGCAGAATTGTTCATTTCAAGTGTATGGCACGGTTTTACAGCGTCTGTGCTAATGTCATTTTCAGCACAGTTTAGTTTTACATTTCACAACGAGCTTTATTTACATGAATTTAAAATCAGCCATATTACTCCATTCCCTTATAACTTTGTCTCATTTATCAAAGAAGCAGCCATCTTTTTTTCTCAGAATGTTAACACGCTTTTACAACGAGTCGCCATTGTGACAACCAACCCCTCTAGGACACATGTTGACTATGATCAAGTAGCAGACGACAGTGTTATCCTTAAATCATAGCTACCACATATTAACTTCGAAATAAGGGTAAGCGACTTAGAGTTGTAGTGGTTCGATTGTATGTCATTCGTCATATGGGACCATATCATTGTCAGATAAAGCAGGTTAATTTCTGCCTTAACCAGGTGTCGGATAAGCTAGATTATACTGTACGATTATCCCCTGCTACTTGATCCGGTTGTCCTTGGCGTCAACGCTTGAAGTCACAAACCGAAATTAATGACTTTCGCCGATATCAATATCAAGCTTGTAGAGATTTTTTGAAAATATTTATTTGAAGAAATTGTGAATACACGATATCCATCCATGCTATCAGACCGGGACAATGCCTTACAGACCAGTTATATTGTGTTTCAACTTAAATTATAGCGTACAGTAAAACCCCGCTACTGCGACCACTTAATAAACAGCCACTGGTGTCGTTTAAAGCAGGTGGTTGCTTAATACAGGACGAAAGTTATGCAGAAAGCTCTTGTAGGAGCTTTCTGCATAACTTTCGCCCTGCATTAAGCTACCACCTGACTCTGCCACTCAGAATTATGCTCATTTTTGGTGGTCGTATTAGAGGGGTTTTACTGTATTTCTAGTTCGAACCCCAGAGTCAAACCTATGCCCTAGAGGGTTGGTTGTCTGCAGTCACTTTGGCGACAGGGGTGTTCGCGAAAAAAATTAAATTAAAATTATATATTTGTGATGGAGTTGTTGTTGTTGTTGTTGTTGTTGTTGTTGTTGTGGTGGTGGTGTTGTTGAAATTCAGCAAGAGAAGGGCTAATTCTAGTGAATGTATTCAAAACACGCATTATGATGGTACTGACTGGGACAGTTAATTAATTTAATGTAAAATGCACGACTGCCCTTTGGTTAACTATGATAAATGGATGAGTGGAGTGAGTTGAGAATGGATGAACCTTGAGCATGCTACTGTAACGAGAGACAATGAAATCTTTACCCGTTTCCTCATATTGTCGCCTCTGTAAAAGTCACCTTTTGAAACCATTGTGATATTCCATATGGTTTCAAAGGAACACAATTTTAAAATTTTCCTTTCCTCTAGTTAATGCTCCTTTTCAGTAGATTTATTCAAAGAGGTTGGATCTAAAAATAGCATATGAAGTAATGGGTTAACATTAGTAACTGTATGGATCCTGCTGAGTCTCCATAGTATCACCAGGGTCCATGCTTATAAAGCTTTTAGTTGAGTCTGAGATCGTTCTCAAGCTTTTGATTGGTCAGATTTGAGCCTTTGGCTCAAATCTGACCAATCAAAAGCTTGAGAACTCAAATCTGACCAATCAAAAGCCTGAGAACGAAACTCAGACTCAACTAAAAGCTTTATAAGCATGGACCCTGAACTCAAGTTGTTTTACCCTATTATAGTTGTATATCATGCAAAGATCAAAGGTCTAGATAAAATGCGTAAATCAAAACATTTTCAAGAATAACTTCTTTATTTCTCCACCAAACCCTTTGATTTAACCACTCTTTAGAATCGTTTCGAAGAGATGGTTCTGAAGAGAGGTCAAAATATAGGGTTTGGTGGAGAAATGATGATTTTAGTATTTGAGTACGCACCTTTATCTGTTGCTCTGAGAGGTGTCATGCTTATATACCAAAATGAGATGGTGAAACTTTCAAGAGAAGATAAATTGTTTAGCACGCTCACGGTTAACAAGATGCGAAATATAACAAGACTACATTATAGGAGATTGGATTGTCGGTTGAGACATAGGGGACAAGAAAGATAGTTTACGTGTGAAATATTGTCAAACTATGAGTTTGGGTAACATATAGGAGTTTTACGCTTTCTCTTCCTCATTATCCTCAGTATTAAAGATGGTATCGCAAATGCAGATCGGTAAGTCACGCCTGGCTGGTACTCACCTTGTTGTAGAGGATATGTGTATTGGTTTATCTAAACCTCTAGCTTCTCCGTCCAACCATACACTGCTGCTACTCATTAGTCTCGGGGAGACAATTCTAATGAATAGCAGCAAGGCAGTATTTGACGGAGAAATAAAACTCTTTTACTTAAATTTCCTAAATACGACCATTATCTACACCCACGAATACTTGTTTATTTCTTGACATCATTGGTTTTGATCATCTTTATATTTCTTTTCTCTTTGTTCCAATCGTGTCGCTTTTCGTCATCATGTTTACTTTATCGTCACTGTTTGCCTGCTTTTAAAGAAGACGGGTTTGGATCCAAACCCCGTCTTCTTTAAAATACATATAGATTTTGGTTTGTCATTTTTGCTATGTTCTTCTTGTCATACTCATGGTTCATATTGTTCACATTTATTTATTTACTTTAAGTTGGGACAGTGATGAACAGTTAGTTGGGGCACTTTGAAATATTCCAAATTTCTATTCCATTATCGTATTACCTCATAGGCTATTTTTAGACCAAACCTCTTTGAATAAGTCCACTGAAATGGGCTTGCCGTATTGACTAGAAAAGGGGATTTTTTTTTACAATTGTGTAGTTTTAAAAACCATTGTGATAAATAGAGCATTTACTTCATAGAAGCAAATGCTCTGTTTGTCATAATGATTTCAAACAATGAATTTTACAGAGGGGTCAAAAGGTGTCTTAGTGACGGAATGGGTTATAGAAACTTGTACTTGGAAGAACCAGACAAGTAAAGAGACTTGCATTAAACGAATATCAAGACAAAATTCAATACATATTACTACATTGATTCTTCGTTAACGTTGCCTGATGCATTCCGAGAAACCGAGGCATGGTTTCCTAAATTTTAGAGCATAATTTGATGACTGCGATAACCTTTACAGAAAATGAGGCGAACACGCCGGATGAGATTCTGCAGCAGCTGGGGGGATGTGGCCGCTACCAGTTCCTGCTCTCATTCCTCATACAGGCCATGAAATCAGTGGTCTGCTGGGGAATGGTCGGTAATGTCTTCATATCCTACGAGCCTGACTGGCGATGCTCGAGCTTCACGGGAAGTGACGTAAACTCTACTGTCGCTTCTGCGCATACAACTTCAAGTGCCGACAGCGCATCAACGCCAGAGGTCTTGGCAGGCACAAACAACTCGGTGCCATTCTGGAACGAACAGTGCAATGAAAGAAACGATCTACCATGCACAGACTTTCAGTTCACGGATGATATTAATACCCTTGTCAGTGAGGTAAGCCTGCAGAGAGTTTTAACCTTTCCTCATTTAAATTATGACGTCATAAAGTTTACTTAGATTAATTTGTTATAATGCCACATGGACACGGGAATTTTTAGCCATGTCAGAAACTGTAGAACCGTATCTATATTATATCACAAGCAAACAGAGCAGAATATCTATATAATATCACAAGCAAACAGAGCAGAATATCTATATTATATCACAAGCAAACAGAGAAGAATCTGATCAGACGATCAAATTGAGCATTCGAGAAGCTAATGACGTGTGTGACAAACATATTCGATCATGATGAGATGCCGAGTTACTCGACGTCTCATCTGGATCCAAGTTCTTTACATACTCAGAGCTACAGATAAGGGTGCGTACCCAAATACTAAAATCTTCATTTCTCCACCAAACCATATACTGTGACCACTCTTTAGAATCGTCTCTTCGAGACGATTCTAAAGAGTAGTCACACTATAGGGTTTGGTGGAGATATAAAGGGGCTATACTTGAAAATGTTTATCTGGACCTCTGTAATGCAGGTGTAAGTCAGGTGACTATTTGTGGTATCCAGAGTTGATACTCGATGGTGAAACATGTGACGCTTAAGTTTAATATGTGCCTTAACCCATTGTCTCATATTGACACTCTTTGACGCCTGTGTAAAATGCACTTTCTTGAAACCATTTTGATAAATAGAGCATTTGCTCCATTGGAGAAAATGCTCTGTTTATCACAATGGTTCAAAACGACACAATTCTAAATATTTACCGTGTTGATAATAAATGCTCCTTTTTGGTTGTGCCTAAAATTAGCCTACGAAGGAGTGGGTTAACACAGCATTACTTATTCTAGCCTTATCCTGCTAGGCTCCACATGGCCTACACAATTATGCAAATAGCTTGGACCCAGATGAGACGTCGCATTAATCAGCGTCTGACCAGAATCAAAGGTAGCTGACACTCGGTCAATGACAATAGTTTCTCAAAAGCTGAAATAAATCCTAGGTACGTGAACATTGCACTAGATATGAGTTTAACCATTACCCTGTTCAATATTCATGTAAGAAATTATTACATCATGCATATGTATAAGCTGAATTTTTATAATGTAATTTTTACAAGGAAAATACATGTATTTGCTTTGACGAAAACTGTAGAAGCAGATCTATATGATGTCAAAAGCAAAGATATCAGCTATTTATCAGACGGCTCCTGTAGGAGCCGTCTGATCTGGGTCTCCTCTGTTAGCCAATACGTGAAAAGTCAATTAAATGAAGGGAAGGAATATACAACGAGGTTTTTATTAACATTTTGACGTATGATACATATTTACCAAACTAGTACCTATCATTCATGTCAATGCAAAGAGACAATATATAAGCATTCTTTAACCAGCTGATTTTGTATAATGAGCTCCTAGTGGAATTTAAACCTTCGACCTCTTCGACTACATTGACAATTGGAGTTGTATTTGTCCGATGGGGAGGTCAAGGACTGAGATAAATCATGCTTATATCTACATGTACTTGAAACGACACTCAGAATGCGTATTTATGCATAATCTATTGTACGAAAATATATCGATACGCGGGGCTTTCTGTTCAATACTTTGAGGCTATTACAAAACAAAACATGCTCGTTTTACATTCATGTAAAGTAACACCCCGCTAAACCGGAGATTTAATAAAGAATAATTCAAGTCAATTCAAGCAGGTGGCTGCTTGACAATTTCCTTCCTTTTAAACGTGTTTTACGCATATGCAAACAGAGTTGACCCAAATCAGACGGTTCCTATCTCCTTAATGCAGATCAAAAGTAATGCAGAAAGCTTGTATGGGACCTTGCTGTATTACTTTTGCCCTGCATTAAGCAACCACCTGCTTTTTTAAGACTCGTGTGTTCAATAAATGAATGACCGCTTAGGACGGGCTGTATTATACTCCTTAGTATTGAAGTGTAACGAGAACAGGCAAATTTGTGGATTTGCAAACAATGTAGAGCCAGACCAGCAACCGAGCAAAATAAGCGCCATCTAGTCAGTAACTGCACTGTGTCACTTAACCCATTCCCTCATATTGACGAATTTTGACGACTCTGTAAAAGTCATTTTGTTTAACCATTGTGATAAATAGAGCATTTGGCTCCTATAGGAGCAAATGCTCTATTTATCACAATGGTTTCAAACTAGAAAATTCTAAACTTTTCCTTTTCTCTAGTTAATGCTCCTTTTCGGTAGATTTATTCAAAGAGGTTGTATCTTAAAATAACCTATGAGGTAATGGGTTAAACGGTCTTATTATCCAATTGGAAAACAATGATTCAACCTTATTTAAAAACGCGATCTCTGCTCTGTGTCTACACTATTTCAACGGTCCGAGAGGTATTTTCTCTTGACGATGTTCGCTCTACTTTCAGTTCGACCTGGTGTGTGACCTGAGTTGGGTCACGGCATCCATAGTGTCAATACAAATGGTCGGTATGTGTGTGGGCAGTCTGCTGTCTGGACAGTTGTCGGACCTGTTCGGTAGGAAGCGGCCCCTGGTCTCTGCAATGGTCATCTTGTCCATTTTTCACTTCATCTCATATTTCTCAGTCAGCTGGGTTATGTTTGCCGCTTGTAGATTCTTTATAGGTAAGTGACTTCGTTTCTATAAAATAAAAACAAAAAGTTCGTTTAGACAATACCAGCCTTCTTCCCAAGCTCAACAATATTCTCAAATATGGAATTAAGGTTGATTCCTGCCTCAGTCATTTCTCAATAAGTATAACTGGAAACTGGAAACTGGATTATTGGAACACTCAAATATGTACCATTATTTATATTTAAGACAGGTGATAGCTTAATGCAAGGTGAACGTCACGCAGAAAGCTCCTCTAGGAGCTTTCTGCATGACTTTCATCCTACATTAAGCAGCCACCTGCCTACAAAGACCCCACCTGCCTACAAAGACGCCACCTGCCTACAAAGACACCACCTGCCTACAAAGACGCCACCTGCCTACAAAGACATACATTCCTCATTACTAAAAGTTCGTAGTATCGAGTTTATATTGTATTTTACTGTATCTATCGAACTAGCTTTCTGCTCCATACATAGCCTTGAAAAAAGCTCCAAGATGGAACCGAAGGCTAGGCCATTGCTCAACACTCGTCTCTGATACGTAACTACAGTTGAACTGCAATATACCGAACATCAAGGGACCATACAAATTATTTCAAATTAACAGAAGTTCGAGTCATCCGAACTCTAATCGGGACAATTTTTCAAGTTCACAGCTGAATGCACGTCGAATGTAATGGTGATGACAGCTGCTGTAGGAGCTTTCATCAGTACACTTTCGACATGCATTAAGCTGTTATATGGGTTTCTAGATATGTGTAGTGATACATTTTAAAACAATTCTGTTTTGTAAATTGTCGAGCTTTTACTCCGAGTTATGCCGAAGTTCAAGTTATCCCAGTTATATCGAAATTCAACTTATTCTCAAACATATTTACGCGTCTCGATATGTTACCAACATGATAGAATCTGGAAACCAAGCAAGACATGTTGCAAGTTAAAGCTTAGACAAGTGGCGACAGTTTACCAACCAGAGACGTGCATGGGCATGCGCACATACGCACGTGCGTACTCGAGGCTGAACAAGTTAAACGTTCACATGTTGAAACGGCATTAACATTGCTACCACGCTATGCTAAATTGTAGTTCTTCAAGACATTCTCGCACAAATGTTCAAAAATTTTAATTTTGTGATTTTCAAAAATATCTGAAATTTATATAAAGAAAATAATATGGCACGGTGGTTGTTAAAGTTACTAGTACAATAAGTCTTGATCCTTCAATAATGATTCCATCATTGCTTATAGTTATCCACTATTGCTCGTCTGATTCTTTCGCAAGCCCTGTCCATGCTTTTTATGTTTTTCAATGAATTACAACTGAACAACTGAAGCAAAGGTTCACCTCAGCAACATTCGTGCATAATTACAGTAGAACCCCTGTAATGCGACCACTTAATGAATAAACATAGGTGTCTTTATAAGCAGGTGGTTACTTAATGCAGGACAGAAGTAATTACTTTATTTTTGCCCTGCATTAACCTGCCTCTACCACCCATAATAATTATTATACTTCTTTTAGGTGGTCGCATTAGAGAGGAACTACTGTATATTGAACACTGCCTAGTGGTTTCACAGGAGAAAGTTGTTTCCATTATAGTAATATAAGGACAAACAGTCGTGCCCCTGGCGAACAAGTGTTTAGACGTATGAAAATGATTTAAAATGTTTAGTAGAATGTAACCTATGGATCACTCCTGCAAAATCATATCAGACCAGCGGGTTCAGAGAAGAAAAGTTTCTAACACATTTCACTCTACAAGTAGTAATATACATGTAAAGACAATCAGCCATGCCCCGGTCATCCACATTTGTTAACCATTCATTACGGCTTGGAAAACTTCGGTAGATAGTAACCTAAGCAACATTCTGGTAAACTGATATTGAAATATGTCCAGTGGTTTCAGACATATGAGTTTGTAAATATCAACTAATCATATAAGGAAAATTGGATCCTACCCGGGGTTTTGCAATGTTAGCAACATTACCTTGCACTCGCCCAGAAGTTTCAAAGAAAAGGATTTCAGAAAATGTCTTTCTAAACATACTGGGAAATTTAGCCCTGCCCTTGGTGGCTATGTATTTTCGGGCATAAAGATGATTTGATTTTATATCTAGGTAGTGACTCACATGAGAATCATCCTTGCAGAATTATATCCCCAGTGGTATTCATAGGAGAAGACTTCAGAAATTTCCACTGTAACCATTACAAGGAAAAATAGACCCGTCCCTGACGGCCGTATTGTACGGAAAGTTTGTGGGAGAGGATCACTAAGGGATAATTTATGCAAAATTGAATGAAATCTTGGTGATTTCGCAGGAGAAGAATTTTGAAACGTCCACTATATAGCAATATAAAGAAACTAACCACCGCCCTTAACGGCTAAGTCTTATTGAATCAATATGGTTTGGCAAAATCTGGTAGGGGTTCACCTAAGACCCCTTCCTGCAAAATTCATAAGATTTTTTTAAAGTTCCACTGTAGAAATTTAAGTGGGGAAATTAGTCCCTTCCCTGGCGGCGGCCATGCTTTTTAGAAAATCAAAATGGTTTTGAACAACGTTGGAAGAGGGTAACATAAGGATCATTTCTGCCAACTACATTGAAATCGGACAAGCAAAGAGAATGTTTTCTGGTTGCCATGGAATTCAATGTATTGGACAAAAATGATGCGTACCTCACAATGACTATTTCTGTGAACGTTAATCACAATTTAACCATGTTTTAGAAAAGATGTTAGGTATAGTGTGAACGACTGACGGCATACATGTCAAACGTACTATCAAATTACATGTAGTTCACATTCGTGCTTAGTTGAGCTAAAGCAATTAACCCTTCTCTTGCTGAATTTTAAAATACATTTTTCCTTCTTTACCCATGCCTTGTTGTATAATTACATATATCTTCACTGTGTACAAGTAGTTCGCTGTGCAATCACTGCTGTGGAGTGCACTGGTTGCACAATCAACTTGTAAATAGTACAGACCCTGATGAGACAGCTCCTGCAGGAGCTGTCTCATCTGGGTCTTCATTATTTACAGGCAGGTATATTGACGTGAATAGCAAGCGAAGAGTTTAAACGATATGAGATGCAACAGGTATAGCCCTTTCGGCACTTTTCAGTGTTTTCAGTGTTTAACATTCGGATTTTAAAAAAAAAACGCTTACGAATATAAACAAGTTTTGAGTATTGAAACTTACTCTTAAGGCTAAAGATTAAAACAACATATGCGAGTTAACACCTCTTGTATAACCATAGCAATGCTTTTGTGGCACTTGAATAGACATGTTCTATGTATAAGTGGTACATGTAGGTGCATTGCACAGACACTTATATGACTAAGCCGTCGCTATACAATACACACTCATGTGGGATCTACTACAAAACGGAGCTAGAACAGAGATATGCATCTAACTGAAATGCTAGTGCATGCATGTATTCATTATATTTCATTAAACACTTAATTAGTTTCACATATAATACGCATGTTCTGGTGATGTTAGATTAGTTGTAATTAATCCATTGTCAGTCCGGCGATAGCTGAATTCCACGATTTCCATCTGTATACCAGTATAAAGGGATGGGGGATATATTATATATCAGTCATCCATATAACAGTTTAGTAGTTGCTGCACTAAATAAGTGACCTACTTTAATAACGCTCCGATACATTATATGTTATAGCTTCCTTACTTTATTGTTTTCCACACGCAAGATGTCTAAAACTCGTTTCCAAATCAACATAAACAATAAATTATTGTTCGTCTGGGGTTATGCTATGTACCCCTCTATTCACTGGATCCACTTCATTATTTAAGCAATTGATACGTTATTGTGCACACTAAACTTGTTGATGGTTAGTGAACAGGGGAGGAGGTTGAGATTCTATGATTTCGGTCTAACTGAAGAATCCCCTGTCTGATCTGTTTAGGGGCAGGGTCGTATTGGCAGATATATCCAGCCCAATGACACTGCCATTGTCTTGGTTATCAAGTAATAAATGGAAACAGTTTTATTATATTCATGCCTAATGTTCATTCAACTTTTGTTATTGTGGCTGAAGTGATTAAACTCATTTTGGTAGGTCTAATTTTATTTCTGGATAAAAATGAAATAAAAATAAAACAAAATGACCTACTACACAGTGACTATTGGAAATATGGTTGAGCTTAATTGAGTGTAAATTCAACCATATTACCAACAGTAATTATAGTGTAGTAAAGTTAATAACAATAAAGCATATGTATGAGATCCTTATTCTGAAAATGGAAACGTGTGGACTTTGTATATTTTAAAATGTATTTCAATAATAATAATTTCTAAAATGAGAAGTACAGTAAAACATCTCTTAACCGGACGTTAAATTTAATATAAATATCGGCCTTGGAGACAGGTGACAGCTTAATGCAGGGTGGAAGTCATGCAGAAAGCTCCTAGAGGAGCTTTCTGCATGACTTTCACCCTGCATTAAGCAGTCACCTGCCTAAAATATCTAAATTCTTCTCTACTAGAATTCCGGTTCAGAGAGTTCTAAAACGATAAACCATGGTTTAATGTTTTCAGAAATGCACACTGTCGCACCCTTCTTTAAAATTCACAAATCAAGCGTATTTGTAATGTAAGTAAACGCATCCTAGCAAATAGGAAGAAACTGTTTAATTTTTAATGGAGCGGAAATGACACTGGAATGCACCTTTGTGTACGTAACAACTATCTGGGAGAGTTCTAATAACCAATTACATGTAGGTAACTAGGGTAGGTACCAAGTATTTGGGTAATAAATGTAGTTATCAATTTAGTTATTATCAATATGTAAACTGGTTACAATTATTGTCCTCAGTATTCAGATACCTTATCCACCTTACACCAGGGACCATGCTTATAAAGCTTTTTAGTTGAGGCTGAGTTCGTTCTCAAACTTTTGATTGGTCAGATTTGAGTTCTCAAGCTTTTGATTGGTCAGATTTGAGCCAAAGGCTCAAATCTGACCAATCAAAAACTTGAGAACGAACTCAGACTCAACTAAAAGTTTTATAAGCATGGACCCAGTTTGTTTAGCCCAATAATTCAAATTTCGCACCCTTTATATACTGGCGGTAGCAAATAATGAACAGTCCCTGATTACACGGTTCAATCAGGAGCAGTTTGATCTGGATCTGCATTATTTGCTATAGTTTCTCTTAATGCAATTACTCAATTGTAGCAGTAATATATAGGTACAAACTACAAAATGTCGAGTTCTAATTATTCATGAATGTGTTTGACGTTTTACTTTGGAGATAATTACAAAAAAAACTCGATAGTTCGAAATTTTAGTAAAGAAGTGTTCATGCATTTTTAGACAGATGGTAGCTTAATGCAGGGTGAAAGTCATGCAGAAAGTTCCTCTAGTTGCTTAATGCAGGTGAAATGCAGTGTGAAAGTCTAGGAGCTATCTGCATGACTTTCACCCTGCATTAAGCTGTCACCTGTCTTAAAGACTGATAATAATACTTGTTTAAGTGTTCGAACAATCGGGATTTTAACTGAATGTGACACACCCGCTATTATACGCCCGTAAACCCGAGAGCTAATTGGGGGTGATTGAAATATTTTACCACAGAGGCCTTGGTATAATATGTCCTATATTTCGTCACTATAACCTACTTTATACCAAAAAGGGACAATATTTTGTTTAGAAATCAGAGATTAGAGCGAATAATTTCCCCGCTTATATCCAGTGCTATAACGACGATAATTAGTTTACCTATAGACGTGTCTTTTAACAATTTATCTGTTCTATGTGTATTACTTACAATGCCTAATGAATATTCATGGACAAAATAGTGAAATATGGAAAGTGGGAAATTGTAGCCATTTTACGAAGTATAGAAATAGAATTCCATTAGCAAACAGAGCGGACCCTGGTCAGACGGATCTATTTGCAAACGATGAAAACACGTTTATATGAGGAAAAGGGTTAAGGCATTCGCAACACAGTAGAGTCATATCGAACGGCCCCTCCGTTACAACAGTTTTAACCTTTCCCCGTAAATTTATGTTTATTCCAAATTTCGCCACCTACTGAATCCTACAGGAGCCGTCTGATCTGGGTTTACTCTGTTTGCAAATGCGTGAAAATACTTTTAGATGAAGGAAAGGGTGAATGAACTATATATTCTAAACTGATTGTTAAAAATTATCATGACCAAACGCTCCCTTGTTTAGTTACATGTATATAAAACTGTGAATATTATTGACTTGCTGGATTCTTGCATTAATTATTCCTGAGCTAATGGGATAATTAGATTCTCAAACGGGCGTCCTTACCAACAGAAAACTCATGTTTTAGTTTATCTGTTTGTTTGTTCCTTCGTTCGTTCGTCATTCATTCATTCGCTCGTTCGCTCGTTCGTTCGTTCGTTCGTTCGTCCATTCGTTCGTTCGTTTGTTTGGTTGTTTATTTACGACGAAGTTTGTTCAGTGAACGAAAAAAAATGGAATCTTTCTCAACCAGTAATTAGCTGGACGTCGCAATATGATTGAAATACTGTCAAAGGGGCGTAAAACCTTTAGACCAATGGCCATGTTAAACACTTGGAGACAGATCTGGATCTACACTGTCTACAGTGCACCAATACAGGAATCGCCGTGCAGTGACTCATCTGTAGTTCACGGAATAGTATTACAGAATAAAACTCTTCAATGAAAACATTAAACGCATGTGACTGTTTAACCCTTTCCCTGTTTAATGTTCAAGTAAGAAATAATGACATCTATTAACCCATTCCCACTTAGGCTATTTTTAGACCTAACCTCTTTGGTTAAATCTACCAAAAAGAAGCATTAACTAGAGAAAAGGAAAATTTCAGAATTGTGTAGTTTTGAAACCATTGTGATAAATAGAGCATTTGCTCCTGTGGAGCAAATGCTCTATTTATCACAATGGTTTCATAATGTGACTTTTAAAGAAGCGCCAAAAGGTGTCAATATGCGGGAATGGGTTAATACTTATTAGCTGAAATTTTGTATAGAGGATCTCACATGAGTGGCCATATAAATTGTTTTTATGAAACGAGTAAATACTATAATAAAATGACACGAGCTTTAGCGAGTGTAATATTCATTATAGTAAACGAGTTTCATGAAAACAATTTGTAATGAACACTCATGTAAGATCCTCTATATAAAAATCCAGCTGTTTTATCACAACCCTTAAAACGTGCCATAGAAGGTGAAACAGATTACATCCGACGGCTGTATCGGCCAATGATTACAGCGTAGTACAGACGGATTCAAAATGCTCATTTGCATTCAAAATGCACTTGTGCATTTCCATGACTTAAGGCACTCTGTTTCGGCACTCCCACAAGATAGTTTATGTGATAAAATGGTATATTTACACAGGATATTTTGGTAATGGTAGAAACTGTAGAGTCAGATCTATTATACATTCATCAGCAAACAGCACAGACCCTGATCAGATGGCTCCAATAGTAACCGTCTGATATGGATCTACTTTGTTTGCAAATGAGTAAAAAGGTTGAATGGCTTAATGCAGGACGAACGTCGTGAGGAATACTCATTTCTCCATGAGTTTCGCTCTGCATTGGGCTGCCACCTGGCTTAACCCTTCAACTCCATAAATACGCCTTTCTATGCCTTTGCAAACAGAGTAGACCCAGATCAGACGGCTCCTATAAGAGCCGTCTGATCAGGGGCTGTTCTGTTTGCTAGTGGAATTTGAAGAGCTATTTCTAAAGTTTCTAAAATGTCTACAATGTTCCATCTTCCAAATTTCATTATAACTATTGTGTCTATGAATATTCAGTAGGTATTGAAATTTGGACTAAATACAGAACAGGGAAAGGGTCAACTCTTTCGGCGCTTAATTTCGAATTGTCTGCAACCCAATTTTGTTAAATCAATACAGAATTCAAAGGAATAAACCATAGATCTGGAATCAGAGATTGAGACTAAAAGTAAAGTCCCTGACCAGACGCCGCCTTCAAAAGGCGGCGTCTGATCTGGGACTGCACTATTTGTCGTGGTGCATTTTTGCAACATTGGCGGTGAAAGGGTTAAATGCTATCCAGGTGGCGCCTTGCAGAATAAGACTTGATATTCACATTAATCAATCTGCAAAGCATGGCTACGAAACATACAGAAAAGTCTCGTCGTTAATGGGTTTGTAAAATAACCGTAATATTAAACGATAACATAAACTTCCTATTTCAACCCAATTACATGTACTATCCAAGTCTGTACGATTATGAATATCTAATGAAAC
>OY755246.1:41326824-41639871 GCA_963576725.1 Azorinus chamasolen | reverse complement strand
TAAAAGAAACGGACGATACAGCTAAGACCATAGCTCGCTGGAACAAACACCCGGCGCCAAACCAAGAACGGATACGGAAGCTCCTGACGGAGGACCAGGAGACTGCTTCCCGGCCTTGTCTCATCGGACTTGTTGATCTCTTCAGAATTATTCCTCTTCTTAAGTTGACCATGCCACTGGCAGTGATTTGGTATGTATGGCTTTGTACATACAGCATGTTCAGAATTCAAATTAATCAGAATGCTAAGAACTTATTAATGCTAAAAAGTAAAATCTCACCTGTCCATTTATTTACTGAATTCCGGCAAATACGCCGGTACTGTGATCACTGCTTTTTTAATAAATCGCAGATACGAGATATACCGTATTAGAATACAGGTTCGTACTGCAACCAGAGAGCCATCTGCCAACTTATTCAGTCCCCAAATTCCCAGGACATGCCCGAGGTGGAGAGGCAGCAGTGGCCAATACTCCTGCCCATTAGTTTTGGGCTTCCAGCTACCTTCTCATATGCCTCCCAAGCAACGGGTGTCACAGGTATAGATCCGCTAATATAGTACATATGAAACAAATCAGCAGCTTTTAGCTTCAAAATATTGCTTGATAGATTCAACTGATTTAACCCATTCCCTCATATTGACGACTTTTGACGACTCTGTAAAAGTCACTTTGTGAAACCATTGTGATAAATAGAGCATTTGCTCCTATAGGAGCAAATGCTCTATTTATCACAATGGTTTCAAACTACAAAATTCTAAAAAAAAAATCCTTTTCTCTAGTTAATGCTCCTTTTCAGTAGATTTATTCAAAGAGGTTGGATCTAAAATAGCCTATGACGTAATGGGTTAAGCATTAAATTTCTTAACCATTTTGTTTATAATTATTCTTGTATATAAGAAATAACGACCTGTTAATAATAGTCTGACCACAGCAGAAAGTGTAGAATTCCATAAGCAAATAGTGCATACCTTGATAAGGTGACTTCAACAGGAGCCATCTGATATGGGTCTACTCTATTTGCAAATGCATTGAAGGGTGTATTTGTGAAATAAATGCTTATTTTAACAACTCGTAGTTTGTATGAGAATTGTATATGTACATGGTTTACAATTGCATGTAGTATTATAATAATGAACCAATTACATCATCCTTACGCATTTTGCCTCCGTAAAAGTCACTTTCTGAAACCATTGCGATAAATATTTATCACAATGGTTCCAAAACTAAAACTTTCTAAAATGTTCCTTTCCGGTAGTAAATGTTCCTTTTTCGTAGGTTTAATAAAAGAGGTAGGATCTAAAAATAGCCTTTGAGGGAATGGGAAAAGGTAATTGCTTTGACGAGAAACTGTTATGTTAATACAACTACTATGCGTCTGTTTTGATCCATCTGTCTCTATACAGAATAAATATTCGGAACGGTGTTCTACATTTGCGTCATTAAGTAATTATTTTAGTGTATGTCCTTTAGAACATCTTACATAAAATGTAAACACGAACTGATTTTATGAAATATAGATTTTAAATTGTGTGCTTATCAATAGGCACATTACAGCTTAGGATTGAGCCTTTGTTCTCTGACACACACACTTGGGCAAATAGTGAATACCTACATGTATATCAGATTGCAGTTCGATCTGGGTCTCTACACTACTTGTTACAATGTCCGTCTAATTTCAAGTTATTCAAAATATTTCCAAATTCATTGATTCAGCTTTACAAATTAATCACCAAAGCCCTGGCCCCGATGGTTATAACACGTTTTGCGCGAGTCTGACTTTTTGCATGAGCCTTTTTCCGTGAGTCTGATTTCATCCTCAAGCATTTGATTGGTCAGATTTTGAGCAAGCTCAAAAACCTGACCAATCAAATGCTTGAGAATGAAATCAGGCTCAGACGTTTTATAACCTCGAAGCCTGGTTAAAGGCACGTTATCTTTCACTTGAAGGCTTACAATGGGACTGGTGGCATACGGCATCAACTTCGGAGTTAAGAAACTGTCTGGCAGCATCTACCTGAACATTTTCTTGTTCAGTATAGCTTCGGCTCCTTCCAAGTTGGGTTCCATCTACCTTCAAAACAAGTAAGCTGCAGCCAGTCCAGAACATAAACCCGTGAATCAATGATACCATAATTTATGTTTGTTCTTGTTCGTGTTAATTAACGTCCATTTCTGTTCACTATGGGCTAATTGGACGCCACAGAGAGATGAGAGAGGATACAGAGAAACTAGGAAGCGATGCCCTAATCTTATTATCGATGGAG
The DNA here is from genome assembly GCA_963576725.1 of Azorinus chamasolen. Lineage (NCBI taxonomy): Eukaryota > Metazoa > Mollusca > Bivalvia > Cardiida > Solecurtidae > Azorinus > Azorinus chamasolen. The sequence continues at coordinate 41,637,607 of OY755246.1, read as the reverse complement.
TGTATCTGGTTCTTATAGATCTCCAGTGTAAAATACTGATACATGTACTTCGGACCTCAGTTTATAGTCTCGTCCGAAGGACTTGGTCCGGCGGGGGATCGAACCCGTGACCCCTGATATTGTAGAAACCATATTACAGCAAACCCTTGAGTAAGAAACCACTAGGAGTTTTTAATGCTTTACTTAATAGTATGCTCTTTCGCAAACAGGGTAGACCCAGAATAAACGGCTGATCAGGGTATGTTCTGTTTGCTTATAAATAGTATAAGTATGTTTCTGCCGTGGCCAATTTTATCGTGTTTGTATTCAATTATAAAGCATAACCTAATCAATAGTCATGGTGTCATTATTTCTTACATGAATATTCACGGAGTAAAAGGTTAAAAACAGGTTACGGCAGGACAGGGGTAATGCAGATAGTTCATTTTATCTACCCACTGCCTTAAAGACACATGATGGTAGCTTAACCCTTTCACCGCCAATGTCGCAAAAATGCACCACGACAAATAGTGCAGTCCCAGATGACGCCACCTTTTCTAGACGGCGTCTGAACAGGGACTTCACTTTTTGTCTCAAACTCGATTCATATATGAATGCGCTTTATTCCTTTGAAATGTGCATTTATTTATCCTATTTCCTTATTTTATTGAATGATTTTACCAAATTAGAATGCAGAAAGGGTTAGACAGGACTTATTGTGCGAGTATGTGAACGGCAAGGTTGTCAGAAAATGTCGAGTCAAATGGTATGAGATGACAGCAACGGACACAGAGAGAAAGGCGGTCAGTGAGATGGAAAAGAGACGGCTATTGTGGGACAGAGTAAATGGGACGAGAGAAGAAAGTTAGACAGACATACATTTCTCTTTAATAGACACTTAAAATGGTTTGTTTTTATCACTTACTCCATGAATACGCAGTGTAATGCCTTTTCAAACAGGATAAACCCAGATGGGAGGCCCCAGGTCTGATCAGTGTCTCTCCTTTTCACTAATGGAATCATAAGACATGTTTGTTATAGCTAGACATGTTTGTTATAGCTAGACATGTTTGTTATAGCTTCTACCAAAGCCATGGTTCTTGTGTTCGATATGTCGTGATAGTAACGGATCAAGCTTTTGAACGTTAACGACCAGACAAATGCGGGTACATGTACCATTACTGGATGTCGTTTTGTTATCAAGAATCAAAGGCCTGAATGGCCATAATGGCGTTCAGGTTTGATATGGATGTTATGTGTAGGGGGGGGGGATTGATGTACACGTTAATAACAATAACGTCTTGGAATTGATAACAGTATTAATAACAACACATTTTTGTGAAACACTATGCCCCTGATTGTGACAAATATAAATTTGACCCGTAGTGTGACATTTAACTGTAATATAACCTTGATTTTAATAAGCCCCCCCCCCCCCCAAAAAAAAAAAAATAAATAAAAATGTTCGCCTCTGTAAGTTGCATAGACATGCCAGGTTTGAAGTATGTATGTGCAATGGCTACAACGTTATTGCCAACATTAAAGTTTGAGCCAAGCCAACAAACCAACAAAGTCAGCCCCCCCCCCCTTGATTCTTGATTGGGGGCATAAAAATATGACAGACTGAAACAAAAGGAGCCATCTCATGATCTGCTGTTTATATATTGACATGCTTCTAGTTTCTACTATGGCAAAAGAATATCTTAATTATATTCATGATGTCATTATTTCTTATATGAATATTCATGAAGTAAAGGGTCAATTAATGCTTTCATGTCCAAAGCTGATGCAAAAACTGAAGCACAACATCAAAATGATACAAAGGCTACCTATAATCCTACATTTTTTGTTCAACTAATTCTTACACATAACATTTATTTTTCCATGTTCAGCACTCGTTTATTTTGAATAAATGTAGTCTGCTTACAAATTTGAAGGTAGACTGTTTTTATTTTTAATTACTAAGTAGATCCATACATGTACATACAATTACGGTAGTTGTTTGGAACCTGATGAAACTCAAATTCAGAACTACAGTCAGAAGTAGAGTTGTAAGCTGGGAAAGACATTTCAACAAATTGCTACCTACTTTCGCTTTTACACGACACAAACGTCTTGAGCAGACTCGGCGGTTACACGATACATAGAAGAGACAGTTGTTATTGACACTGGGGTATAATTTGATTGAATATGTGTTGAAAACCTTCTATGGATAATACTTACTTTGATAAACCGATAGAACCCCGTGTTTTTACGGTTTTACTTCTTGTAAGACTTAGACTTGTGTTGAGGTTGGGTGCCATAGTCAAAACACGCTGTTCGATGCGTGATAAATGTGTATATGGGATTTCTTTGACCTTGTCCTTTATGAAACTTCCTATTTCTAATTTTGAGTACGGGTCAAACGGAAATGACCGAATGCGATGCAAAAGGCAGTTTGATTGGCTGAAGATGTAGGTCTATATGCTAATCAGTTACGAATGTGTATAAAAATGCAATCGGAAACCTCGGCTATATTCCTTCTGCTTTAGAATGCCAAGGTGTTGCGAAAACTACGGCAAAAATATTCGTTCGCGTCTTCTTCTTCTTCCGATTAAAGTACAGGGCCCACTCTGGAGCATCGACGTACTTGGAGTTTATTAAAATTCAAGACTTTTAAAAAGTTTATCTTTGTGTAGATTAGTAGTAATTATCTCACACAGCGAATTATTATTAAATACATGAAGAGTAAACAAATACATGAACATTTTACAACCAAACTAGTGCAGACTTGAAGAAAACTATTTTGTCTTGCGCATGTTCACTAGACAAGTGAACTCGTTGCCGTAAAGAGACCGACTAGTATATGGCGTTTGAACGCCATAAAAACGGAGTTTACTTGAAATTTGTTTGACATTTGTTTTGTGAAATAAAACGAATTATCAAGGAATGTATACACATGTATAAGGAGGTTGGCTTGCACAGTTGCAAACAAGGTTGACCCTGTCATTGAAGAACGCATCAGGATCACCACATTATATTTATCAGAAACCACTGCAAAACAATCCGGGCCAAGTACAGTGAAACCCCTCTAAACCAGAATTCTAATAGAGAGTAATTTGAATATTTTAGGCTTAAGCTGCCACCTGTCTCCAAGACCGATATTGATACCAAAGTTAACATCTGGTTTAGAGTGGTTTTACTGTACGGTGTACCAGAGCGGGACACAAGAGCACTGACCCTAAGTGACTCGTCCATTGTGATGACGATGATTTGTTAAGTCGTCGCTGTGATAGCTTATGGCATATTTATATTCCTGTTTCAGATTCGGTAGGAAGATCGCGGCAATTCTCGCCTTTACGTTGACCGGGATATCTGGTTTGATCGTCGGAATCGTCCACAATGTTGGTACGTGCTGGTAGTGACACATTTACCCTGCTCGTACTAACCACGACCTGTTTGGCATTTGCGAACTGTTTGGATCCAGTTGAGACGCCGAGTATCTCGGCATCTCATCAGGATCCAAGCTATTTGACATGCGCTCATTAGTTTTGTAATTAACCCTTTCCCTCATATAAACGTTTTTTCACGCATTTGCAAACAGAGCAGACCCAGATCAGACGGCTCCTGTAGGAGCCGTCTGATCAGGGTCTGCCCTGTTTGCTTATGACATAATATAGATCTTATTCTGCAGACTCTGCTTGAGCAAAATTGTCCTGTGTTCATATGTCATTAAAGAAAATAATCTATTTAATTTTTTCACGATGTCATTATTTCTTACATGAATATGCAACAGGGAAATGATTAATAGCTTGAACCAATCAAATGCTAGTAAAATTTGAAGCGGATCAGTCTAAACAGACTTAACCCTTTCGGCGCCAAATTTCCGATTGTCGTCTGCAATCAAGTTTTGTTAAATCATTCGGTAAAATAAAGAAATAAGATAAATAACTGCAATTTTCAAAGGAATAATGCAAAGATATAGAAATAGAGTTTGAGACAAAAAGTTAAGTCCCTGATCAGACGCCGCCTTCAAAAGGCGTATCGTAGTGCATTTTTGCGATATTGGCGGTGAAAGGGTTAAAATATTGGCGGTGAAAGGGTTAAAATATTGGCGGTGAAAGGGTTAAAATATTGGCGGTGAAAGGGTTAAAAAAAAGATTTTGGTATGAGAAGGGTTAACTATGTTTGAAGTTCACGAACAAAGTTAGTAGAGTATGAGTACGCTATACAATAGAACCTGTATTAAGCCATAAAAACTAGGTCTAATTATGGGTCAGCAAGGCAGGTGATAGCTTAATGCAAGTCAAAAGTAATGCAGAAAGCTCCTGTAGGAGTTTTTTGCTTTACTTTTGCCCTGCATTAAGCAACTACCTGCTTTTTACCACTCCTCTGTTCGATAAATGAATGGCCACTTAACCATTCGCTTGCTATTCACGTCAATATACCTACAAGTAAATAGTGAAGACCCAGGTGAGACAGCTCCTGCAGGAGCTGTCTCATCAGGGTCTGCACTATTTACAAGTTGATTGTGCAACCAGTGCACTCCACAGCAGTGATTGCACAGCGAAATACTTGTACACAATGAAGATATATGTAAATATACAACAGGGCATGGGTAAAGAAGGAGAAATGTGTTTTAAAATTCAGCAAGAGAAGGGTTAAGACAAGGTCTACTGTATTACTGAGCTAATGAGGTCGACAGATACTTGCTGATTTTCGTTCTTCACTATAGCGTCACTAATGCTGCATTTTCTTTTTCCCATGACACAATCTGTGTGAAAATTTAAGCATTTGACACGTTCAGTCACTAACTGGCTCTGTTGTTTTGCAGACACGCCCGTCAGAGATGTTCAGTCACTAACTGACTCTGTTGTTTTGTACCCCCATGACACAGTCTGTGTGAAAAATTTCGTTCTTCACAGTAGCGTCACTGATGCTGCGTTTATCTTTCCCCATGACATAATATGTGTGAAAACTTAAGCATTTGATACGTTCAGTCACTATCTGACGCTGTTGTTTTTCAGACACGCCCGTCAGAAATGTTCAGTCACTAACTGACACTGTTGTTTTGTACCCACACCCTTCAGGGATGTTCAGTAACTAACTGACTCTGTTATTGTAGACACACCCCACAGAGATGTTCAGCCACTGACTCTGTTCTTTTGTAGACACGCCCACATAGATGTTCAGTTATTAATTGACTCTGTTGTTTTGTAGACACGCCCCTCGGAGATGTTCAGTCACTAACTGAATCTATTGTTTTGTAGACACGTCCCGCAGCTCGATGTTCAGTCACTAACTGATTCTGTTATTTTGTAGACACGCCCCACAGAGATGTTCTGATAAACAGCTTCGCACTGGCTGCCAGTGTCGGGGTGGACGGAACCTGGGGACCAGTGCAGACCCAGACGGTTGAAGTGTATCCAACGGTAGTGAGGTAACATAACTGTCTAATTTCACCAACACAATTCCAGGCTTGAGATTAACGATTATTCTTAGTCACCCGAAGCTATATATAGATAAAATGAGTACATGTATTTCGAAAATATATGAAATATTCTTCTACGGTTTTCCGTCAAACACTATTGTGGTGAAACGATTGTAATGAGTATCATCAGGTTAGTGTTTAACTGAGAAATAACGGCTTTGGATAAATTAGAACGCCTCTTTGAGAATCAACAAGTTAGGATAAGAAATTTGTATGGATCAGTGCGCCCCTTTGAGTACAGTAAAACATCTCTATAACGGCCACTAAATTACATCAAGTACTTTGTGTTAAAGGCGGGTGGCTGCTTAAAGCAAGATGAAAGTAAAACAAAACGCTCCTATAGGAGCGTTCTGTTTTACTTTCACCTTGCTTTAAGCAACCACCTGCCCTAAACACCAACTACATCGTAATTAACACGATATAGTGGTCGTTATAGAGAGGTTTTACTGTAATTACAAACTACTTGTACGACACTGTTACATGTTTATTTACGGTAACTCCTCGATAATCCAAATATTCAAACATGAATCTGTATCGCTATTTTAAAACAGATGGTAGCTTAACCCGTTTGCGCCCAGCGGACTCTTCCATGTTTATATATTGGACAAGTCCATTTTTTATCTGAGTGATGCCTGGCCTAAATTTTCAATTTCGTTTTGTTTTATATTGAAATTCCTCTGACTCTGATCAGAGTCTACACTGTTTGCCTACGTCCCATATATGGGAAATTGGCCGAAAATGAGTTAATACAGGATGGAACTCATACAGAAAATTCCCCTTGGAGCTTTTGCATGTCTTCCACTTTGCATTAAGCATCCGTCGGTCTAAACAGTCGTCATTTCTTCTTTACTTCCAGTCCGGATTAGGAGAATTTAATGTACATGTAGTTCAGATTGAATTATAAGTTCAGTAGAAGAGGGAAATCAAGGAAGCAATTCAAAGAATGTGCTGGTGACAGTAGTGTGGTGTGTGTGAGTGGTGGGGTGGGATGGAGTGGGTGGGGGTGGGGTGGTTGTGGGGGTTTACGCACATTGCTTCTCAACATTGAATTTGCAAGTGTTGACTGACACAGATCAACCGATGGTGTTGAAAAAAGGTAAACAAATGAAATTAATATTCATGACATCATTATTTCCTACATATCTATTCACGGAGGAAATGGTTAACCCTTTCCCTTATAGAGACGTCATTGCAAACAAAATGTCTTCTACAAAAGTTGTATGGATTTTAGCCCGAGGGCATAATGAGGTCTGCCTCAGTGGTGGCCAGTTTTTCTATAGATACATTGTGAACATTTGCAAATCCTCTCCTCTGTTTGTCTGGTGAGAAATATTAGCGCTATCGTGGCCCTCTTATTTGGTTTATTTGTCAGTTTGTTTAGTCGTCGTTTTATGCTTACTAGATTGGTTGATCTTTTATCACAATTGTTATGATACTTAGCCTTTAATTTCATACTAACGGTTACCCATTGGCCTTATACTCAGCATCTGATATTTCAGTCGGAGACTGGGGCAGGGCTAAAGGGTATGTACTGTGGATATGTCTACAAGCATCTTATTTGATTGCATTTTGTTAAGTCATGGGAATTAACTCATACTTCAATAAGTTTGAACCTTGTACGAGTTGCTTCCCTTTGACCGTCATAATGTCAAATGAACACCACTGACTTTCTAATTTGTTGTGGGTTTTTTTCATTGCAAATTGCATGCAAGTTTTCTGTGATTAGATGGGTTCGGTGTATTTTTCCGTAATCAATTATACATGTATTTTTCTATTTAATGAAACTTTATGTGATATACTTTTTTATTTCACCGACTTTCTATTTTTGCAGGTTTTTTATAGGTTGTTTCTTTGTATTGTTACTGGATAATTTGATTATGTCGGACAATAGCTTCAAAGCTAGTGTTTATTTGTTGATGTAAACCGACTATAGATAAAGATTATCTTATCTTATCTAAGTAGAGCCAGATCAGAGGACTCATGTAGGAGCATGTAGGGTCTGCTGTGTATGTTTATCAAACAATGTAGATCTGGTTCTACAGCTTCTGCCGTGGTAAATATTCCCTTGCTCGTGTGATTGCATTATAAAATTCAGCTAATTAATATTCATACATGTTTGTAACACCTCTTCACATAAATATACATGGGGAAGGGTTAAACCCCCATTTTGATGGTGTGCTAGTATCAGTTTATTCTCTAAATCATTCATTCGCCGACTGAACATTTCTTACAGGAACGTTGGGTTCGGGTTTGTTAGTGTCTTGGGACGGTTCGGTGCTGTGATTGGTCCGCAGTTTGTGTATCTGGTAAGATGATCGTTTTCTCACCGAAAATCTGGTTAACTCTCTCCCGCATTTAAACTCCTTTTCACGCTTTTGCAAAAGAGAAGACCACAATCAGGCGGCTCATACACGAGCAGTATGATCGGGGTCTGCTCTGTTTGCTTTTGACATGATATAGATCTGATTCTACAGTGTTTGCTAAAGCAAAAACAAAGATCCTTCAAAAGTTCACTTTAATCCTTTCCCTGTCCTATGTTTATTTCCGATTTCCATACCTACTGAATATTATGGACAACATTATTATAATGAAATATGGAAGGTGGAACATTATAGACATTTTAGAACGCAAAGAAACAAATCTATCAAATTCTATTAACAAACAGAATAGACCCTGATCAGACGGCTCCTCTAGGAGCCGTCTGATCTTGGTTTACTCTGTTTGCAAATGCGTGAAAACACATTTATATGAGGGAAAGGATTAATTCCGGACGAACGTAACGTTGGCTTGCATTAAGCTACCCTCTGCCTTTCAGACCAATCATCGGACTCTTTTTAGTGGTCGCTTTAAATGCTTTTACTATACGTTGATAATGATATCTGTATTGTTCCATGACTCCCAATATCAGTCCGGTGAAAATGGTCAAACTTTATTTGTTTTACAGGGCGAGACGATTCCAGGCATTTTATACTTTGTAGTGGCGCTCACTTGCCTCTTGTCCATTCTGTCCATACTCTGTCTCCCAGAAACCATGGATACGTACCTGCTGGACAAAATCACGGATAATTTAGAGCAACACAGGAGAAAAGAAAGGACCGTTTGAAAGTGGACTCAAAATAAGGAAGTGTGTGAATTGCTCAAAAGTAATGTAACACCAATGTGAATATCACTGGTTAATACAGTGATGCCTGATGCGAAGGTCCAGATAAGATGTGTAAATTTAAAGATTTTCAAGAAAATTTCCTTTATTTCTCCGCCAAACCCTAAACTGTGACCACTCTCTTCGAGACGATTCTAAAGACTGATCAAAATATAGGGTTTGGTGGAGAATTGATGAATTTAGTATTTGAATACGCACATTAATTTTATCTGTAGCTATGTCAGGTGTATCTAAAAAGACACAGGCAAACAGTGTAGACCAAGGTGAGAATTCTCCTGAATGGTCCCTCTTGTTCTGGTCTGATCTGCTTAACAACTTATTCCCAAAGGCCATATCACACGCATTAAAAACTATAATGCATATTAGGAAACAATGCTCAACCCTTTCCCTCATATAGACGACTTTGGCGCATTGGCAAAGAGAGTAGACCCAGACCAGATAGCCCATGTAGGCGTTATATGATAAGGGTATGTTCTCTTCGCTTATAGAATGATTTAGATCTGAGTCTGGAGTTTTTGTCACAGAAAAAAACTTCAACGTTAATATATAATTGTGAAACTTCTATCCATGAATGTTTAAGAATTATTAACACATTTTTTCAATTACTCCTTAAATACGTCTTTCTACGTCTTTGCAAACAGAGTAGACCTATATAAGACGGCTCCTATGGGAGCCGTCTGATCAGGGTCTACTCTGTTTGCTTACTTATATACTATTAATGATTCTACAGTTTCTGCCTTGGCCAAAACTTCCTGTATCCATGTACTATTATAACAAATTAAGCTATTAACATCCATGGTGTCATTATTTCTTACATGACTATTCTATTCATGGAGTAAAGGCCAAACTGGTAATAGCTATGTAATGCATATCCTAGTGAAATGAATTCAACCATCCACCCATGTCAACTTTTTCTTTACAATTACAGTAAAACTACGAACTTTTAGTAATGGAAAACGTATTTATTTTATAGGCAGGTGACTGCTTAATGCAGGGTGAAAATCATGCAGAAAGCTCCTAGAGGAGCTTTCTGCATGATTTTCACCCTGCATTAAGCTTCCGCCTGTGTTAAAGATCAATAGTATTTGGGTGTTCGTAGTAAAGAGCTTTTACTGTATTTATATTTGCGCTGGCTTGTCCATGCAAAGCATCAATATTACATAGTGGAACAAAATATGGTTGCATGTAAAGATTATTATCATCTAAAAGCATACTTATCTGATGAATATTAATGCACAAATTTATGACATCATGAATATCTATCAGCTGATGTTTTTAATGACATATGAACATAGAAATATTTGACCATAGCAGAAACTGTAGAATCGGGCCTATATAATAGTATAAGCATACAGAGCTCCTTGTCGTCAGATCTCGGTTTTCTTTGTTTGCATCGGAGTCAAAATACAGTCTTTATAAGGTCAATGGAACTATAGTCTTTTTCCATCTAGTGCCAGTGGACCACAGTACAGCCGTTTTATATGAAAATGGATTAGCAATATTGTACGCTCGTTTTGTTGCATCACTATATCCGTCCGAGTGATGTCTCATCAATGGGATAAAAAGTATATTAAATGCACATATATTATATGTTTATATATTGCACATACACTTACGCGTTTAATGTATATCAATTTTATAAAACAAAAATAATCATGTATGAGTAGATATCTCCTATACTCATGTATTTTTATACCCAATATACCATTAGCGTATTAAGTAACTTGGTGGGTCCTCTTCAGTGTTTAAGATACAGTAGAACACCTCTAACGCGACCACTTAATGAATAAACATGGGTGTCTTTATAAGCAGGTGGTTGCTTATTGCAGGACAAAAGTAATGCAGAAAGCTCCTCCCTTTTGTCCTGCATTAAACTACCAAATGCATCTAGCACCGAGAATTATATCTATTTTAGATGGTCGTATTAGCCGGGTTTTACTGTACAATGCGAGGATTCCGTGTAGCATATGTAACTACAGTTGAACATCAAAGGACCATACAAATTAGTGAAATTACTTCCAGATAACAGAAGTTCGAGTCATCCGATTTCTAATATTATATTATAGGAACAATTTCACAAGTTCACAGCTTAATGCAGGTCTAAAGTAATGCTGAAAGCTTTCACCATTACCTTCGACCTGCATTAACCTGTCATATGTGTTTCTAGATAATACAGTAAAATCTCTCTATAACGACCACTAAATTGTGTTAATTAGTTGGTATGTAGGGCAGGTGGCTGCTTAAAGCAAGGTGAAAGTAAAACAGAACGCTCCTATAACAGCGTTCTGTTTTACTTTCACCTTGCTTTAAGCAGCCACTGCCTTCAACACAAATACCTGATGTAATTTAGTGGCCGTTATAGAGAGGTTTTACTGTATGTGTAGTGATACGTTTTAGAACAGTTCTATATTGTAAATTTAGGAAGGACCGATCGTTTACTTCGAGTTATCCGAGTTCGAGATAGCGAAGTTAAACTGTAAATTGGTTAAACTTTTTAAGTATTTCAACACATATTGCATTCTTGGCTTCTCTTCCATTTTATCGAAAATCACGAGAGTGTAAATGCTCTGACCAGGATTGCACTATTTCTTTATCAAACTGGTCTGTAAACCAGTTTTTTACAGATAACAACTTTTGTTATTTTCACTCGTTAGCATCTGTAAGATGTATGCTATACATGTAGTATTCATAGAATGCCAGCCCTCGGCACCACGGGGAAGATAATATGTATGTAGTACATGTACAGTAAAACCTCTCTATAACGGCCACTAAATTATGTTAATTAGTTGGTATGTAGGGCAGGTGGCTGCTTAAAGCTCCTATAGGAGCGTTCTGTTTTACTTTCACCTTGTTTTAAGCAGCCACCTGCCTTTAATTCAAACCACTTGATGTAATTTAGTGGCCGTTATAGAGAGGTTTTACTATAGTATGCCATTGTCGAATGTAAATGATTCATTGATAAAGATTAATTTTGGGTTGGAATTTGACGGAATAATTGTGGAATTAGTTCCAGAGTACAGTAGAACCTGTCTTAACCCTTCGCTTGCTGAATTTTAAAATACATTTCTCCTTCATTACCCATACCCTGTTGTATAATTACATATATCTTCACTGTGTACACGTATTTCGCTGTTCAATCACTGCTGTGGAGTGCACTGGTTGCACAATCAACTTGTAAATAGTGCAGACCCTGATGAGACAGCTCCTGCAGGAGCTGTCTCATCTGGGTCTTTACTATTTACAGGTAGGTATATTGACGTGAATAGCAAGCGAAGGGTTAAGCGACTATCCAAAAAGCCGTAGAATCATAGGCCTATAAGGCAGGTGGTAGCTTAATGCAGGTCAAAAGTAATCCAAAAAGCTCTTGTATAAACTTTTTATGCATTACTCTTGCCCTGCATTAAGCAACCATTACATGGGTGTATTTATACATGTAAGCAGGTGGTTGCTTATGCAGGACAAATTAATACAGAAAGCTCCTCTGCATTACTTTTTGTCTTCATTAAGCTACCACCTGCATCTAGCACCCAGAATTATATTTTAGGGGGTAGCATTAGCGGGGTTTAACTGTATTTAGATTGTCTCAAACTAACCAGTTGAATATACACGTGCCAATTGTTAGAGTTGGTGGGGAACCTCTCTTCCAAAACTAATATATCGCTCTACCTAGGTCTACATAGGTCTATATGCAGAGTTGTAGGTAAGAAGTCACACAAGGGGACACTCTTTATGATAAAGATGGGAGGAGAATGTTAAATCTTCGGGATTTAGTGCTATTATAAAATGAACGACACTAACCTTTTTAATATATTTTATTCAGGTAATCGAATATCATTAAATGGCATATATATGGAGTAGATGATTAATACTATTTAACCCCTTCCTGCATATAAACACTTTTTACGTAGCGGGAAACAGGGCAGATCCTGATCAAAGAAGCTCTTTACAGGAACCTTCTGATATGGATCTACTCGGTTTGAAAAGGTGTCAAAAGGTACATCTATGACGGAAAGGTTAAAAGAAAAAAGGGTTAAATTTAACCGAGTCCAAAGGATTCGGTGCAGACTGCTCCTACTGGATCCGTCTGATCTGGGTCCATTCTGATTGCAATGCGTGGAAGAGTTTATATGAAAGAAACGGTTAAATAGCAGTAATTCTATACTTCATAAACATTTAAAAGCCTTGCAATCGGAACATACCCAGATCAGACAAATCGTGTAGGAGCTGTCTTCTCTATTGCCAAAGGACTACCAAGAATGGATCTATAAACTGCATCTGTCAACAGAGCAGGCACTGATCAAATGGCTCTTTAAAAGATCCTTCTGATCTGGATCTACTCAGCTTGCTAAGATGTCAAAAGGCTCGTCTATGACGGGCAGGAAAAACATTTAATGGACTGAATTCAACTGGTCTCAATAGTGCATTGCAAATGCAGCAGGCTTCTCCTTTAGGAGCTGTCTGATCTTGATAAAAGATCTGTTTGAAAATCACGAAAAAGAGTTTGTATGAGGGAAAGGGCAAAATGGCACCAATCCTCTACCTCGTCGTTTAAAGCCTTTGCAATCGGAGCAGCCAGGCAGTCTCCTATTAGAGCCTTCTGCACCATTTCCAGTACTAAGACGAATTTTCAGACATGATAAAGTCAGGTACGAGTTCCTTAAAACCAGGAGCCTTCTGACCTGGGTCTTCAGTTTGCAAAGGTTGCAAGAGACACATCTATGACGGAAAGGGTAAAATCATCACTAAAATGTATTCTAATGTGTTACATTTAACTGAGCCCCAATGGGTGAGTGCGTCTTAATAGTGCCTTGCAAATGGTAGACTACTCAAAAAGGATGTATGATCTGGATGTACCCAGTTTGCAAAGAGTGAAAAAAGTTAAGGAATTGTTAACTATGTTAAATTCTCTTAAGTCAAAGATACTCCATTTAAAGCCTTTGCAATCAGAGCAATCCTAGAACAGACATTTATATATCTACTTCACACACCATTTTAAGCATTTGCAATCAGAGCAGACCCAGACCAGACAGCTCCTAAAGGAGCTGTCTTCACCATTTGTACAGCACTATAATGTTTTTGGATACGACAAGCTCTGAAATGACATAGACAAAGCAGACCTTGATCATATAGGAGCCTTCCGATCAGAATCAAAAAGGTTAAAATCGATTTAAACTTAGCCCCAAGTGAAGGATAATCTGCCTTTATTAACCCATTTGCGCCCAGTGGATTCTTCCATGTTTATATATTGGATTAGTCCAATTTTTATCTAAGGGGTGCCTGGTCTAAATTTTCAATGGAGTTTTGTATTATATTGAAATTCCTATCAGCAAACAGTGTAGACTCTGATTAGACGCCGCATAATGCGGCGTCTGATCAGAGTCTACACTGTTTGCCTACGTCCCACATATGGGATCGTGGGAGCAAATGGTTTAACCCATTGCCTCATACTGATACCTCATTCAGCCTTTTGACGCTGTAAAAGTCACTTTTTGATACAATTGTGATAAACAAAGCATTTACTCTGCATCACGTGGTTTCTAAACTACACAATCCTATTTTCCACTACTCTATTATCAGTAAATTTAATCTAAAATATCCTACGAGGGATTGGGTTAATAGTGCGTTGCAAATGCTGCAGAATGTTTCTATAGGAGCTGTCTGTGGTCTACTGTCTGCAAAGCGTAAAAGATGTTTATAGGAGGAAAGGTTTAAATAGCATGGATCCTCTCATAGATACGCCATTTAAAGCCCGTGCAATGTAGAGAAGACCCAGATCAGACAGGTTATCTAGTATCCCTCTGCACCATGAAGCCGTGGATAGACGAGTTCACAAAATTTATCAGCAAACAGAGCAGATCCTGATTAAACGGCTCTATAGAAGCTTTCTGATTTGGATCTACTTTTCAGAGGTGTCAAAAGGCGCATCTAATGGGTTACATTTAACCGAGCCCGAAGAGTTGGGACGATAGAATGGGGAATGGGCATTATACTGGTCCTTGCAAATGATGCAGACTACTCCTATAGGAGCTTCTGATCTGGATCTACTCCGTTTGCAAAGCGTGAAAAAGCCTAAATGAAAGGTTTAAAGTACATTAATCATCTACCTCGTAGGTCTATCATGATTGCAAAGCGTGAAAAAGTGTTTATACAGTAAAACCTCTCTATAACGACCACTAAATTACATTAAGTATTTAGTGTTACAGGCAGGTGGCTGCTTAAAGCAAGGTGGAAGTAAACAGAACGCTCCTGTTCTGTTTTACTTTCACCTTGCTTTAAGCAGCCACATGCCTTAAATACTAACTAATTAACACACTTTAGTGGCCGTAATAGAGAGGTTTTACTGTATGAAGGGAAGGGTTACATGTCCTCCAACTCATAGATACGCCATTTAAAATAGTTCCGATCGGAGCACATCCAGATGAGACAGACCCTATATGAGCCCTCGGCACCATTGCAAAGCAATATAAAGACATTGTTGAAAATGATGCAGACTAGAACAAGTTCTACAAAATTCTAACAGCAAACAGAGCAGACCCTGATCAATCGACTCTGTACGGTTTATTTAAAAACCAAAAACAACAAGAGTACCGCATACGGTACATAATACGCCCACTTGCAAACTTTCTCTGATTCAACATGTCTTATAAGTGTTGACATTTTCTAATCTGTGCTTCAGATCTTGATTTCCATATTAAGGTGATACTATTCTTTAAAAAAATGAAGTGAATATCTTATTAAATAAAAAAGTTACAGCTAAGCCTCATTTTTGCAGATTTTTGTAAAATGCAACGGCCATAACTCTGTAAAGACAAACTGAATGAACCTCAAAATATAATCAGCTTCAAATTTTGTTGCTTAAAACATTTGTGTTAAGTTTCATTTATATCATTTTAATAGTTTTCCCAGAAAACAGACAAACTAAAAGTTGACTGACTAACAAAGCAACGAACACACGAAGTTCAGGGACCATAACTTTAGAATAAAATGACATATCAAAACCCCCGCAATATATGTGAAAATTCACATTAAGGTTTAACCATGTAAAAAAATTGAAGTAAATATCATTTCAAATGAAAAAGTTATGGCCATCCTCATATTTGCATAGATTTGCATTATTTTTTTAAGTGCAAGGGCGTTAACTCCGAAACAACAAATCAAATGATCCTCAGAATCGACTTAGCTTCAGGTCTTGATGCATTAAACATGTGTATGAAGTTTCATTAATATCTGTCTAACAGTTTTGCCAGAAAACAGCGGACAAACTATTTGCATATATTTGCATATTTTTTTTAAGTAAAAGGTCATTAACTCCGAAACGAAAAATCAAATAAACCTCAAAATCGACTCAGCATCAGATCTTGATGCATTAAACATTTTTGTGAAGTTTCATTAATATCTCTCAAATAGTTTTCCCAGAAAACAGCGGACAATCTATTTGCATTATTTTTTAAGGACAAAGGCCATAACTCTGAAACGAAAAATCAAATGATCCTCAGAATCAATTCAGTTTCAGATCTTGATGCAGTAAATATTTGTGTGAAGTTTCATTAATATCTCTCAAATAGTTTTCCCAGAAAACAGCGGACAAACTATTTACATATTTTTAAGGACAAGGGCCATAACTCTGAAATGAAAAATCAAATGAACCTCAGAATCAACTCAGCTTCAGATCTTGATGCATGAAACATTTGTGTGAAGTTTCATTAATATCTCTCAAATAGTTTTCCCAGAAAACAGCGGACAAACTATTTGCATGTATTTGCATTATTTTTTAAGTAAAAGGGCCATAACTCCGAAACGACAATTCAAATGAACCTCAGAATCAACTCAGCTTCAGATCTTGATGCATTACACATTTGTGTGAAGTTTCATTAATATCTCTCAAATAGTTTCCCAGAAAACAGCGAACAAACTATTCCCTTTTTTTTTTAGGACAACGGCCATAACTCTGAAACGACAAATCAAATAAACCTCAGAATCAACTCAGCTTCAGATCTTGATGCATTAAACATTTGTGTGAAGTTTCATTAATATTTCTCAAATAGTTTTCCCAGAAAACAGCGGACAAACTATTTGCATGTATTTGCATTATTTTTTAAGTAAAAGGGCCATAACCCCGAAACGACAAATCAAATGAACCTCAGAATCGACTCAGCTTCAGATCTTGATGCATTAAACATTTGTGTGAAGTTTCATTAATATCTGTCAAATAGATTTCCCAGAAAACAGCGGACAAACTATTTGCATATTTTTTAAGGACAAGGGCCATAACTCTGAAATGAAAAATCAAATGAACCTCAGAATCAACTCAGCTTCAGATCTTGATGCATTTAACATTTGTGTGAAGTTTCATTAATATCTGTCAAATAGTTTTCCCAGAAAACAGCGGACAAACAAAATGTTGACGGACGAACGAACGAACGAACGTACGAACGAACGAACGGACGGACGGACAGGGCCACGACAATATACGACCACCTTTATTAGGTGGGCGTATCAAAACCCAACACACACACACACATTAGTGTCATATCGCAACCAAAGCACACACGCATTTTGTCTACAACACGGGCGAATTAACATTGACTACATCAATGCTTTAACATCAAACTTTCGCATATTTAGTGAGTATGCTTAATACGTCATTGATTGTCACATTCATTTGTTATTAACTCTTGCTCCCTATAGCGAATACGTTGTTACCTATACAAAGAGTTTGGATCAAGTTGATATTGGCGTCTTATCAGGGTACTGTGATTAAGTTTTGTTAAACAAAAAGGGGAATTTCAAAAATAGAAAAGAGCAAACGACAAAGTTTGCAGACGACACTAATTGGCAGCGAAAGAGTTAAACAAACTACAACTTTTCCGATTTTACAGACTTCTAGAATGCTTCATGTATAGATACGCTGTCTTCAGGAACTATTCCTGAGTCTAAAGCCCGGAACTGTGAATTCAAGACCAGGTCTTCTATAAATTGGACCAACGCATGCTTTTAGGCTCTGAATTCAAAGGTTTGTTTTGCTATATTGCTAAAATGAAAATATGAACGCCATAGATACCGCGGGAAGAGGGAATTTGTGGAATTCAAGTCGATTTTGGACTTCAATATGTTCATCAATTTCTTCATTTATTCCGATACGTTATCAATTCCTCCAATATTTTCATAAATATTTCCAATATGTTTATCAGTTTCTCCAAAATATTCATGAATATTTCCAATATGTTTATCAATTGTTCCAAAATATTAATTGAACAAAACCGCAATTTGTTTTGAAAAGTAAACATAGCATATATGTACGGTGTCAATAAAATAAAAAAAATGACAGTCTGCTTAACATATCAGCGTGTCATCATCATCATCATTATCATCATCATCATCATCAAAAACAACAACAACACCATTGCCACTAAAACACCACCACCAACAACAATAAAAACAACAACGCCAGTATTAACATCATCTTCTGAAGTAAACAACCGTCGAAACTATCTCAAGTCTTTTTAACCTCTAACCTGCTGCGGGCGCGGATGAGTGATTACCTATGCAAACAGTTTGGATCCAGATGAGACGAATAGTAACTCAGCATCACACCCACAGGGGTAAGACACGTATGTATATACATAATATACTGACTCAAACGTGTCTTACCCCTGTGATCACACCAGGATCGAAGCTGTTTGATGTTCTGACCGTGTTGTTGAAAAGAAATGCAAGATAAATCAACTACATGTATGACAATTGAAGTCGATTACATGTTTACCAACAAATGTTTTACCCAGCAGGCTAAAATATTAATAAGTGAAACGTTTCTTTATAGATACAGTAGATCCTGTCTTATACGAACATTCATTTATTGAGCATAAGAGACTTAACCCTTTCCCTCATATAAACGTGTTTTTCACGCATTTGCAAACAGAGTAGACCCTGATCAGACGGCTCCTAGAGGAGCCGTCTGATCAGGGTCTGCTCTGTTTGCTTAAAGAATTTGAAAGAACTGTGCCTTTACTTTCTAAAATAGCTACATTTATCCACCTGCCAGTTTTTATTATAATTATTTTTCCATGAATATTCAGCAGGTATCGAAATTTGGACTAAACATAGAACAGGGAAAGGGTTAAAAAGCAGGTGGTTACTTAATGCACGACACACGTAATGCAGCCTTACAAACTTATTATTATTTCTTGAACAAATAACCCAAGCCATTGGTGAGGGTAAAGTTAACCAATGGATGTGATTTATCTAGACTTTAGTAAAGCATTTGACAAAGAGCCTTATCTTAGACCTTTACGTAAAATTGAATGCCATGGTATCTCTGGGGATGTAATGGCTTGGATAGGGGAACGGTTAAGAGGACGTAAACAAAGAGTTGTTCTAAATGGAGAACATTCAGGACTAGAAGATATGGAGCGGTATTTGGGTCAAAATTATAGTTATGATTTTACTAAGCGAATACTGTCATCTACGTACTATTCGTTAATTTAGATACTCATTTCGATGTTGTTAAATACAATTTATCTATTTAAACTTCTATTTTAATTGTCTTTTCCGTTTTTCAAAAATCTTATTTTTCATTCGCAATCTCAAAAGCTAGCCGCCTTATTCTACATGCCTCATTTTATATTCTTCATTCTATATTCTTCATTCTATATTCTTATCGCTAAACGGTAAATGCTTCAACTCAAATTATTACGAAACTAACTCACAAAATACTAGCTCTAGCTACACTACGCGATGACAATGTTAAACGGTATTAGTAAGATTGTAGAAAATCATTGTTAGTCATTGAAAATCATTGTTATGTACAGAATATAAAGCGTTTATTTTGTTAATAGGGTGCCATTCTCGATTCGACATGTCTAAATTTAGATTTATATATAAATAAAATTCCCCCAAATCAGACAATATGCGTCCGTGGCCGAGTGGGTAAAGCTGCTGGCAGTTAACAGTTTTGGTATTGATGGTTGGTGGTTCAAATCACGGCAGCGACACATGTTTTTTCTTTTGGAATGTTAGTTGTTAACGCTTAATGCTTCATGACTATATTTCTAAAGTCTGAATTGCAAATCGGTAAACGGTAAATGCTTCAACTCAAATTATTAATATTGAAGTTTAATCCTTCCCTGTTGAATATTCATGTAAAAAATAATGCTACCATGAATATGTATTAGCTGATTTTTAACAATGATATATGGACACATGGTTTTTTTATGTCCCCCAACGGCGGGCATATAGTAATCGCATTGTCCGTCCTTCCGTCTGTCCTTCCATCGGCCTTTCTGTCTGTCCGTCCATCCGTTCGTCCCAAATTTCGCGTCCCTTCTGTAACTTTTTTCTGTGAATTGATTTCAAAATAACCTGGCACAAATGTTCACCACAAAAAGACGATATGTCGCGTTCAACTCCCTGGTCCATGGGTAAAAGGTCAATGTCATCCTTCAGGGTCAAAGGTCGGGGGTATAAGTGTTTCACAAACACACTCTTGATTGGTAATGGATAGAAACTGCAGAATCAGCACTGTTCTATTTCCATAAGCAAACAAATTGGACCCTGTTCAGACGGCTTCCTTAGGAGCCGTCTGATATGGGTCTACTATGTTTGCACAGGCCTAAAAGGCGGTTATTTGAGGGGAAGGGATAATACATACATCCACGCGAGCTTATTACATTGGACATATACACGCAGTGTCGACCCAGATCAGAGGACTCATAAAGGAGCTTTCTGATCAGGATATGCAGTATGTCATTCAAAAAGTTCTAGCAGGTGTAAGCCTTTCACACTGCGTGGACTCTGTAGTTAAAAACTGATGTTCCACTGTGAAAATTCAGACTTGATAGATGGAAGTTAACCCTTTACCTGATAGTCCAGTAAACCCTCTCATGCAGACAGTTCCTAGAGGAGCTTTTTGCATGAATTTCACCCTGCCTTAAACTGATACCTGTCTCCAAGACTGATATTTATACTGAATTTAACATCCGGTTTAGACGGGTAGATCCTGATTAGAAGGCTGCTGTTTATAACTTTCGTCCTGCATTAATTTTAAACTCAGAATTATAATTATTTGTAGAGATCTGCTACTGTGCACAAACTGTGCACCAGTGATAGCTCTCCGATTAACCCTGTACCTATTGAATATTCATATAGGAAATAATGACGTCATGAAAATCAATTAGAAGTGTTTAAAATGGCTGATGTGAACACATGGACTTTTAGCCATGGCAGAAACTGTAGAATCAGATCTAACCATTTCATAAGCAAACAGAGCAGACCCCGATCAGACATTTTATATTCTTTCTTCACTATATGCACTCGGGTGTCAATCAGCTTGAATACTGATGCGACAATGCCGCACTGAACCACCCGGTGTCTGATCTAGATCCAAACTGCATGCAAAATCAATCATGGATTCACTCATAGTATGGTAAAGGTTGACACTTTCCCCCATCTATTCATGTAAAAATCATGAATGTTATAATATGAATTAGATCTAGATCCTAGATGTATTTTATCATGGCATCACGAACAAGTGGTAGAAACATTAGAATCAGATCTACATTGTTTCATAATCAAACAGAGTAGACCCAGGTCAAACGGCTCCTATAGGAGCCGTCTGATATGGGTCTGCTCTGTTTGCAGGAGTCAAAAGTCGGTCATATGAGGGAAAGGGTTACAGATACCATTCGTTATCACCAATTCATTCATACAAAAAGCATAGATTCTATATAAACAAACCAAATGTTAGCGTGTTTTCTTTCTCGAAACGCCCAATTGTTATTTGCTAAAATACTGGGTTTGACACCTCTGTTTATAAATATGTAGAGTAAAAGGCCCTTATTCCGACACCTTAAGACACATATTCTTCGTAACGATAAGAGTTGTACTTCGACATGGCAACAAAGAAAGACGTACATTTACCACGGTTTTTGAATTACTATTGCTTATGGACGTGTATGAGTTTGCAGTGCAATACGTCACTAACTTGATCTGTTTTGGAAATTGGGGGTTTTATTTCGACAGGGGGACTTATATGACTTATGACGTAAAGATGACGCGCAGTAATGCCAGCACAGTTTTCTTTTAGTTTTATTGTCAGATATACAAAATGACGTCATACAACATAACCCTCGCCACTCGTGAAAATATACCGTCTGGTGTTCTCTCGATGAAATAAATTTCGATCTTCCACCGAAAATAACAAATATCCTCTATATATTCGTTACCTTACAATGACTTTCAATGATTAACAATGATTTTCTACAATTACTAAATACCTTTTAACGTTGTCATCAAGTAGAGCTAGTATTTTGTGAGTAAGTTTCGTAATAATTTGAGTTGAAACATTTAGCGATAAGAATTAAGAATTTAGAATGAGGCATGTAGAATAAGGCGGTTAGCTTCTGAGATCAAGTAGAGCTAGTATTTGGTGGGTTGAGATCAAGTAGAGCTAGTATTTGATGAGTTAGTTTCGTAATAATTTGAGTTGAAACATTTAGCGTTTAGCGATAAGAATTAAGAATATAGAATGAAGAATATAGAATGAGGCAGATCAAGTAGAGCTAGTATTTGGTGAGTTAGTTTCGTAATAATTTGAGTTGAAACATTTAGCGTTTAGCGATAAGAATTAAGAATATAGAATGAAGAATACAGAATGAGACATGTAGAATAAGGCGTGTAGCTTCTGAGAACTATAATTTTGACCCAAATACCGCTCCATATGTACCTACCTCGGGACATATACGACTATAACTGTATATAATAACTTGTAATGAACGTAATCAATCCATATAATTATGGGGAAAAGGGTTGTAATGGAAACAAACGAAAATATAAATGCTTGCTAATTCAAATAGATCGTGAATATGATTTTTTTTATTCAGATGGTTCATTCTCATTCTTTGTAAGCTTGCAAGCATTTTATATAACAAATAATGTATAGAGTTTACAGTAAATATAACTAATAAGCATATGAAACAAAAGAAAACAAAACATAAAAAACAACGATGAGACTCTCTCTGCGATTAGACTCTCTTTCTCTCCTCTCCTCTCTCTCTCTCTCTCTCTCTCTCTCTCTCTCTCTCTCTCTCTCTCTGTTTGTTTGCTGTGTTCGTCATTCTTCAGTCTCATGGTTTTCTTCATACATCGTCTTTAACCTTTAGCTAGCTGAACAAATTCTACTCCGGGAGAGAATATCCTCTTTAAAACATTGTTTTCCATTTCTTAAAACAACAACAACAACAACAACAAAACATCCAGTTTATTTATAGTTTGACAAGTGTATTAACCTTTAGCCTGCTAAGCGCGACCTAACTGAAATTTTCAAACACCTTGGATCCTGATGAGACGCCGAGTAACTCGACGACTCATTAGAGTCGAAACTGTTTGACACTCAATATAATAGAATCTCAAAAGTAACAACGGCAACATAAGCAGACTTCATTTTATAGAAGGCTAAGGGTTGATCAGTTTGACAAGACTGTTTGGATGTGGATAAAAAAGATCTGGATTAATAAAGTCACACTGTCTGACATGTGTGCATGTGTTTAATCTTCATCTGTCAACAGGCTACATGGATATTATTAAAAACAGATAACGGGTCATCTGCCTAATGATTATGTATACGGGGATGTGGCTCGGTGGTAGATCGTTCGCTTTGCATGTGAAAGGACCCGGGTTCGATCCCCGGCATACCCATGCATTTGTTTTTTTTACATAGACCATTACTTCACAATTTTAAAAGCCAGCTGCTCGTCACATTGACCTTGATTTGATTTTGGTTTTTAAACTGTACCATGCATCTCTACAAAATAATTTCCCTTAAGAAAACAATAGGCCAATCCGACATACTCTTGTAATGCGTTGGTGTATGTCCGAGAAACCTTCAATTATGCTGAGGGTTATGCATAGAGCAAGTGTCAATACACCCGTGTTCTGCATTCAAAGGGTTAAATGATATTCTTAATTTCTTACATAATTATTAATTTCAATCAACCTAATCTATTTCTTATTTTTACCCTTTACTTAATGAATAGCCATGTAACTTTATGGATATTTTATCAAGGCATAATTTCTTATTACCCTAAATATTCAAACAAACATAGGCAAGTGGTGAAGACCCAGAACAAACTGCACCGGTAAAAGATTGATCAATGTCCTCACCACTTGCTATTACAGTAAAACCCTCTAAATCGGACGTGCACTTTAGTATAAATATCAGTCTTGGAGACAGGTGGCAGCTTAATGCAGGGTGAGAGTCACGTAGAAAGCTCCACTAGGAGCTGTCTGTGCGTCTTTCATCCTGCATTTAGCAGCCACTTGCCTAAAAGTATCCAAATTCTTCTCTACTAGATTTCCGGTTTAGAG
Source organism: Azorinus chamasolen (assembly GCA_963576725.1). Classification (NCBI taxonomy): domain Eukaryota; kingdom Metazoa; phylum Mollusca; class Bivalvia; order Cardiida; family Solecurtidae; genus Azorinus; species Azorinus chamasolen. Next base: position 41,613,638 of record OY755246.1, on the reverse strand, counting down.
GGTGTTTTCTGTATATAGTGCAACTCTGAATTATCCAGCTTTTTAAATGGGTGGGGAGGAGAAACTTGGTATCGGAATATTTAGAGTAAACATGATATGAATATTTGACTATGGCAGAAACTGTAGAATCATCAGATCTATTCCACAAGCAATCAGAGCAGACCCTGATTAGACAGACCATGTATAAGCTGTCTTATCTGGATATACTCCGCTTGTTTGCAGTTTTTTGTTTTTGAAACTCGTGCAAGTGAATGATTGAAAAGGTACTATATACGACATAATAAGATAAATTGCTTGCTTTAGGTGAAAGGCTGAACTTTGAGGACAAACGTGTTATGCTGAATCTTTTGTTCTTTATTTATACAAATATATTAACACAATACAAATATATTAACAACACCAAATTAAATTATATTTAAACACACTTGCACACGAAAACGTACGCACACACACGCACACTTATCACCAAAACAAAATACTAACAGAGTTAAGCCTTCACTCCAATGACTCCATATACATGTATGTACATTTTCGCGCCTGTACAAAAGTTAGTAAAATTCAGATCAGACGGATCCTGTATGAGCTGTCTGAACAGCAGCCTCTCCGTTTGCGTATGAAATAAGTACAGCCATGGTTAACATTTCCTCACTTCATATGCCATTATAAAGAGTCATTTAATTAATATTCATGAGGCATAACTTCAGGGTAAAACCAGGTTACATAGACGGCTAATGAAAACGTGCAAATTTGACCCATGCTAACGAAGACCTTCGATTACACATACAATGATATAGCACTAAAACACATTTTAATGTTTCATGAAATATCGAAAATGAATAATGATAACAATTGTATTAGTTTAGGATTTACCCTTACAGTACGGGACACGAGTCACTGGTGTCCTTTGCAAATAGTGAAGACCCAGACGAGAGGGCTCGTAGAGGAGCTTCTAGAGGAACCCTCTCGTCCGGGTCTGCGCTGTTTGTCATCTTACACTTTCTTTCGCAAAGTCCTTAAATATTCACAATAAGCTTGACTTGTTTGAATTTTGGAATAGTCCATTTGAAAATTCAGTGTAGTAAGGGTTAAAGCCAAATGTTTCAAAATAGTATACACACTTAATCTTTAGCCTGCTATGGGCGGATGAGGGAATATCTTTGCAAACAGTTTGGATCAAGATGAGACGCGTCTCATCAGGATCTAAACTGTTTGACACCCTGGTTGAATTTTGATAGACAAATTGATTATAGCATGAATTTTTAAAAATGTAGGTGAAAAATTCTGTAAAAATAATTTCATTTTCTCAGCAGGCTAAAGGTTAAAGAAATCCTAAATCTCTGTAAACGAGTATTACATGTATCTTGATACTAGTCTTCTCTATACAAGATATGTCGATACAAATTTGACTACAACTGAACTCATCCTCATAGGGATGACGCAAAGGAGTGAGGTTAATCTATTTCCAAGTTAGCGCGTTAACCATTTACCCCATGAATATTCATTAAAGAAATAATGACATCATGGATATTAAATAGATTAGTTGTTATAAATGCACATGGACACAGGAATTCAAGGTCAAGGCAAAAACTGTAGAATCATATCTATATTATATCATTGGCAAACAGAGCAGACCGTGATCCGACGGCTGCTATAGGAACCGTCTGATCTGGGTCTACTCCGTTAACAAAGGTGTAGAAAGGCGTATTTATAGAGTAAAAGATTAAAATCTGATACATTGGGTCCAATTTAATTCTCCATCTCATATAAACGCGTTTCATGCCTTTGCAAACAGAGTAGATCAAAATCAGATGACCCCTGTAGGTATCGTCTGATCAGGGTCTGTTCTGTTTGCATATGAAATCATTATAGATCTGTAGTTTCTACAAATACCAAACTACTGTGTGCATAGGCCGTTATATAGCATCATAATATTTTTACATGAATATACAAATCAGAAAGGTTTAAACATAACGCCCATATGCTTTAATCGTATCTATAACTATTACAGTGGTTATTCTGAATATAATAAAAAAAATCATAATTATAATGATTCATCAATGCTTAGCAGTATACAGTAAATCCCTCTAATACTTAAAATGATAAATCTTTAAAGCAGATCGTAAATTAATGATGGACAAAAAGAAAGTTCCATCAATTTATGTTATTCCCTTTGTCCAGCATTAAGCAACAACCTGCTTTTAAAGACTGCTTTGTTAATAAATTATGCGGTCGCTTTAGCCAGGCTCTACTGTAGTAAGTAAATACAGTAGAACATGTCTTAAACGGCCCAAAAAGGTATAATTATGGGTCTGTGGTAGTTTAATGCAGGTCTAAGGCAATGCAGAAAGCTCATATAGGAGCTTCCTGCAATACTTTTGCCTGTATTTAGCAACAACCTGCTTTTTTATGTACAATAAATGAATGACCAGTTAAGATAGGTTCTATTGTAATTCATCAAAACAGCAGGTTCTCCCCCGAAGTTTGATATCACGATTTACCATTTTCCTGATAAACAAGCCTTTTATCATAACTTTGTAAACAGATAAGACCCCGATAAAATGGGCCCTGTATAGAAGTAGTCTGGTTAGGGTCTTTTCTGCTTATTGGATTATATAGATTTGAATACAGTTTCTGCCTTGGACAAATATACTATGTTCATATGCCATTATAAAAATACTAACCAATATTCATGACGTCATTACTTCTTACATGAGTATTCATCAGATAAATGTTAACAATGATATTATCTACACATTTCTTGGAAACCTATTCCGGAAGTTACTTTCGTTCTGAATTAACCCATTTGCGCCCAGTGGATTCTTCCATGTTTATATATTGGATTCGTTAATTTTTTTTATCTAAGGGATACCTGGCCTAAACTTTCAATTTCGGTTTTTATATTGAAATTCCTATCAGCAAACAGTGTAGAATGATCAGACGCCGAATTATGCGGCGTGTGATCAGAGTCTACACTGTTTGCCTATGTCCCATATATGGGATCGTGGACACAAGTGGGTTAAGCTTGTCAGGAATTAAGCATTTACTCCATACATACACAAGTACACGCCTTTGTAAGCAGAGAATACCTAAATCTGACATCTACTGCAGGAGATGTTGATCAGGGTATGCCACATTTCCTTATGGAATAAGATATATCAATATACTATTCTAATTTGTCAGGACCAAAACATTTAACACAATAATCATTCACATTCAGTTAATATTAAGAACTTATTTCTTAAACGAATATTCGTCAAATTAAGATTGAATAGTCATTTAAGACAGTGTTATCTGTACCATCCCTTCACTTGTCGAACACCCATATATTGACCCGTATATGAATTGACCATTTCCCTGCAGAATATTCATGTATGGAGTGAGCGAGTGAGTTGGGTATGGAATAATCACATCATTGGTATAAATTAGCTGAGTTTTTATGGGTGGCATATGCACACAGGATGTTTTGGTATTGGAAGAAACTGTAGTGTCAGATCTAAAAATTATTTCACAAACAGACAGAAACCCGCAGACATAGGTCTACTCTGCAAATGCTTGAAGTGATTATATGGAGGAAAGGGTTAAACACAATCTTTATTAGTTTAACCCTTTCTCTGATGACTATTTATGTAAGAAATAATACATGTATGAATCTTCATTCATAATACAATTATTACAGAGGGTGGTTACTAGAGATTACGTATGCACAATGGTGTAACATGAATTTGATTCAACTCGAAAATTCTGCTTTCAAATGTACACGCATTTGTTGAATCTGCCAATATACCTTCCTTTTAGTTCTTGCCAAAGGGAATACTTCTTGCTGAATAAACAATAATACCCCCGATTGCAATTAAGCCCCATAACCGCGTCAAGGTAGGAGGTAAATATAGGGTGGCCAATTTTCCTTTTTCTAAAAAGAATACACAAACAGAAAATTTACAGAAAAAAGTGTTGCCCGCAGGAAAAAAGATAGAAAGAACCCATTAAATGAGTGACTTGTCAAAACGCTTGATCCTGTCTGAAACTACATGTACATGTCTAAATGCCAAAACGTCTATCTACAGCTGAGAGATCAAGCAATATCCTTATGCATCTGTCCAATAAAGAAGTTTTAAATACAGTCAAATAAAAATGCAAGCGCCCTGTGGGCTTGCTAGATCAGTCAATTGCTTTTAATAAAGCTCTCTGAGCATTTGACGGTTCAGAAAAGTATCCCCTGACAGGGATGAAATTATGAAGTTTGCTATCTACTAATAGAGGACTCAGTTCCAGGACAGGCTGTAGTGGTTGAAATCACGGGATGCAGTTTGCTTCTTGCTCACAGACGGTTAAATCACGACAGACTAAGGTGTTTGTAGTTCAGTTTGCTACTCAAGTAACGTAAGTGAAGTAAATTGAGGCAAAACGTACACCAGCAATTTCGAAGTAATAGAAAATTGATTCCTAGTAGTCCCTAATGCCTTATATGAAATCCTAACACTGAGCAAGCAACCTCAAAAGTGCTGGTACACGACTGCCTAGAATACAGATAAGCTGTATTTATTTTATGTCAAAGATGCAGTTTCATTTGTACTGTAGACCCACCAAGACACCTGAAGAAAACTACCAAAGTACTAAACTATCAATACTACAAAACGATCTATGAAAGTCCGAACCAAACATGTAACATCACTGACTTGTCTATGATGTCACATTGGACCGAAAAACGACCAAAGTACATATAAGGTGCTTGGTGGGATATAAATATATACATGTATATATAAAAACAACGTTACACTTTAAACCAGAACAAAACTACTGCACTATAATAACTATAGACTGCTGAAATTAAAACCGCCTATAACCAAGAAGTAGACTGCATCGCAGGACATCAAATACTATAGCATGTCTGGAAATCGAACCCTCTGCCAGTAGATGTAAAAGACGGACGGCAGGCTGAAAAATACTCATTGAGCTTTAACCTTAGCCCAATCTAAAAGTGTATGCAAGTAGGACGATATTAGAAACAGACATTTTATGATATCGGCCCCACATCAGACCATAACACACACTGTACCCATAAAACATAAATCCCATTGACTGATCGGAATGAGAATAAAATAAATATGGACAGTTGCTTTCAATATCTCAAACCTTAGGGCAACACAATTAACGAAGTAGTTATAAACGTAAATTTACTAGAAGAAAAAGGAAATTTGGCCATTAGAATGAACGTATCGTGCATTTCTAAATATCTGGTGACAGTATAGACCCAGAACAAATTCCCCACTGTTCTAAGTGAGGCATTTGAATTGGATCGCCACTGCCTGAACAAAACGTCACAGCATCCTAGAGTCCTTGCAGCTTTCTCGTCCCATGATCTTCCTTTTCGCCCCTTCGTCGCCAATGTTATTCCGCTAAGTCGCGGTTGGTTCCTCCGTCGTCTTGTGGTTGCTGGCCTCTTCATTCGTCCTTGATGTTCCAATGCAGCTACCCTACTTCTTCGGACCCGCCCACTCGGCCCAATGGGAACCATCCGTGAAGATAGTCGTCGTGGAAGACTCTATAACGCCATGCAGCCAGTCATGGGTTGGGGACTTGACGTCATAGAGCTGAATAGTCTGCCTCGGTCCACCGTCGCCTCGTCATCTGGTCCCTCTGGTGGCATCTTGGTCCTCATCTTGGTGGCATCTTGGTCCTCATCTTGGTCCTTCCTGGTGTCATCGTGGTCCTGTCATCTTGGGCTTCATCTGTTCTACAAAAAACTAAATACAAAAGAAGGTTAAGGCTGAAAAGAATTTATGGATTAGAACATATATAACAACACTAACAACAATACATATGCAAGAACACTCAAAATACAATTGCAAAACAAAACTAGCTATACAAATACTAATAACAACCATACATGTAATTAGAAAAAAACCGAGTTGACCGATCAACTTCTAAACGCGCGCGATGTGGTACGACAAACAAAAAATAAACATATCAAACACTCTAAACCCATATATATCAGTAAAACTAAACACATCAAACAATCTTAATCTATAAACAGCTGAAAATGATTGGGATTAGAACAAATATAACAACAACATCAATACATATACATGAGCACTCAAAATACAATACAAACAACGTTAACAATATTAATATCAAAACAAACTAGCAATACAAAATCTAATACATGTAACAACCATAATGAGAAAAAAACCGAGCTGACCGATCAGCTTTTAAACGCGCGCGATTCGGTATCACATTCAAAAACTAAACATATCAAACAATCTTAATCTATCAACAGCTGAAAATGATTGGGGTTAGAACAAATATAACAACATCAACATTATAACAAATACAAGAATACTCAAAATACAATGAAAACAACGATAACAATATTAATAATATCACAACAAAACTAAACTAGCAATACAAATATTAACAATCACGACGAGAAAAAAACCCCGAGTTGACCGACCAGCTTCTAAACGCGCGCGATTCGGTATCACATACAAAAACTAAACATATCAAACAATCTTAATCTATCAACCAATAAACTATGAACAAACCTAATTAACCTGAACCCTTTGTGCACACTTCAAACCTAAACCCTGATTCCTCTTATGTTCCATCCTTCAGCGCAGCTCCCGGTGTTGGTCGTTGTCATCGTGGTCCCTCCTGGTGCTTGGTCCCTCCTGGTGTCATCTCGGTCCCTTTGGGTGTCATCTTGGTTTCTCTGTTGTCGTTGCAGCTCCCGGTGTTGGTCCTTGTCGTAGTTCCTCTTCGTCACCCGCCATGGCGACCCATAAGGGTCCCATATAACACTACCCCGCCGTAGATGCTAAATTTAAATAAAAACATACATATCTCTATAGCAGTGTATATTGGGCGACATCCAAAGAAATAAATTCAGTGAAGCGACATAGTTCGTCTGGCTAATTTATGCCAAGTGTTTAGATACAGATCACAGGCATCCAACAAGGGTTTTCTTTCCGTTTCTCCATAAATACTCGGTGTGGTGTGCTGTGGTCTAGTGTGGTGTGCGGTGATCTAGTGATAACGCGCTTGACTATCAGTCCGGAGGTTCGGGGTTTAAATCCCGGCACCTCCCGGAAATTTCAGAGACGCTTTTCCGTGTCTCCCACCCGCACCTCCTCTCCACCCAGGGGTTAAAATGGGTACCTGTGAGGTCACTCGCCGGTTCTGCGACTGCATGATTACGCCATATGTTAGCAGTGCTCAATATTGTAGGCCAGTGACTCAATGACCAGGGGAGTACATGTACAGTGGGCTGAGCGGTCATTCGGACTGAAAGTAGAATATAACTAGGTATTTTACTTTTTACTCCTTGCTACGCCTCTGTAATAGTCACTTCTTGAAACCATTGTTTCAATACTACACACTTCTAACATTTTCCGTTATCTAATAAATGCTAATTTTCGGTAGTTTCATTCAAGGAGGTTGGATCTAAAAATAGTCTATGGAGGAATGGGTTAACCGTACAGCTGGAATCCAACCCAGCGTTATGTAACATAAATCACAAAATCTGGATCTTAATATTTGCGAACAATTGTTTCAAACTGTAACGGTTAGGCTACTGTTAACACTTTCGTTGTTCTATATTTATTCCAAATTGTAATACCTACCGATTATTCATGGACAAAATAGTTAAAATAAAATATGGAAGATTGAAGGTTGTAGCCATTTTAGAAAGCAAATGAACAGACATTTCAAACTCCATTAGCAAACGGAGCAGACCCTGATCAGACGGCTCCTCTAGGAGCCGTCTGATCTGGGTCTACTTTGCTTGCAGATGCGTGAAAACGCGTTTATATGAGGGAAAAGGTTAACGGAACAGTTTGAGTGCTAAACGGTTCGTTTCAGGTCAGCAGATCCCATGTGTATATACAGTAAACCCCCTCTAAACTTTGTATAAATATGTCTTGGTGGCAGCTTTATGCAGGGTGTAAGCAATGCAAATAAAGCTCCTGTTGGAGCTTTCTGCATGACTTTCACACTGCTAAATGCTGTTTTACTAGAATTCCGGTTCAGATGGGTTTTACTGTACTTCGCAAAGTAAGTTCGATACCGCTACCTGTGTATCAATAGTTCGATACCAATTCATGTGTATATTTATCTGCAAAGTTGTACATCCATCACATTGAAGCTGTGTATTTCAACGACTATGTTACTAGTATCATATTCTAACCATTCCCTTCATGAGCATGCATATAAGAAGTAATGGCACTATGGATATGAATCGGAAGAATTTCTATACATGTATAGTGGCATACAAACGCAGGACAATTTGGTCATGATAGAAACTGTAGCATGTGAGATCTATATAATTCCATAAGTAAACGGAACAGACACTGGTCAGACGGTTCCTAGAGCTTGACTTGTACAATGTATCGTCTACCTTTGACTAGGTCTATAATTTTTTTCTCGTTTATACACACGTAAATTGTAAAAGTTCCATCCTAGTTACATAAAGCATGGGTAAACCGAATAACAGAGGACGTATTTACCATTTACTTAAAAAATACGCGTGTTACGTATATTCAGAATAGACCCAGATCAGATAGCTCCAGTAGAAGCTGTCTGATCAGGGTCTGTTCTGGTTGTTAATGGAATATGGATTAGAAGAATGGTTATACATGTAACGGCATACAATCGCAGGAAATTTTGGTCATGACAGAAACTGTAGTAATTTCATAAGCAAATAGAGCAGGCCCAGATCAGACAACTCCTACAGGGACCGTCTGATCCGTGTATACTCTGTTTTGCAAATATGCCAAATGCATCTCTATGATGTAAAGGTTTAACACGAATCATCTAACATCTAAAGCGTATTCAAATCTCTTGAATATTCATGTAAGAAGTAATGACATCAAGAATATTAATTAGATACATTTGTAACCGAGTGTTCTTATACAGAAACATACCCGCTCAGACTCGGGATCGAACCCGGGTCGCCAGGTTCTTAGTCATGCACTCTACCATGTCGCCATAAAAGAGTACCTGTACAGCAAGGCCGTACACGTGATGACAAACCTACACACTGTGACACATTTTTATACCAGCACGTGCACACAGAAAGTTTTGGCAATGGCAGAAACTGTAGAATCAGATCTATATTACATAATCAAACAGAGCAGATCCTGATATTTAGCTCCTACAGGAGCCATCTGGTCACGGTCTACTCTGTTTACAAAGTCGTTAAAGGTGTAACTAATGGGTTGAAGCCATAATACTCAATTTGGACACATGCAAACAAATTATGAATCTGAAGTGATTGACACGAAGCTTTAGCATACTGTGGGTAAGCTCATTAACCCTTTACTCCACATTCATGTAAGAAATAATGACATATTGATTAGATAAATTTTAATTATGTCGTATGAACACTTGGTATGTGATTCTATAGCCATATAGAGCAGACACAGATCAGACGTCTCCTACAAGACTATATGATCTGGATCTACTCTGTTTGCATAGGCGTTCGCATCGTACATATGGAGTAAAGGACTTAGCTTTCATAACACTGCAAAACCCATTGGGAACTTTAATAACTTACCGAGCCACGACTAGAGACGGGCTTTGCCGAGGTTCATTAAGTGGTCGCATTAGAGGGGTTCTATTGTATGATACAGTAAAGCTCCTCTAAATCGACCACCAAAAGGCGATAGACATTAATATCCACGAGGGAAAGGGTCTACTCGGTTAGCAAAGACATAAAAACGTATATATGGAGTCTTTACTTAATAGTGCATAACCAATAAAATATCTATCGATTTAGCAGCACATTTAGTGGTGTGCAGTATTGAAACCATTGTGATAGATAGAGCATTTGCTCCTATGGTGCAAATGCTCTATTTATCACAATGGTTTCTAAATGCGACTTTTGCAGAGACGCCAAAATGCGTCACTAAGGGGTAATGTCTTCAATGGATGAAGATTAACACTTTACCTCAAAGAGACGAACATTTGGCACCTTCATACAAAGGGTAGACACTCCAGCAGGAGCCGCCTGCTCGTGTTAGCTCTGATTGCTTATCCAGTAATATAGTTAGTTTAAACATATTTTATTTCAATATATATTGAAAGGGGTTGGGCCACAAGTTCTTCCAACATTAGTTACGGCCCTTCCCCTACAATTTTAACATTGCAATTGAATATTTAACAATATGGCTATATACACACAAAGAAGACAGGAGGAAAAAGTAGGAGAAGCAGAAGTAGAAGAAGATGATTAGAGAAGAAAGAGAATATGTCTAAATGTTGACAACATATCAAGAAGAAAAGACAAAGGATATGTATGAAGGTCTAATAGTACTAGGTACTGTAAACTGAAGTCTGGCAATTTAGTGGTCAGGCTAAAGGGACTGCTGCTGTAAGGTGTAGCTTTCTGTGATGCTTCAGATCTAGTAATTACGACACTCCGACATTAAGAATCCTTAAACTGTAGCAATTAAAACACCAGTAAAAATAAATAGCAGAAAAGAGTTTGGATCTGACTCAAAACTTGTTGTTACTGCTCATTCAACTTTTGTGTAACACTTAGAAATTTATCAACACTGCCCTGATGATTACCAACAGCAAGAATTGAGTCAGGAAAAATAAACTGTCCCTAACATTTTGATGCTTATTCGAATCTCTTAGTGTTCCTTATATAAATCTGAACAGCTTCAAAAAGTGTGCAATTATCTTTAACAGAGACAGAATTATTTCCGAATAATATAGTTTTTACTGTTTTTAAAACAATGATGTGATGACAATATCCTGGAATATCCTAATTAATATTCATGCTGTCAATTTATTACTTGAATAGTCATGGGTTAATAAATATTCAAGGAGTAAAGGACCAAATAAATCAAAAAGAACCAAAACCTAAAAAACTGCAAACTCTACTATGGAACAAACTCCTAAACACAGTTAGTTGTCAAGCAATGTGAAAAGAAACAGGTAACAAACGATAATACTCACTGACCTGTGTACTCTAGCCAAACTCCTCAATTTCACAAACACAGAAACACTTGCAGCAGTCATGTACGAAGTCTAGTGAACGAATGATATTGTCGTAGTTCTTTTGTATCCACACCTGTGAGATTTTTGCTGGAAAGCGTGCAAATACGAGTTGAATACTTAATAGCCAACAACTCGCGATATTTTCGATTCAGTCATTGATTGAAGTTCAATTGGACATGTATAAATCTAATCTCAGAAAATTGCTCCCCATAAAATAGATCTCAAATAAGATGATCACTGAAACGTTTGTATCCAGATAATAATTGTACTTCAAATTCAGTTTTTTAAACATTGATTTTAACAAATTCATCTACTTGAATATGAAGATTGGTACTACTATTTGAAAAGGTAGTTTGATCATGATAAATTAGGTGTTTGATTAGGATCAAAACCGTTTTACTCTGGATCAAAACCGCTTTATACTCTATTTGAGTCTAGCTCCTGTCTAACATTATTACACATAGCATGCGTGTTTCAATCCTTGTACGCTGGCAAAGAAATGTGAAGAGTGTTTGGATCCAGGCAGGGTCATCAGGATCCAAGACATGTTAACTGAATAGAAGAAAAGTTAACCTTGAGAATTGTAGCAGACGCTAATTGTCAGACAACACAATTAATTATTGTAAGAGAGTTAATAGTTATATTTGGACATTTCAAGAAACCGTTGTTCATTTTTCAGCTTGCAAATAATACATGTGCTATTTACTACTTTATATCGAGGAAAATGAAAGCGCATTATCTGAATCAAATATTCTCTGTCTGTCTGTCTGTCTGTCTCTGTCCCCTCTCTCTGTCCCCTCTCTCTCTCTCTGTCTGACTGTCTGTCTGTATGTCTGTCTCTGTCTGTCTGTCTGTCTGTCTATGGAGCGGTAGTTGGGTCAAAATTATAGTTATGATTTTACCAAGCGAATACTGTTATCTACGTGCTAGTTGTTAATTTAGATACTCATTTCGATGTTGTTTAATACAATTTATCTATTTAAACTTCTATTTTAATTGTCTTTTCCGTTTTTCAAAAATCTTATATTTCATTCGCAATCTCAGAAGCTAGCCGCCTTATTTTACATGCCTCATTCTATATTCTTCATTCTACATTCTTCATTCTATATTCTTCATTCTTCATTCTATATTCTTCATTCTATATTCTTATCGCTAACGGTAAATGTTTCAACTCAAATTATTACGAAACTAACTCACCAAATACTAGCTCTAGCTACACTACGCGATGACAACTATTGAATATTCATATAGGAAATAATGACGTCATGAAAATCAATTAGAATAGTGTTTAAAATGGCTGATGTGAACACATGGACTTTTAGCCATGGCAGAAACTGTAGAATCAGATCTAACCATTTCATAAGCAAACAGAGCAGACCCCGATCAGACATTTTATATTCTTTCTTCACTATATGCACTCGGGGTGTCAATCAGCTTGAATACTGATGCCGCACTGAACCACCCGGTGTCTGATCTAGATCCAAACTGCATGCAAAATCAATCTTGGATTCACTCATAGTATGGTAAAGGTTGACACTTTCCCCCATCTATTCATGTAAAAATCATGAATGTTAGAATATGAATTAGATCTAGATCTAGATCCTAGATGTATTTTATCATGGCATCACGAACAAGTGGTAGAAACATTAGAATCAGATCTACATTGTTTCATAATCAAACAGAGTAGACCCAGGTCAAACGGCTTCTAAAGGAGCCGTCTGATATGGGTCTGCTCTGTTTGCAGGATCGAGTCAAAAGTCGGTCATATGAGGGAAAGGGTTACAGATACCATTCGTTATCACCAATTCATTCATACAAAAAACATAGATTCTATATAAACAAACCAAATGTTAGCGTCTTTTCTTTCTCGAAACGCCGAAATGTTATTTGCTAAAATACTGGGGTTGACACCTCTGTTTATATGTAGAGTAAAAGACCCTTATTTCGACACCTTAAGGCACATATTCTTCGTAACGATAAGAGTTTGTTGTACTTCGACATGGCAACAAAGAAAGACGTACATTTACCACCGTTTTTGAATTACTATTGCTTATGAACGTGTATGAGTTTGCAGTGCAATACGTTACTAACTTGATCTGCTTTGGGTTCTTTATTTCGACAGGGGGACTTATGACGCGCTTATATGACTTATGACGTAAAGATGACGCGCAGTAATGCCAACACAGTTTTCTTTTAGTTTTATTGTCAGATATACAAAATGACGTCATACAACATAACCCTCGCCACTCATGAAAAATATACCGTCTGGTGTTTACTCGATGAAATAAATTCCTATCTTCCACCGAAAATTACAAATATCCTCTATATATTCTTTACCTTACAATGACTTTCAATGATTAACAATGATTTTCTACAATTACTAAATACCTTTTAACGTTGTCATCAAGTAGAGCTAGTATTTTGTGAGTTAGTTTCGTAATAATTTGAGTTGAAACATTTAGCGATAAGAATTAAGAATTTAGAATGAGGCATGTAGAATAAGGCGGTTAGCTTCTGAGATCAAGTAGAGCTAGTATTTGGTGGGTTGAGAACAAGTAGAGCTAGTATTTGGTGAGTTAGTTTCGTAATAATTTGAGTTGAGACATTTAGCGTTTAGCGATAAGAATTAAGAATATAGAATGAAGAATATAGAATGAGGCAGATCAAGTAGAGCTAGTATTTGGTGAGTTAGTTTCGTAATAATTTAAGTTGAAACATTTAGCGTTTAGAGATAAGAATTAAGAATATAGAATGAAGAATATAGAATGAGGCATGTAGAATAAGGCGGGTAGCTTCTGAGAACTATAATTTTGACCCAAATACTGCTCCATAAGAAGATGTTTTATCCGCTGTTCCTAAGGATTCGGTTTTAGGCCCAACACGTTTCCTCATATTCGTGAATGACATAGACAATGTGATAGCAATGGAAAAGTAGTAAAGTCATATTCAAAAGTTTACAGATGACTGTAAGGTGTATCGTTCAATTTCAGCTGATGTAGACATACAACTTCTACAGGAAGATATTATAAAATTACATGTATGTCAATTGTCTAAAGATTGGCAAATGGTGTTTAATATAAAGAAGTGCAACTCACTGCATATCGGCCATAATAATCCACATTATAATTACAAAATGGAAGGTAAAAATTTGCAATCTGTTACAGAAGAAACTGATCTAGGTGTTATACTATCTAGTGACTTGAAACCTTCCAAACAATGTGTTTGTGCTGTGAAAAAGGCCAATATGACATTAGGCATGATCAAGCGTCACGTTATATCTAGAGATAAGAAGACCATTCTAAGACTGTATAAAGGACTAGTAAGACCTAAGTTGGAGTATTGTATTCAGGCGTGGAATCCATCACTATTTAAAGATATTGAACTTCTTGAGCAAGTGCAGCATAGAGCAACTAAATTGATTCCTGAAATTGCACATTTATCATATCATAATAGACTTCAACAACTACACTTAACATCACTTGAATTGAGAAGACATCGCGGAGACCTTATTGAGACATTCAAATTCCTGAAAGGAAAAGAAGGAATTAAAATGGAGAGTCTATTCACTTTGAACTCTTCTACTTCTACTTCTACATGTTAGTGACCACCTTCGACTGGCTGAAGTTTATGTCACTCGTGGTGAAATCCGCCATGAAAAGGGGGCTAAATATAATTAAAACTATTTACAGTGATGATTAATTAATGGGTGTAGGAATGACTTTTGATGGCAGCTTTGAAGGATTCAATAGAATCACTCCCAACTACAGTCAAAGGCAGGCCATTCCAGTCCTTAATGGTCCGAGGGAAAAAGGAGAGTCGTCTTGATTGCGTTCTGCATGATGGAAGTTGGTATGCGAGAGAGTGCATATTGCGGGACTATCTGAGTGGTGGTACCGAAGTCTGTTTTTATTTGGAATGGCAACCAGATTGTGTGAAATTTTGTACAACATAATGAGGCGTGCATCTGTCCGTCTGTCAGCAAGGCTTCTCCATTCTAAGCTGTTCAGCATGTCACCAACACTAGAAGTATTCCTAAATATGTTGGTGACACCCTGTCAGCTCTCCTTTGCACTTTGTCTATATTAGTTATGTCTTCATTAATGTACGGGTCCCAAACTGAACTGGCATATTCTAAGGTTGGGCGGACTAGAGCTTTGTATGCCTGTTCCTTAACTGAAATGGAGCTGATGTTTAAGTTCCTTTTAAGAAAACCAAGAGTTCTGTTGGTCTTATTGCATATGTTGTTTACGTGGGTTTGCCATTTAAGATCTGACTGTATTGTGACACCTAAATATTTTGCTTTGTCAACATGTTCTATGAAGGGTGTATTTGTAGTCAAGTGGTGCTTGTTTCTGCTGACATACAAGACATTGCACTTTTCTGGATGAAAAGCCATTTTCCATGTTTGCTCCCAACAACTAAGTTTATCAAGGTCATCCTGAAGTTTTTTACAGTCATTATTGGATTTGATGGTGAGATATGCCATTGTATCATCCGCAAAGAAACGTACTGTAGAATTTAAACCACTGGGTATATCATTTGTGGTGACTCTTCAATAACTAGAGGAAATTCTTTGAAACTAAACAAACCACGAAACAGACTGAATGTGCGCCTGGATTTTTTCGGCCAGAGAATAATTAATGCTTGGAATCGGCTCCCAAATGATATTATTGAGAAGGAAAATGTTAATGGATTCAAGAATGCCATACGCGACCAATACCTTGAAGATTGATATGGGTTTCTCTCGACTCGGTCGATTAACCCCTAGGCCGCACTCTTGGGTGTGGCTACAGGTATACCAGAACGTTCCACTAGGAGCTTTCTGCATTATGTTCGACCTGCATTAAGCTACAACCTGTCTTAAAGACCATTTATTTAAACCTTTTGTATTAGCTTAAGATACGTTCTACTGTACATGTTCACAATAAAAAAATAAACATAATCTTTTCATAACTGTTCTCACGAAGTAAATTTACTTCGTGCTGTTCTGCTTTGTTTTCTAGTCTTTCTAGTTTTCTAGAACATCAAAGGACCACCACAGCTCCAACAGAATCCCGCATTTGGTGAGTATACATAGTATACCCATCTACAACGACCAGCTTGGTCATACTCGATATAATTCATGTAAAGGTAATCATAAGGCCTGAAAAAATGAACAAAAACAACATATAAATGTCTATTTCATTTCCATTTCTACTATTTCTCCACTGGCGAAATGGAAATTGTTCAGTAATTACGCAATTTTATGGTTATCTATTGATAATTCTCGTTTTAGTTGGTCTAATTCAATCGAAATTACCTTATTGTACCTATATTGCTTGTAAAAACTGTAAAAATCAACCCAGAAATGTGTAAAAATTCCATTGCGTGTTTTCTTTCCATTTCTCTTAAGTGGCGCAATGGAATTTTTAAAGTAAATACACGATTGCACAATTATTAATGGACAAAAGAGGCTTAGCTTGATCTAATTCGGTAGAATTCGTGTAAAAGTAGCCATAATGCCTGAAAAAATGAACAAAATAAACATATAAATGCATATTTCATCTCCATTTCTCCATTTCTCCACTGGCGAAATGGAAAACTTTTCAGTAATTACGCGATTTTATGGTTATCTATTGACAATTCTTGTTTTATTTGGTCTCACTCAATCGAAATTACCTTATTGTATCTATATTGCTAGAAAAAAAATGTTACAATCGACCAAGAAATTACTTTAAAATTTCCATTGCGTGTTTTGTCTTCCATTTCTTCCATTGCGTGTTTTAGACCACTGGCACTTGATCGAAAAAGACTATAGTTTATTTAAAGCAACTAGTACATTAATACACTATGATATAACTATTATATTCACAACTATAGTCTATTTCGATCAAGTGCCAGTGTTTTAGACCTACCGCAAATTTACACCGCTGTGACGGCGAATTATACCTATCCAAATAGAAAAGCTCACCGGGGGAGGTCTAAGTCATGTATTTTCGTGAGTATGCTAAATAACAAAAATAACATAAAAGAGTTCTTCTGTGCATTGGTAATGAGATTTGTTTCAAAGTAAATTGTTTAATATCTCCACCAAATGCAGATATTTAGACTAATTTATCCAGAAGGAAAAAAATAGGCTTATAATTAGGCTACTCTCATTAACACTTTCCCTCATAAAAACGGTTTTTCACGCGTTTGCAAACAGAGTAGACCCAGATCAGACGGCTCCTATAGTTGGACCAATGAGAGGCTAGCACACCGATAATTTTACAGACTGAACAGTCTTAACAATTTACTTCCTGAATATTTACTTCTAAAAGGCAAACTTACTATGAGTATTAATTAACCCTTTCCAGGGGACAAAAGATTCACTTGTCTGCTCGTCCTGCATGTAATTTTCTCTTCTGTGTCTATATTGCAGGACTAGTGAGTAATTTCCATTGCCTTCTTTGTCTGTATTGCAGGACGGTTGAAAATTTTGAATTTTTTTGTGCCATGCTTTCCTTGTTCAGTATATTCACGAAAGTAATACTTACCAAACACTTTCAAACAAAAAATCTATCGATTTGAGACCTCAATACAGGTGAATTTGTCTTAAATTTGCGAGCAATTTCAAGCTGCTTCCTCAATGGCGTCCTTCGTCAACAATAAGATGCTGCGCTCTGATTGGTTGATTAATTTTGAATGACAGCATCTTTGACCAGATCGACTCGATGCCACTCCGTCTGTATTTACTTCGTGGTATATTCATGCAAGAAATAATGTCATGATCACATCATGAAAAATAATGAATATCTATTATCTCAATTTTTATAATATAAACTTTTCGAGACAATTTCTTGCTGGGACAGAAACTGTAGAATCGGGTCTATAGCATGTCAAAAGCTTGCAGCCGACAACCATCACAGAATTAACATGCTATCTTAACAGCTCATTGATGAGACTAGTCAAAAGCAAATAGATCAGACCCTGGGTCTACTCAGTTTGCAATTTTTTATGTGTGAAAAGGCATTTATCTAGGTTGGCGCCAGCCAAAATTTTTAGGCGGCCCTACTTATATATGTAAAAGGTAAGAGGGGTCTACATGTAAGCTTGGTGAATAATATGATTACAAAGAAAGCCTTGCCATACCAAACCTGTAGATAAAAGAAGTACTGATATGTATATATCTTACATCTCAGTCAATCCCTGATTAATACAGGGTTTGGCAGAGAAATAAAGAAAAATACTTTACCCACATTTCCATCCTCTACACTCTGCATATAGCATATCAGAATATTCATTAATATTTTTGCTATTACAATAAAACCTGTGTTAAACAGCCATTCAACATAAGATGGATAGATCTACATGTAAAAAGGTGTCAGCTTTAATTAATGCTGGACAAATGTAATGCAGGAAGTCCCATTAGAAGCTTCCTGTATTACATTTGTCCACTCCAGCATTAAGCAGTGACCTGTATTTTGAGACTTCATTGCTAAACTTTATGTGTGGGAAAGGGTTAACTATCTATCTATCAATCTCTATATCTTTTACAGAGTGTTATAGGCAAGGTAGTGCACATTTATAGAGTTTTAAGGTTTCTAATTCAGAGGTTTAAAATATCAATGGTGTGTGAGAAAGATAAAAAGACAATAAAAACATTGATCACCATGCTAATACTGAATTATCAGCCTGCTTGAAGAGGTCAGGGATTAACTGAATTTTGATAATAGAATTATGAACCAAGAATACTTTACCATAGCAGAAACCAAATATCTATATAGCAGACCCTGATCAGATGATTCCTGCTGGGGTTGTCTGATTTCTTTGAAGTAGAAGGTATATATACTATATAGACTGTTTAGTTCTGTATTCTCAAATAATATTTCCCAGCTCCTAGTGTACAGCAAATCATCTTGTTCTGACACCTGCCATATTTAATCATCTAGAATAAGATCTAAATTATGTTGTATGCAAACCCTTTTATTTATGGAGTAAAGGGGTAAAATGATTGCAGTTGTGATTGTTTCTTTAATCCTTTCCCTGTTCTATGTTCATTCCAAATTTCAATACTTACTGAATATTCATGGACACAATAGTTATAATGAAACATGGAAGGTGAAACATTGTAGCCATTTTAGAAAGTAAAGAAACAGATCTATCAAATTCCATTAGCAAACAGAGCAGACTCTGATCAGATGACTCCTATAGGAGCCATCTGATCTGTGTCTACTCTGTTCGCAAATGTGTGTAAATGAAAGTTTGAAACAATTCCAATCAAAGATGTAAGAGGAGTTTTTTTGTTTCACATAACTTTAGGGAAGCATTATTTTGCTAAGATTAAAAAATGGCAGCCATGGGCTGAGCTAATTTTATTTATGTATAGCTTTAAAGTCAAAATGGCAGCAACATTTATCACAAAAAGTAGGCAAAGTAATACATGTATTTTTGCAAAATGGATGAAAATTTAGATATCCTTGTTTTGCCACCTTTTTTGCATTACTGTTCTTTCTTCAGCTGGCATTCTCTACAGGAATTGAAAGATGCCAAGATGGAAGCATGACTTGGATAGAGTGTCGACATGAACAAAAAAATGCTATTCAAAATAGGGCTGACTGTCATTATCCTGACCGCCTGGTACATGTACTATGCGATCAACAAGCTTGAGTCTGAAGGAAAAGCCACAGTGGCCTCTGTACCATCAGCAGATGATACTCAAGCTGCGCAAGAGTCTAATGGAGTGCATGAGTCTGGTCCCAGGATGCAAGCCAACAGAGATGATGCTGGTAAGAGTGAGAAGCATACTTCAATGGAGTTAGATGATGCAGAGCAGAATTTGAGGTAATCTTTTACAGGACTGGGGTGATAAGTCTTTGGGTACTAATCGATGGGTATTGTGATACAGTACTATTAATTACTCTTATAATGGTATCTGGATAGGCAAAGTCAGGCAAATGGTGTAGATCCAAACCAAACCACTCCTGAAGGAGCCATTTGATTAGTTTCTTCACTATTTGCTGCTATGTCAGTCTATTTGAAAATGCTACCAAATTTAAGTATTTAGATTTATAAACCATTGGTTTTTGTGTGTGTGGGGGGGGGGGGGGGAAGAGAGATTGGGTGTTAAAATACTTAATAATCCTATACTCCATGAATATTCATGGATTAAATTAGATTAATGCTTTATAATGGCACATATACACATGAAAGTTTTGGCCATGGAAGAAACTAGAATTATATCTATATTTAATGTATCACATGACTTGTGAGTAATTAAATTTACGTATGTTAGTAAGATGATTTAGACTGTACATTTGTATATTATTCCCTGAAGAAGATCATTGTATGATCGAAACGTCGGAAGATTAAAGCAGTCTAAACAACAAGTTTGAGATCATATGTTGTCTCTTCTATTCCTTTAGAGCTTAGATATTATTCGATAAGGAAACGAATGCATAGAAAGGCATATTTATGGAGTAATTGTAGAAGTAGTTTAAGTATAAAGTAATGGCCAGAATCACCACTGTAAACTTAATTCGATCATGTGAACATGAAGTGAAGTCATATCCAGTCATTTTAGAAGTTTAAGTAAAATAATTTTTTTAAAATGCTTACATGGTCCATTCATCAGTTGTTATGTAGCAATGCAATACCACTGTCAAAATATAGCATTGTACTGGCATCTTTAACTCTTTACCTCATAGATATGCTTTTTAGCGTCTTTGAAAACAGAGTAGACTCATGTCAGATGGCTCCTGTAGTAGCAGTCATTATTAAGGGTCTTCTCTATTTACCTTGAAAGGGTTAAAGCTTTACTCAATGGATATTCATGAAAGAAATAATGACATCAAGAATATTAATTAGATTTACAATGTATTGTTATAACAGCACACTGACACAAGAAATTTTGTTTAGGCTCTGACAGAAGCTGTAAATTCATATCTATATTACTGTATACATCATAAGCAAACAGAACAGACCCTGATCAGATGGCTCCTACAGGAGCCATCTGATCTTGGTCTACTCTGTTTGCAAAGGCATAGCATTTAGAAAGGCATATTTATGGGGTAATGGGTTAAAGATGGATTATACCATAATATAATCATAACAATATAAAAATATGCTGTATATGGAGTCAACAAATAGTAACCTAGTTTCTATTGTTTTTAGCTCACCAGAGCACAAAGTGCTCAGGGTGAGCTTTTGTGATCGCCTGATGTCCGTCGTCCGTCGGTGTGCGTCGTCCGTCGTTCGTCGTCAACAATTTGAACCTTTAAAGTTCTTCTCCTCTGAATCTACAGGGGTCTCAGCTTTCATCTTTGGCACATAGCATCATATGTAGGTCCTCTACAAAAGTTATATAAATTATACCCCTGGGGTCAAAATTGGCCCTGCCCCAGGGGTTTTCAGTTTTCAATAGAAACATATAGTGAAAACTTTGAACATCATCTGCTCTAAAACTAGAAGGTCCTCAGCTTTCATATTTGGCACATAACTTCAACTTCAGGACTTCTACAAAAGTTATATAAATTATGCCCCTAGGGTCAAAATTGGCCCCACCCCGGGGATTTCCAGTTTTTTGAAGCTGACTACTTAAACAGCCCATGGGATCACCAGTTATGCATAGGAAAAACTTTAAAAATATTCTTGTCAGAAACTACATGTCCAAG
Organism: Azorinus chamasolen; assembly: GCA_963576725.1. NCBI lineage: Eukaryota > Metazoa > Mollusca > Bivalvia > Cardiida > Solecurtidae > Azorinus > Azorinus chamasolen. The sequence continues at coordinate 41,592,006 of OY755246.1, read as the reverse complement.
AGCTTAGATATTTGGTGTATAGATTTACTTAGCATAACTTTATGAGTTTTATAAGTATCATAGTTCTGGGGTTAAAAGTGGCCCTGCCCTGTGTGTATATACTTCTTTACACCAGAAGTTACATTCTAAAGGTTTCTCCTTAATATCACTCTTAGCTGAGACCAGTCAGTGGGTCAGATCTTATATAATCACCCTTAGCCTGATCAGTAAAGTAGAAATTGTGTTTAGACAAATAACACACACTCATTTAAGATTGAGAAAACTGTGGATAATTCTCAAAATGCAGAATACTCTTAAAGCTTTTTTTCATACCTATGCCCTGCATTAAGCTACCAGCTATCAATATAGAGCATATCTGTTGTGAATTTCAGCTTAACTCTTTGCATGCTGGGTAATTTTGTCATCTGCTAAATTGTTGTCTGCAGCATATTCACAAGTAACTACACACTTTCTTTCTGAGTTTTTCAGAAGTTCAGTCTCATTGACAAACAGTTCGGATATCAGATCAGGCACCACAATATGTTGGCCCTGATCTGGATCCAAACTGTTTGCATAGGTCATTAGTGGTTGGAGAATCCCACTACACACTTTCTTTCTAAGTTTTTCAGAAGTTCAGTCTCATTGACAATCAGTTTGGATATCAGATCAGGCACCACATTATGTTGGCCCTGATCTGGATCCAAACTGTTTGCATAGGTCATTAGTGGCGGGAGAATCCCACTACATACAGAAGTTCAGTCTCATTTACAAACAATTTGGATATCAGATCAGGCCCCACATTGTGTGGGGCCTGATCTGGATCCAAACTGTTTGCATAGGTCATTAGTGGTGGGAGAATCCACCTCTAGCATCCAAAGAATACAAGTTCCAGTGGTCTAATGCTCTATCCATTCTTTCACTACATTCTTTTAGCATCATGTTCAGGTCCTCTACAAAAGTTATATAAATTGTGTCCCTGGGGTCAAAATTGGCACCGCCCCTGGGGTGTTAAGTTTTCAATAGAAACATATAGTGAAAACTTTGAAAATCTTCTCCTCTTATTGTCTGGTGAGCGATGTCAGGGCCATTCTGGCCCTCTTGTTCGCAGATGTAACTTATGTTTACAACATTTTAAAGTCTTATGTTCAATTTCAGACACAAGCCTGAAGGCTGGCAGAAGAGTCTCCACCTTGCAGTGGTTTCATGTGGAGACAGACTGGAAGAAAGTCTTGTCATGCTAAAGTCAGCTGTTTTGTTCTCCAAGTCCCGGCTTGTGTTTCACATATTTGCTGAAGAAGAATCTCAGAAAGGATTTCAAGAGCAGGTAAGAATATTATAAAAAAAAATTGCAGGTGGTATTTTAGTGAATCAACCACTTTGGTTGTGCCAAAATGTTTGTTAACCCTTTCCTTCATACAAATGCTTTTTCACACATTTACAAACAGAGTAGACCCAGATCAGATGGCTCCTATAGGAGCAGTTAGACCAAAGTCTGCTCTGTTTGCTTATGACATGATATAGATCTGATTTTACAGTTTTTGCAATGCAAACAAATCCCGTTATAATGTGACATTATAAAAACTCAGCAAATTGTTTTGATGGTTGTTTTGGTGAGATTTTACCATACTTCTCACAAGTGAAACTTGTTTTTATTTGAAATCAGAGTTTATTATGTGATGTTTGTTTCAGCTTGACTTTTGGCCACCAGATTTTAAGGAGCAAGTGCAATACTACATCTATAACCTGTCATTTCCCCCTGTACAGAGCAGGCATGATGACTGGAAATCACTGTTCAAACCATGTGCTTCACAAAGACTTTTCATTCCAGTAAGTGTATATCAACCCTTTACTTAATAGATACTCATTTAACCCTCTACTCCATGAATATTCATGTAAGACATAATGACACCATGAATATTAATTGGATTCATTTTTATAATGGTATTTCAACACAGGAAATTTTGGCCGTGGCAGAAACTGTAGAGTCGAATCTATATTATATCATAAGCAAACAGAGCAGACCCTGATCAAACAGCTCCTGTAGGAGGCGCCTGATCTGGGTCTACTCTGTTTGCAAAAGCATAGAAAGGTGTATTTATGAAATAAGGGTTAAGAAAGCATCACATCATAATTATACACTGTACAGTAAAACCTGTCTATAACGGCCACTAAATTGTGTTAATTAGTTGGTATATTAGGGCAGGTGGCTGCTTAAAGCAAGGTGAAAGTAAAACAGAACGCTCCTATAGGAGCGTTCTGTTTTACTTTCATCTTGCTTTAAGCAACCACCTGGCTTTAACACAAAATACTTGATGTAACTTAGTGACCGTTATAGAGAGGTTTTACTGTATATTAATTATATGTTTTATGATAGTATACAGAAAGTAAATTTTGGCCTTGACAGAAACGGTAAAATCTGATCTAAGCAAACAAAGCAGATGCTGATAAGATAGCTGTTCTAGGAGCCTTCAGATCTGGGTCTTCTCTGTTTGCATAGGTGTAAAACAGGCATTTGTATAATGGAAATAGTTAACATTGTATTGGGGTGGTCATTGTATAATGTGCAAAATAAACAAGATTCATATTTTGGAAAAATTGTCATGTTATTATTGCATGTATCATTACTCTCTAAATTATTGTTCTTATTTGATTAGGGCTGTTCCATTTAAATGTGTATAGGGGGGGGGGGGGGGAAGGAAGGCATTTTAAAACACAGTTATGCATGGGTGGGTTTCGCTGCAAAAATGATACTATTTGGTTGTGCAATAGCAAAAAACATCTATGGGTGCGTGGTCAAATTTGGAAGTGCCTTCCTGCACCCCCATACACATTTAAATTGAACAGCCCTTATCCCTTTTCCTCATATAAATGCCTTTTCACACATTTGCAAGCAGAGTAGACCCAGTATCAGACGGCTCCTGTAGGACTGGAGCTGTCTGATCTGTGTCTACTCCGTTTGCTTATGACATGATATAAATCTGATTTACGGGTTTTGTCAAAGCAAAACAATCCCTTGAAACTTTCACACTATAAAAGATCCACTAATAAATATCATTATTTCTTACATGAATATTGAACAGGGAAACTTCAAGGGTCAATAGCCATAGCTGTAGGTAAGAGGTGTACTGATCCATCAAAATATCTTGTTTCTCAGCCAAACCGTACCTTAGAGTCTCAGAGATTCTAAATGAGAAACACCAAGGTAGGGTTTGGTGGAGAAATGTAAAAATATTTTACTTAACTTTTCTAAGCATGCCTCACGTCTACAATTCTGAATATCTATAAGCTTTTTGTTGAGGAAAAAAAATGAATTTGTCTACATAGTCATTATTTCATATGCATGTACAAATTATGTGGGCTTGTGTAGTTGGCATTTGCTTTGGGATCAGCAAGCTCATTCTAATATGATTAGTTGGTGAGCCAACAGGTAGTTAACCCTTTACTCCATAAACACACTTTTCTACGCCTTTGCAAACCAAATATGGAAAAATAGTCAAACAGGGAGAGCCACATACAAAAAGACGTCACACCAAACACCATCAAACAAGAAACGGCAGTCACAAGACAAAACACAACGGGACGCATATCAAGACGACAAACATTAAACATATTAAATAACAAAGCTGACCATAGGCTGAAGGCAGGAGTAAACACACTTTTCTACACCTTTGCCAACAAAGTAGACCCAGATCCTGTAGGAGCCGTCTAATCAGGGTCTGCTCTTTTTGCCTTTGATATAATATAGATATGGTTCTGCAGTTTCTAGAATGGCCAAAATTTCCTGCATTCATGTGCAATCGGAAAAATTAATCTAATTAATATTCATGGTGTAATTATTTCTTGCATGGGGAGTTACTTTGTCATTGTCTCTGAGCTGTGTCTCATGAACCAAATGGGCTGGCTCTTCCAATACCACTGGGGTAAGACACGTTTGAGTCAGTACATGTATATATAGAAAGCTTTCTATATATATATGTACATATACTGACTCAAACGTATCTTGCCCCTGTGTTCAATACTGGTGACACTATAACAAACAAGTTCGTTTTTGGTCTGTATGTCTGTCTATCTGTTTTTGTGTCTATGACAGTAGCCACAACCTTTGAATTTTTTACAGAGAGGCTTCAGACTCAGGCATATATACTCATCAAATGAATCAGTGTCCAGTCCAGTCCAGTCATACTTTGAGGTCAAAGGTCTAATTGGCTATTATATTGTGTCCAGCATTGGTTGGGGACATACTGCTTCTCAAAACGTCTTGTTAGATTAGTGATGGTGTTGTGACATTGATGGTGTTGTGACATTGTAAGTTTATGGAAACTGAAGATTTTGTGTCTTGTATAAAGTATGTGTCTTTTGTGCAGGACCTTCTCCGTGATGTGGAAGCCTTAGTGTATGTGGATACAGATGTTCTGTTTTTGTCCCCAGTGGATGCAGTGTGGGGCTTGTTTGCTCAGTTTAATTCTACCCAGCTGGCTGGTGTGTCACCTGAGCATGAGGACAAGCAGACTGGCTGGTACAATAGGTTTGCCAGGCATCCATTTTATGGAGAACTGGGTAAGATATATCATTTTCCTGAGACACAGGACTGATGTCATTATATATGCAAGTGTCTTCTTATATGTAGTTCATTTTGAAGTCGGGATGGGATCAAGTACTCTGGTACTTGGTCAAATGTCTTAGTATCGATAAGCATTTCTGGTATTTGAGTACTTGCAATAGAATTTGAAATAATGCTTTTTATGCCGCCCAGTTCAGATCTGGGGGGGGGTATATTGTTAAATTGCCCTGTATGTCTATTTGTGTGTTTGTTTGTCAGCAACTTTAACATTGGTCATAACTTTTGAGCCAGTACAGATAGAGACTTGATATTTGGCATGCATATGTATCTCATAAAGCCGCATATTTTGAGGGGTGACATGTGAAGGTCAATGTCATCTTTCAAGGTCAGAGGTCAAATATATTGGTCAAATCATGGACTTTAACATTGGCCATAACTTTTGAATTAGTAGAGATAGAGACTTGATATTTGGCATGCATGCATATCTCATAAAGCTGCACATGTTGAGGGGTGACATGGCAAGGTCAATGTAATCCTTCAGGGTCAAAGGTCAAATTTGGCATGGGCATAGTGTTTCACAAACACATCTTGTTTCCTTATCTTTTTCATCAAGATACAATTACAGAAGATTTGGTTGAAAATTTACAACCTTGTTGTTGTGTTTGACATCTTTACACCTCCTGTCACTATCAATGACACCTGCTGGTCAAAATCTCTCTTATTTCCAATAAAATTGTTTATCAAAAACACAAACTATGGATATCATGGCATCAGATTGTGTAATCATAATAATTGGGTAATTGCAAGAAAAATACAACAGCTGATTGGGTCTTTTTATTTTAAGGAATATTCATGGAGTAAAGGGCTGAATGAAATTTATATACGTGTGTTTGCAAGAGTGCGATAAGTGAACCATACTAGGAAATGTTTTCACTGAATGTTTTCATTGACAGGTGTCAATTCCGGAGTGATGCTTATGAATCTCACAAGAATAAGGGCATCGTCATGGTTACAGTCCCTGAAAAATTTCTACAATGAGTATAAGTTGAAAATTACTTTTGGCGATCAAGATCTCATCAACATATATTTTCATTTTCATCCAGGTGAGTTTACTTTATAATTTCTTCTTAATTTTACTTTTAATGCCTTTTTTGCTTTCACATGTTTTGATACTATGGTTATGGTTTTTGAAAAAAAAAAGACAAGAACATTTTTACAAATATAGTAAAACCTCTCTATAATGACCACTAAATTGTGTTAATTCGTTGGTATTTAGAGCAGGTGGCAGCTTAAAGCAAGGTGAAAATAAAACAGAACGCTCCTATAGGAGCGTTCTGTTTTATTTTTACTTTGCTTTAAGCAGCCACCTGCCTTTAACACAAAATACTTGGTGTAATTTAGTGGTCGTTTTAGAGAGGTTTTACTGTAGTGAAATTTGTAAAAAAGAAGGAAAAAAAAGGTAAATGCATATTCTTACATAAATTTTTTACATAGCAGTAATTTAAAAACAAATTGTTTCCATTTCAAATATTTTATAGATACATTTGCTTTTCAGTCAGTTTCCTGATGAACTGTTTCTAGGAGTTATATGCTTGAAACTTTAATGGAGAAAAAGCTGTCCATTAGGTCATTCTGTAGGAGACATCTGATCTGAGTCTACCCTGTTTACATGAAAACATGTTTATTTGAGGGAAGGGGTTAAGTGGTCCAGTTCTTTCACAAACCTTAGTTTTAGTCTTAGTTTAGTGACTGCTTAACCTTTAGCAAGCTCAGCTAATGTTTGATTGTACAAAATTTATGTTCATCCACTTAACCCTTTCCCAGTTCTATGTTTATTTCATTTTTCAATACCTACTGCATATTCATGGCCAAAATAATTATAATGAAATATGGAATGTGGAACATTGTAGCCATTTTAGGAAGTAAAGACACAGATCTTTCAAATTCTATTAGCAAACATTAGCAAACAGAGTAGACCCTGATCAGATGGCTTCTCTAGGAGCTGTCTGATCTGGGTCTACTCTGTTTGCAAATGCGAAAACACGTTTATATGAGGGAAAGGGTTAATTTATAGAATACACCTGGTATACTCAGTTATGCACAAAAAGGCAATCTCAAAGTATCTTAACCTTTACCCTGCTGAGCAAATTATTTATACAGAAATTTTTACCGCCTACATTTTCAGAATTCAAGCTATAATCAATTTGTCTACCAAAATGCAATCAGGGTGTCTTACAGTTTGGATCCTGATGAGACACCGAGATACTCAGCGTCTCATCTGGAACCAAACTGTTTGTATAGGTATTCACTCATCGGCAAACAGCAGGCTAAAGGTTAAACGTTCTCCAAAACAGACATGGTTACAGCATTTTGCAAACAGAGTAGCCCTAATCAGGGTCTGTTCTGTTTGCTTGTGGAATTTAATGTATATAGATATGATTCTACAGTTTCTATCAGAACCAAAACATTATGTGTTGTTATATTTTTATGAAAATTCAGCTAATAAATATTCTTGATGTTCATGCTGGAAAGGGTCATCAGTTTGGATTGGGATGACACATCTAGGTACTCCTACCCAGTGTCTCCTCTGTAGCCATTGGAAAGAAACATGCTAAAGGTTAACTGGTTTAACCCTTTCCTTGTAAGAAATAATGACATCATGAATATTAATTAGATTCATTTGTTATAATAGCATATGGAAACAGGAAATTTTGGCACCAGCAGAAACTGTAGACTCATATCTATATTATAGCATAGGCAAACAGAGCAGACACTGATCAGACATCTGATCTGGGTCTACTCTGTTTGCAATGGCATAGAAAGGGGTATTTATGGAGTAAAGGGTTAACCCTTTCATTGTTCCATTTTTTTGCCTCCAAAGTTTTATACTTACTGAATATTCATGGAGAAAATAGTCATAATGAAATATGGAAGGTGGAAAGAAAAGAAAAATACATGTATCTATCAAATTCCATTAGCAGACAGAGCAGGGTCCATGCTTATAAAGCTTTTAGTTGAGTCTGAGTTTCGTTCTCAGGCTTTTGATTGGTCAGATTTGAGTTCTCAATCTTTTGATTGGTCAGATTTGAGCCAAAGGCTCAAATCTGACCAATCAAAAGCTTGAGAACGATCTCAGACTCAACTAAAAGCTTTATAAGCATGGACCCAGACTCTGATTAGACATCATGAATATTTATTAGCTGATCTTTTATAGTGTGAAAGTTTCAAAGGATTTTTGCTTTGTTTGAACCTGTATAATCAGATCTATATCATGTCATAGGCAAACAGAGCAGACCCATATTTAAATCATGTCATAAGCAAACAGAGTAGACCTACAGGAGCCCTCTGATCTGGACCTACTCTGTTTGCAAATGTGTGAAAAGGCATTTATATGAAGAAAAGGATTAACCCTTTACTCCATGAATATTCATTTTGGAGATATTGACATCTTGAGTATAAGTTAGTTGAATTTTGATAATGGCACATGATCGTAGAAAATTGTTTTCCATTTATTGCAGAAACAATTAACCCTTCGCTTGCTATTCGCGTCAATATACCTACCTGTAAATAGTGAAGACCCAGATGAGACAGCTCCTGCAGGAGCTGTCTCATCAGGGTCTGCACTATTTACAAGTTGATTGTGCAACCAGTGCACTCCACAGCAGTGATTGTACAGTGAAATACTTGTACACAGTGAAGATATATGTAATTATACAACAGGGCATGGGTAAAGAAGGAGAAATGTATTTTAAAATTCAGCAAGCGAAGGGTTAAATTAGATCTATAATTTTTCATAAAAATCAAACATAGCAGACCCTGATCAGATGTCTCCCACAGGAGCCATCTCATCTTGGTCTACTGTTTGTACAAAGGTTTTAAAAGGCATATTATGGAGTAAATGGTTATGTCTTATATTATCACAGATCAGTTGTATGTGTTTCCGTGTGTGTGGAACTACCGGCCGGACCACTGTATGTACATGAGTGTCTGCAAAGGTGCAGAAAGTATCGGAGCGTACATTCTGCATGGTTGTCGGAGAGTGTGGCATAATGAAAAACAGCCGGCATTCAGAGAAATCTATCAAACGTTTAGAGAGGTAAGATAATGCAACAGTAAATCTCATTTAGGGACTTTTTCTTGAATGAGATACCTGATAATTCTGTCATTTTACATGGCCTTTTTACACCTTTTCTAATGGGACAGACTAGGGTCCTCTTTCCAAACGGGATATACTTAGGTCTTGTAGGAAATAAGGGTCTACTCTGTTTGCTTATGGAATCTTACAGAAATGATTCTATGGTTTCTGCCATAGACAAAACTTCATGTGTACATATGCTATTATAGAAATTAAGCCTTTTGATATTCATACATACAGCATTTCTTACATGAAGTGAAAGACTAAAGGCCCCTTAACCCTTTCCCTCTTCTATGTTCATTCCAAATTTCAATACCTACTGAATATTTATGGTAAAAGTAGTTATTGTGTCACCTGCCGAGAGGCAGTGTGTCACATAGGGATCACTTTTCCATCGTTCGTCTGTCTGTCTGTTACACTTTTTTGGCTGTAATTTCTAAACTAATCATTATAGAGCTTTCAAATTTGACATGTGTCTTCCTCTCATTGAGGACCATTGATGTAACAAAGGTCCATCACTCTGCATGCAATATGTTTTTAGTTATTCCCCTTTGTTCTGATATTCACACTCCAGCATATTAACAGTTTTTGTGTCAGCTGCGAGCAGGTGACACATGTGTTCCTCTGAACACTCTTGTAATGAAATATGGATGGTGGAACATTGTAGCCATTTTAGAAAGTAAAGAAACAGATCTTTCAAATTCTATTAACAAACAGGGCAGACCCTGATCAGACGGCTCCTCTAGGAGCCGTTTGATCGGGGTCTACTCTGTTTGCAGATGCATGAAAACATGTTTATCTGAGGGAAAGGGTTAACAGATGAGTGTTGGCATTCACATGCTGTGTGTTTAATCCTTTGCTCCATAGATAAACTTTTGTGAATGTAGTGGACCCATATCATGATCAGGATCTGCTCTGTTTGCTGATGATAGAATCATATAGAAATTATTCTACAGTTACTGCCATAGACAAAACTTCATGTTTGCATATTCCTTTATAAAAATTAAACATTGATATTCATGCATGCAATAGTTCTTATATGAAGTAAACAGATTAAAGGTCCCTTAACCCTTTCCTCCATAAAGAAGCCTTTCTACGCCTCTGTAAAAGTCACTTTTATGAAACCATTGTGATAAATAGAGCTTTTGCTCCTATAGGAGCATTTATCACAATGGTTTATCACAATGGTTTCAGACTACAAAATTCTAAAATATTCATTTTCTCTAGTTAATGCTCCTTTTGGAAGAGGTTGGATCTAAAAATAGCCTATGGAGGAAAAGGTTAAAACAGGTTATACTGTGTATGTAATGTATCACGGTGATGCAAATGGTTGGACTATCATTTTCTTTATGAGATATGGACAGAAGCCTCTTTTTAGAATTATAGTACGTAAGGATTCTCTAGCATGACTGTTTGAATGAACCTTTAGGACTAGCGGAGAGGAAGACTGTTTCATTCTAGGGGCTACATTGGGATTACCTTGCAAACAGTTTGGGTCCAGATGAATCATAATCATTGGGATCTTGTTTAATATTCTTTTTATGATTATTGATAAATAATTGACAAATCAATCAATTTTGTGGATGACATTTCCAGTAAAACCCCTCTGAACTTGCTTGCGGTAGATCGATGGTTCTTTCCGAATGTTCTTCTGTGCACTAAACAATGCAGTTTGTTCCATGCACAGATGAGCCTCTGGGGTCTTCCTCCACCTGTAATTAGCTGGACATTGTGATAGAACTGAAATACTGTTAAAATGAAGGAAAACACGATAAAAACCTAACCAAACCAAACCCTCTAAACTGGAATTCTAGTAGTGAAGAATATAGATATTTTAGACAGGTGGCTGCTTAATGCAGAGTGAGAGACTTTCACCCTGCATTAAGCTGCCACCCATCTCCAAGACTGAATTGAACGTCTGGTTTAGAGGGGTGTTACTATACTTAGCATTCAGTTAATTCATCAAAACATTATGTTTCCTCTTCTGATAGCATCGTCTTGGTGCCAGTATCCAGTATGAGCTGCTTGAGAGTCTCAATAGAAAATTGGACCAGGCCACACCTTCCAATTGTGGCAAACTGAAGAACATATTTACACAACAAATACAGTCATATATCAAAGATGGGCGGCCAGATAGCTGATTAAGATATATAGATGATTTGTTTTCTGCTTTGATTAACCCGGTTCCTCATAGAGGACTTTTGGCACCTTTGCTAACAGAGTAGACCCAAATCATGCTGCTCCAGTAGGAGCTGTCTGATCAGGGTCTGTTCTGTTTGCGTATTGAATAAAATAGAGCTGATGGATTAAAAATATCTGATTCTGAAGTTTCTGGTACAGTCAAATATTTCATTTTTACTGTGTAATAATATAAATTTAGTCCATGAATATTCATGCAGTAATAAATTCGTAAATTTATAATCATGGAGGAAAGGGTTTATATGTTATGTGTTCATTCAACCTTTTCAACACTGAAAACGTTTAAGACCAGTTTGTGATGAAATTTGTGGGTTATTCAGCATCCCATTAGGATACAAATTATTTGACAGCCAACCAATACACTTTGAAAATTAATAGAAGAAAAGATTACAGTAAAACCTCTCTATAACGGCCACTAAATTGTGTTAATTAGTTGGTATTTAGGGCAGGTGGTTGCTTAAAGCAAGGCAAAAGTAAAACAGAACACTCCTGTTCTGTTTTACTTTCACCTTGCTTTAAGCAACCACATGCCTTTAACACAAAATACTTGATGTAATTTAGTGGCCATTATAGAGAGGTTTTACTGTACATGTAATTTTAGATTTGCAGCAGACAACTTTTTTTCCAGACAAATGTATCTTGATCTTTTACTCCATAAATATGCACTACTACACTTCTGCAAACAGAGTAGACCCAGATCAGACGGCTCATACAGGAGCCATCTGATCAGGGTCTGCTCTGTTTGCTTATAACATAAAGTAGATTTGATTCTACACTGTCTGTCTTGGATGACTAATTAATATGCATGATTTTATGACTTCTTACATGAATATTCATGGAGTAAAGGAGTTTTATGTTGACAGGGTTAAGCATTTTGAATCCTAAACAAAAGTATTGCACATCCTTGAGACTTTTTATTGCCTTTATACTTACACAATTTTTAAACTGCTTATTGTCTATTACTATAGGTATGACACAATGTTTAAGCACTCATATACTTGTTCAAAATATCATGTGCTTGCATGGCATTATAGAGATTCAACAAATGAATATCCATGATGTTATTATTTCTTGCATGGATATACATGTACATGAGATGATGGGTGAATGTTTGCTCTATTTTAAAACTTTTCATTACCATGAATATTCATGAGGTGAAGGCTGAATGTTTGCTCTATGTTAAACCTTTTAATTATGAATATTCATGAGGTGAAGGCTGAATGTTTGCTCTATGTTAAAACTTTTAATTACCATGAATATTCATGAGGTGAAGGCTGAATGTTTGCTCTATGTTAAACCTTTTAATTACCATGAATATTCATGAGGTGAAGGCTGAATGTTTGCTCTATGTTAAAACTTTTAATTACCATGAATATTCATGAGGTGAAGGCTGAATGTTTGCTCTATGTTAAAACTTTTAATTGCCATGAATATTCATGAGGTGAATGTCTGCTGTATGTTAAAACTTTTAATTACTGGTCTGTTTTTATAACTTTAAATGTTTTGATCAAGAAAGTAATACACATCTTTTAACCCTTTATTCCAACAATACACATTTCTACGCCTTTGCAAACAGAGTAGACCCCAATCAGATGGTTCCTCCAGGAGCTGTCTGATCAGGGTCTGCTCTGTTATGGAATACTATAGATATGATTCTATACTTTCTGCCATAGCCAAACATTCTTGTGTCCATGTACCATTATGAAAATTAATCTAATATATCGAGGGCTTGGTGCAAAACTATTCTAACTCCTTCACTTTGTGAAGGAGTTAGAATAGTTTTGCACCAAGCCCTTGATATATTCAGTACGACATTATTTCTTAAATGAATATTCAAGGAGTAAAGGGTTAAAGTTGTATGTATTTTATTATTGGGTAACTTTATACTATGATTTCACTAAGTACAATGACACCCAATCCTCCCTCTTCATGGATTTGTAAAGCTAAATATTAAAGTCAATTTTGGTATCAGTTTGATAACTTTAAAATAAACTGACATAGTAGCAAATAGTGAAGACCTTGATCAAATGGCTCCGCCAGGAGAGATTTCATCTTGGTCTGCCCTATTTGTTTCAGACTTTCTGTCCGAAATACTTATTTAAAGGTAATTATTAGGCAGGTCTTGATTAATACACAATATTTGTACAATTTCACACTTTTTATGAACTATTTGTGCACCACTTTTAAAATGTTAATTTTTTATTATACGTTACACAACTTTAATAATTTCACACAATTGCATTATTCGTGCAGCTTTAACTTATATTGTCATATAAACTTCCATCTGAAACTTTTGTAGCAAAATACAGATCAGGTTTCAATATGAGATCAGGTTGAGTTAACCCTTTACTCCATTTCCATGCCTTTGCAAAACAGAGTAGACCCAGATCAGACGGGTCCTAAAGGAGCCGTCTGATCAGGGTCTATTCTGTTTGCTTATATTATAATATAGATATGATTCAACAGTTTATATTTCAGCAAAATGTCATGTCATTATGCCATTTTAAGAATAAATATAATTAATATTCATGATGTCATAATTTCTTTCATGAATATTCATGGAGTAAAGGGTTAAATGGTGTAGATGTGAGATGAAGGTTGAGCGTAAAAATGTCATGCCGATTTTTGCCAAGTATAATGCACACCCATGTATATTATATATTATGCACCCGATATTTTAGGGTTACTTCTCATGGATATCATGCACCTGCTTTTATGGCGAAGTCAGACTTCAATTTAAAGATTGGTGCAATTACTGCATAAAACCTACATGTATTTCATATTTATGTTACTGTAAATATTTCAGTCATAAGAAGGCTACCTTAACCCATTCCTGCATAGGCTATTTTTAGACTCAACCTCTTTGATTCAATCTACCAAAAAGGAGCATTTACTAGAGAAAATATTTTTTTCAGAATTGTGTAGTTTTGAAACCATTGTGATAAATAGAGCATTTGTGTCAAAAGTGTCAAAAGGCGTCAATATGCGGGAATGGGTTAATCCTTTTAATAAACTATATTTTATTTTCTCATCAACATAATTATGAAATCGACCAACCACTGCAAACATACATTTATCACACTTTGCAGTAGTTGGCTTTAACTACATGTATCATTTAACCCTTTAGTTCATGAATATTTATACAAGATTTCATGACTTCATGAGTAATAATTAGAATAATTCCTCTTCTTGCATATGAACATAATTTTTGGCCATGGCAGAATCACATCTGTAGTTTTTAATAGCAAGCAGAGTAGACTCTGATCAGATGGGCCCTACATGAGCTGAATCTGAATTCATTGAAAGACTTTACCCTGTACTCTAAAGAGATGCCTTTTGGCACCTTTGCAAACAGAGGAGACCCATATCTGACCGCTCCTGTAGGAGCCATCTGATTAGGGTCTGCTCTGTTTGTTTATGAAGTAACATTTATGTACTGCCACTACACAGAGCTACAGATAAAGGTACATACTCAAACACTAAAATCGTCATTTCTCCACCAAAACCTATGTTGTGGCCACTCTTTAGAATCGTCTCTTCGAGAAATAAAGAAATTATACTTGAAAATGTTTTAATTTACGCATCTTATTTGGACCTTTGCTCTACAGTTTCTGCCATAGTAAAACTTCTCTTGTTCATGATGCTGTTATAATTATTCAGCTAATTGATATTCATACTGTCATTTTTTATTATACGCCCGAAGGTAACTTCGGTCGTATTATGGTATGGCGCTCATCTGTCTGTCTGTCCATCCATTAGCCACTTATTTGTCCGCTTAATAACTAATGGGTGTGCTGTCTTCATACTTAGTAGGAAGGTTGATCACTAGTAGATGACCCCTATTGATTTTGAGGTCAGTCGGTCAAGGTCACAGTGACCATCAACTCAAAAATCTTGTCTGCTCAATAACTTGGTAAGTATTAGGTGTGTTGTCTTCATACTTAGTAGGAAGATTGGTCATGGCTAGTAGATGACCCCTATTGATTTTGAGGTCTGACAGTCGATCTAAGGTCAAGGTCACAGTTACCTTCAATTAAAATTAATATTTTCCATGTTACGACGGCACATACTTCGGAAGTATAATGCTCCGACACACGGGGCTCTTTTTCTGACATGGATATTCATTAAGTAAAGGGTTGAAGAAATGTTATGCTTTAAGTAAATATTTAAGACCCGAATTCCAAGGGGTTTTTTTTGTGGCAGTGTCTGCCAAAAGAAAAATAATGATTTAGAATTTTTTTCTAAAGTGCAAATATGTATTGAAATGTACCAATGTATATGTATTTTTGTGAATGCTATCTCTGATGAACAGGATTGCTCAATAACTCATTGTATTGTTAGCTCACCTGGCACGAAGTGCCAAGGTGAGCTATTGTGATCGCCCTGTGTCCGTCGTCGGTCGTCAACTTTTTTCTTAAAATGACATCTACTCCTAAACTACTGGCTGGATTTTTTTCCGTGGGTCAACCTCTTCCAAAGTTGTTCAAAGAATTTGATTCCATGCAGAGCTCTTGTTGCCATGGCAACCAATGTCCCAAAAAGAAATAAAAACTTTAAAAATCTTTTTGTCAAAAACTGTAAGCCCTAGGGCTACCAAATTTGATGTGTAGCATCATCTAGTGGACCTCTCCCTGGGGTTAAAAATTAGCCCAACCCTGAGGGTCACAAGTTTTAAATTGGATTATATAGTGAAAACTTTAAAAATCTTCCTGTCCGAAACTGAAAACCTTAGAGCTGTGATATTTGGTATGTAGCATCATCTGGTGAACCTGTACTAAGATTGTTCAAATTATGCCCCTTGGGTCAAAGACGGCCACGCCCTGGGGTCACATGTTTTACATAGGAATATACAGTAAAAAGTTTTAAAAATCTTCTTGTCTCAAACCGAAAGGCCTAGAGCTGTGATATATTGTATGATGGACCTTTACCAAGATTGTTCAAATTTCGTCCCTGGGGTCAAAATTGTCCCCACCCTGGGGTCACAATTTTTTTATAGGAAAATCTTTAAAAATCTTCTTCTCTGAAACTGTAAGGCATAGACCTTTAATATTTGGTCTCTGTACAGTAGAAATTGTGTTTGGAAAAATAAGAAATAAGTAACAAAAAAATTATTTTAGATTGAGAAAACTAGGTGGTAAATTATTTTTGAAAGCTGTAATAGTTTTCTGTAAAAGTTACATATGCTTTAGGTCAGAATCCAAACTGTGCTAATTTCAGTCAAGTCATGCTCAGCAGTGATAGGGTTAACTCTGATTTCTGTCTTCTGTTAGAAATGTCTGCTGAAAAACTAACATTGTCAATATATAACAATAACTCTATAATATGAGTGATATAGTTGGCCCATAGCCTTCTTTTTCATAGGAAAATATTTTAAAACTCTTCTCTGAACTGTAAGGCCAACTAGACCTTTGATATTTGGAATGTAGCATCCTTTTCCAAGATTGTTTAAATTATGACACCTTAGCAAGAAAAAGCCTCACCCCAGATTACATGAATTCATTGTAATTATAAATCTGTTAGGTGGGTGATTAAGGGCCATCATAGCCCTCTTGTATTGTTGATATGAGCAGTGCTAAGGAAAAATGTTTCTTCATTGGCGCTTCAAACTGATCAGACCCAGACCAGGTCAGGGTCTACACTGCAAAATGCGTATAACCAATTACCGCATAGGCTATTGTTAGACCCAACCTCTTTGAATAAATCTACCGATAAGGAGCATTTACTATAGAAAAGGAAAAATTGTGTAGTTTTAAAACCATTGTGGTAAATAGAGCATTTGCTCCTATGGAGCAAATGCTCTGTCTATCACAATGGTTTCAGAAAGTGACTTTTACTGGGGAATAGAAAGGAGTCAATATGAGGGAATGGGATAAAGTGAAAAATAAGTTTTCCCATGGCATTGCTCACATCTACAAAGCACCTTTCCAAAGCTGTGATAAATGAAGATTTATTCCAAAGTTATTATCTGTGACAGTAGTTCATGTGTCTTAGATTTGTATATTATGTGTCCAGTCATGGTTTTTAACCCCTGGCATGCTTTAGGGAGTTTATTTTAACCCTTTCCTGTTCTATATTTATTCAAAATTTCAATATCTACTGAATATTCATGGCAAAAATAGTTATAATGAAATATTGAAGGTGGAATATTGTAGCCATTTTAGATAGTAAAGAAACAGATCTTTCAGATTCCACTAGCAAACAGAGCAGACCCTGATCAGACGACTCCTATAGGAGCCGTCTGAACTGGGTCTTCTGTTTGCTGATGCATGAAAGAAGCCGTTTATAGGAAGGAAAGGGTTAACTCTTCCAAAAAGTTTTACAAGATGATAAGAAATTCAATGACTCATGAGGATCCAACCTGTTTTATGTTTTCTAGTACAAAAACGTTAAAAGCATTGAGTAGAATTCATGGATAACAGTTGTGCATGTATGCTAAGAGCTTGTATAGATTCGATATATGGTCATACTTTGGTTTTAATAAGGTATTTGTTAAAGTTCACTTTTTGTCTTTAACCTTTTAAATTAAGCTTTGAAACTTGGAACATTTGTTCATCATCACAAGCTTCATCTGTAGGCAAAAGTACATAACTCTGTCAAGCATTTTGACAGAATTACGGCTCTTTTTAACTTAGAATTTCTGGTTAAGGTTTTTGTTAAAGTCAACTTATTTACCTAACCCTTTGAGATAAAGCTTTGAAACTTGGAACACTTGTTTACGACCACAAGCTTCATCTATAGGCAAGAATATATAACTCTATTGAGCATTTTGACAGGGTTATGGTCCTTATTAACTTAGAATATTTGGTTAAGGTTTTTGTAAAGTCCTTTTATTTATACAACCCTTTGAGATAAAGCTTTGAAACTTTGAACACTTGTTCACCATCACAAGCTTCATCTGTAGGTATGAGAACATAACTCCGTCAAACATTTTGACTGAAATTATTGCCCTTTTTAACTTAGGTTTTGCTTTTTAATTAAAGATTTCAAAGAGATCCAGCATCTTGAATACTATTAAAGATATTTTACTGAGACTTTGAATACTTGCTTCTAGTATCATTGGACATCATTTTAGTCCACTATCAAGCATTTTTACACTAACAATACTGAGAATAGTCAAGCGCGCTGTCCTGTGACAGCTCTAGTTTCCTTGTCTGTATTGCTGTCGATTACCCTACCCACTGTAATTTCCTCTTCCCCAGTTCATGTATCGAAACTATTAAACAAGTTTTTCAAATCATTTTACATTTTCCAATTATCATATAGGAAATCATTAAGAATTTTCTTTAAGAATATCAGAAGATGATAATTCTACTGAAATATTATTTTCAGCTTTGAATTGATAAAACCCAGTAATTTTTGTCATGGTGTCAGATCAATAATTCTGTGGCACATCAAAAAAAGAAAACATCGATTTTCGGCCAGTGAAGGAAAATTAGTTTTTACAAAACTAGTCAAAACCTTTGTTAACCCATTACTCCATGTATATTCATAAAAGAAGTTATGATGTCATGTTAACTGTTTTAATAGCACATGGACTCAGAAATTTTAACCATGACAGAAAATGTAGAATTGATATCTATATTATATCATAAGCAAACAGAGCAGCTGATCAGACTGCTCCTGTAGGAGCCGTCTGATCTGGGTCTACTTTGATTGCATGGGTGTATTTATGGAGGAAAGGGTTAAATACATTAGAACAAGTTTAAAGCAACCATCCAAGACATATACTGCATAATTATGTAGGCTTAAATTTTAAGACAAGTAGTAGGTTAATGCAGGATGAAAGTAATGCATAAAGCAACATTGTAACACTTTTGTTATGCCCCCTGGGTCGTAGTCGTCGTTGCCGTGCAAAAACTTTAATGTAGCTCATTACTCGATAGGTATGAGAGGTATCAACATGAAACTTCATAGGTTAGTAGATCTCATTGAGGGAAAGGCCCCTACATAAGAACCATAAATTTTGATTTAAATTTTTTGGAGTTATGGCCCTTTATTGTTTTCAATAAACTTAATTTAGCTAGACAAGCACCAAATCAGACGAGCGTTGGCGCCGCACGCGGCTCTTGTTGCTCTGTCTGCTGTCTGTCTGTTCCCAACTTTAACCCTTTCCCTGTTCTATGTTTATTACCAATTTCAATACCTACTGAATAATCATGGGCAAAATAGCTATAATGAAATATGGAAGGTGGAACATTGTAGCTATTTTAGAAACTAAGTTAACAGATTTATTTAATTCCATATTAGCAAACAGAGTAGACCCCGATCAGACGGCTCCTATAGGAGCCGTCTGATCTTGGTCTACTCTGTTTGCAAATGAGTGAAAATGTGTTAATATGAGGGAAAGGGTTAAAGTTGGTGATCATTTTGTAGCAGTTGCACATACATACTTCAAACTTGGCATGCATGTGCAACTTATAGAGGTGAACATTTTTAGGGGTGGCTTAATAAGGTCAAGGTCATACATCAAGGTCAAATCAGGGGCATGAGGTATAGTGCTTCACAAACACATCTTGTTCTACATGAAGCAATATCCTGCTTGTATAAACCCTATGTTTATTCTGCAAAGGTTTTCTTAACCCTTTACTCCATAAATATGCCTTTTACACATTTGCAAACAGAGTAGACTCAGATCAGATGGCTCCTATATGAGCTGTCTGATCAGGGTCTGCTCTGTTTACTTGTGATATACAGTACTATAGATAGGATTCTAGTTTCTGCCATGGTCAAATATTCCTGTGTCCATGTGCTATTATAATAATTTATCTATTTAATATCCACTATGTCATTATTTCTTACATGAATATTCATGGAGTAAAGGGTTAAAACAGGTTTTCTATATTTCCGTTTTCTATCTGTATTGCTTCTGTATTTCAATATGTAGCTTCAAAGGAATATTGTTTGTAATTAGGCGGATTCTGTTACAGAACTCAAAATAATATTATTTACGTGCCATAATAGTATATATATAGATACATATATTTGTAAACATTGGAGAAAGTAAAACTTTCCTAGTAGAACACTAGATACACATGAGACAGACAGTTGTGTTATTTTTATCCAGAATTTGAAATCAAACCTTTTGTCCTTCAGGTAATGCAAGAAAGAGAATTGGTCTTTGAGGTACCCTAACTACAATATTCAGGTCAGGTCAGGGAATTGTCAGAACTACAGTAATTTTGAAAATACAGTAAAACCTCGATTATTCGAATTTTCGTTATAGAAGAATTTAGACCCTTTTAGGCAGGTGGCTGCTTAATGCATGGTGAAAGTCATGCAGAAAGCTCCTAGAGGAGCTTTCTGCATGACTTTCACCATGCATTAAGATGCCACCTGTCTTAAAGATCGATAATAATACGTACTTTAGTGTTCGAATAATCGAAGTTTTACTGTATATGCAATTGTTAGGGAATTGTAAAGAAAATGAGATTCAAGGGCATATATTTAACCCTTACAACCTGGGAGATGCATGCACTGTTATTTGCAAACAATGTAGACCCAGATTAGAGGGTTCCTAGAGGAGCTCTCTGATCAGGGTCTGCACTGCTCGTCATGCAAAATCCTTTAGCAAGTTTACGCCTTTCATACTGAATGGACTTTATACTTGTCACAGTGTAAAGTGTCAGGGAAATTTGAAATTATGTCAGGGAATTTTGTTTCCTCTGGTTTGTGACAACCCTGATATTACTGTAAGTATTTGGACAGAAAAACAAATGGTGAATACCAAGACCTACTGTATTGTGATAATCTTTGCAAAGAATTTAAAATCAAATTAATAAAGTAGGTTATCACATGTTGTTTAAAGAAATTGTTCATTAAAATCTTAATTTAAGCTCCTGTGACCTAAATATACAGCACACCAGAACAATTTATATAACCTGATAAAGGGTCACATGCAGATCATTCCTGTGAACTTTGGTGAAAATTCAGTTAGTGGTTTAGGAGAAGACATCCTTCATTGTTGATGACAGATTCAGTGCGATCCCAATAGGTCAACATGGCACTTTATGCCATGTGAGCTAAAAAGAAGATTGCATCTTTTCAAATAGTATGCATATTTTATTCCAATTTTATACAGCATCGTTTATAATCAAATCAGAAATCAATCAGTTCTAATCTATGTATGTAAAATAATACTATGTAAATTTGCATTAATCTTTATCACAACTTGATCATTGAAATATCACAAAAATATAATACATGAAACCCATTTTGTAGATAAACTTTTCCAGAAATTATCACAATTTAATATGATTAAGTATGAATTATTCTGAATTAACAAGAAACAAAATACAAGTAAACAAGCGGAATAAACAATTTCTTTATGGCTAATACGAGGGGCGTTCATTAAAGATTTCCCCTGACCTACTTCCGGTTTAGGTAGAAAGTTGAAATTGTACTCGGACATTAGAATATACCTCTATGTCACATGGTAATTTGCAGTTCTCATATATAATTCGTTTCTGGTTTACTCGTGCTGATTTACTGTAAGGTAGAGTGATGGGAGCAAATTGAGTACAGAGCAGTCTTCAGGTTCCTGTATTTAAAAGGTTGCACACCGAAAGAGGCATTTGATGAGATAAAAGCAGTTTATGGGGAGGATGGCCCGTCATATGATGTTGTCAAACACTTGCATCGTCAGTTCAAGCATGGTCGTACATCTGTGGAAACGGCCCCAATTCCTGGGCACCCTAAGTCCGCCATTGATGATGCCACCATCAAGCAGGTGGAGGCCACCATTTTGGAAGATCGTCGCATAACAGTGCGCCAATTAGCCCATGAGGTCAAGATCAGTGTGGGGTCTGTGGAAAAAATCATCCATGACTATTTGCACATGGGAAAGGTGTCTGTTCAATGGATTCCACGGTTGCTCACACCTTTCCAGAACCAAGAATGAGTTGAGTGCTCCCAAACTCTTTTGACCATGTGCCGTGACAATCATGAGGACTTTTTAGCTCACCTGAGCAAAGCTCAGTGTGAGCTTTTGGGAGACTTGAGCATCCGTCGTGCATCGTCAACAATTTGCTTGTGAACACTCTAGTGGTCACAGTTTTAGGCCAATCTTCATGAAACTTTGTCAGAATGATTGTCTGGATAAAATCTCGGACGAGTTCTAAAATTGGTCACATGGGGTCAAGAACTAGGTCACTAGGTTATATAATAAGAAAACCTTGTGAACAATTTAGAGGTCACATTGTCAGCCCAATCTTCATGAAACTTTGTCAGAAATTCTCAGAATGATTGTCCTGATAACATCTCGGACGAGTCTGAAAGTGGGTCATGTTGGGTCAAAAACTAGGTCACCAGGACAAATAGTAGAAAAACCTTGTGAACACCTAGAGGTGAAATCTTGGAAGAGTTTGAAAGTGGGTTAAAGGGGGGGGGGGGGGGCAAAAAGTAAGTCACTAGGTTATATCTTAGAAAAAAAATGTTTACACTTGAGCTGTTAATTTTTTAGCCCAATCTTCCTCAAACTTGCTCAGAATGTTTGTCTTGGTGATATCAAGATTGAGTTTGATCATGGTCGGGGCAGGATAAAAAAAAAGTAGGTCACTAGGTCAAATCTTAGAAAAATCACTCTAGAGGTCACATTTTAGCCCAATCTTCATTGGTCAGAATGATTGTCTTGATAAAATCAATATTCTAAATCTTTGAAAATATTGTTCTCAAGAACCACTGCTCATGATCCACTATCAACATTGTTCCCTTAGGTCAATATTGGCCCCATCCTGGAACTACCCAGCTATAATCTTAAATCTATGGTAATCAGGTGAGCGATTAAGGGCCATCTTGGCCCTCTTGTTTGATAGACTTATTACACAGGACGAAACTTGGGTGCATCACTATGGTCCCAAGACAAAAGCTCAGTCGAAGCAATGGAAACATTTTGACTCGCTACCTCCAAAAATGGCATGTGTCCAACCCTCAGTGGGCAAAGTCATGATGACAGTGTTTTGGGATTAGCGTGGAGTAGTGATGATGGATGTCTTGGCGAAGGGTACCACAATTATTGGGGCATACTATGCATCACTTCTGAAGAAATTGCAAAATTCCATCAAAACCGAGAGGCGGGGTATGCTGACCAGAGGGGTTAGACTCCTGCAGGACAATGCTCCAGTTCACAACTCACATGTTTCCCAGACAGAAGCTCGGTCCTACGGCTATGAAATCCTTCCTCACCCTCCGTACTTTCACAACCTAGCACCATCTGACTTCCACCTCTTTCCAACCATGAAGTCATTTTTAAAGGGAAAGCGATTCTCGGACGACGAAAGCCTCATTTCCAAAGTCAAGGCATGGCTGCAGGCACAACCTGCTGAGTTCTACAGTAGAGGCCCCCAAAACTGCATAAAGCGATGGGAGAAGTGTATCTCTCTTGCAGGAGCCTATGTAGAGAAAGATTAATATTTGTGCCAAGGTTGGTTTCTCTCTGCCCATTGGAAGTAGGTCAGGGGAAATCTTTAATGAACGCCCCTCGTTTATACAAAGTTGCATTGCAAAATTGAAAAACCCAATTCCTTTAAACTTCATAGCATATCATTGTATGTGTCAGAAGCTAATGAGAATGACAACATTACCATAGAAACGAAGCAACCGTTGTCTGAATGGAACATCTTAGGGGTTTCTAAATAAATCACTACATAAATCATATACTTTAACAAACTTGCTGGAATAGCCCAGTTCTTGTCAATTTTAAAACAAACCACAAATTACTTGTTTATCAATTGTAGTTCCAGAGGCAGCCAAACATACAGTCTACAAATGTTTAACCCTTTGCCTTTTCTTTATTTATTTAAATTTTCAATACCCACTGAACATTCATGGACAAAATATGGAAGGTTTAACATTGTAGCCATTTTAGAAACTAAAGAAACAAATCCATCAAATTCCATTAGCAAACAGAGCAGACCCTGATCAGATGTCTCCTATATGAGCCATATGATCTGGGTCTACTGTTTGCATATGTGTGAAAAGGCATTTATATGGGGGAGAGGGTTAAAGAACTTTTGACTACCAGTAATTCAATATAATTGATTAACAAGAGGGCCATGATGGCCCTGATATCGCTCACCAGACAATCAGAGGAGAAGATATTCAAACTTTTCACTATATATTTCTTAAGAAAACTGGCCACCCCTGGGGTGGGGACAATTTTGACCCAAGGGCTACACTTTATAAAAAAATTGTAGAGGACCTGAACATGATGCTGTGTGCCAAATATGAAAGCTGAGAATGTTACCTCCCAGTTTCAGGAGAAGATTTTCAAAGTTTTCACTATGTTTCTATTGAAAACTGCCCACTGCCTGGGGCAGGGCCAATCTTGACCCCAGGGGCATAATTTATATCACTTTTGTAGAGGACCTGAACATGATGCTATGAGCCAAATATGAAACCTGAGAACCTTCCAGTTTCAGAGAAAATGATTTTCAAAGTTTTACTATATGTTTCATGATGCTATGTGCCAAATATGAAAGCTATATGTTTCTATGGAAAACTGCCCACCCCTGCGGCGGGGCCAATTTTGACCCCAGGGGCATAATTTATATACCTTTTGTAGAGGACCTAAAGATGGTGTTATGTGCCAAAGATGAAAGCTGAGAACCCTGTAGATTCAGAGAAGGTTCAAATTGTTGACAACTGACGATGCACAACGGACGATGCACGCCGACGGACATCAGGCAATCACAAAGCTCACCCTGAGCACTTTGTGCTCTGGTGAGCTAAAAAAGAGTATGTGCGCCGAAGCCCCTTGTTATTCATTACACAAAGTTGAATAATTGCACATGCAAGTTCACCGCAAAAATTCCAACAAACAAAGAGAATCACCCAAGGTATAACAGACAAGTTGGTGATGAACTCCGTTTGTTCACGAGACCCAGAGTGTTGTGTGGCTGACATATTGGATGAAATAATAGGAGGCATCCACTGTTGAGGTACAAATAAATCCCCATTTAAATGGAGGGTTTGCATAAATTCTCTATGGGATTGGACTGTTTCATCAAAATACCTGGTTCTACTAACCTCAATGTTCTGTGCATAAAACAGTGCAATTTGTTCCGTGCACCGAAGAACCTCTGGGTTGTTCCTCCACCTATAATTAGCTGGACATCGTGATATAACTGAAATACTGTTAAAATGACGTAAAACCTGATAAAAACCACAAAGTATTTTCTTCGTGATAAAAACCAAGCCATAACCTTCTTTGTCCTATCCGTCTGTCAATCAACGTTGGCAGCAAATGAGAAGTTATTTCATCAGTCTACAAATGTCATCACACTGTATACTGATAATAAAGAGTGGTATTTTGCAAAATGGGTTTGGTCTAAAAGGTGGCTTTGTATTTTACAGCTATTGGACAAATATAACCTTAACAAATATATATACATGTATGTGAAATAAACAGCAAGGAGAATTGATAAACATGAATATTTAAAATTCATTAAAAAATGAATATTTAATATTAAATATGATAAACATGAATAATTATCAGTACATTTGTATTTAGATAATACCCATTTTTTTAATACCCAAATTAAATTCCAAACTATGGGAAAACTATTCTGTAAATACCCAATTTATTTTTAACCCTTTACTTCATAAATACGCTTTTCTACACCTTTGCAAACATAGTAGACCCAGATCAGACAGCTCTAAAGGAGCTGTCTGATCTGGGTCTGCTCTGTTTGCTTACAGTGTAATATAGATATGGGTCTACAGTTTCTACCATTTACAAAAATACTTGTGTCCGTGTGCTATAATAACAAATTAATCTTAGTCTAGTATTATCTAATTAATATAAATTATCTCATTATTTCTTACAAGAATATTCATGGAGGAAAGGGTTAAATAACCCACTTATTTTGAGTATTACCAAATTACATCTAAAAGCTTATCTACGACTCTGATGAATGTGTCTGTAGTTACTTGTATCTATGAAAAAGGCAACTTCAAACTCTAGTTTACTGTCACCAGAAAATACAAGAACATATACCCAATTTAACAGTTTGTATTGGCCATGCAAAAATAGCATTCTGTCCAGCTAAAATTGCATGACAAGGCACAATATTGCAGATTTAGGTTGAAACAACATGTTAGAATATACAATATACAAAGGCAAAATGAAGAACAGAACAGGTTTTTTTTGCAATTTCATAAACAAGAATCAGATCTGTTATTCCATAAGAAAACAAAGTAGCTCCTGATCAGATGGCTCCTACACACATCTTATCTGACTGTACCCTGTTTAAAAAATTGCCAAAAGTCATGTAAATTAGGAAAAAGAAATAAGGCAAATGGAAATCCTTCATGTCAAAAGGGGCAACCGCTTTAAATAACTAAACCCAGTCTGGGGAGTCCATCCTCCAGTCCCTCCATTCTAGTAACTCTTTCCCTGTTCTATGTTTATTTAAAATTTGAATACCTACTGAATATTCATGGACAAAATAGTTATAATGAACAAGGCAGTCCAATTTAAAGGACAGCTAAATCGCCCGCCTCCACCTGAATTCAGACATAACATTTGACCTTCAAATGTGAGTTTGATCTCGAGTCGACACGACTACCACAAGTGTTCTGCATGTTGTCTCAAATTGGCTAACATTGGACTCAAGTTTTATGAAATTCCTTCAAGGGGTTTAGAAGATGTGGAGACAAAAATGTAATGGAAATTGAAGGTTAAACCATATGACCTTCAAATGTATATATTGTATATCTTTCATTGCCTGGCTAGATAATCATGTGATTCATTCCGGTGAGTGATTTCATCCATGTGAAGCGCTTTTGAATGCACATATCCTGTGTGAAATGACTCCTGATTATGAGCGCTATATAAATGTGGTATAACAATAATAACAATAAATGTGACCTTGACCTTGAGCAAACATGACTGTCACATGTGTTCTACACATTGTCTCAACTTTATTAACATTTGAAGCAAGTTTCATGAAAATCCTTCCAGGGGTTTAGGAGATATGCAGGGTATAAGAGATATGCAGCGGACACGAAATTATACTTGACCTTCAAATGTGACTTTGACCTTGAGCTGACATGACTGCCACATGTGTTCTGCACATCATCTCAACTTGGTTAACACTTGAGGCAAGTTTCATGAAATTCTCCCCAGGGGTATAGGTGATATGGAGCGGACACGAAATTACACCTGACCTTCAAATGTGACCTTGACCTTGAGCTGACATGACTGTCACTTGTGTTCTGCACATCGTCGCAATTTAGCTATTATTTGACTAAGTTTTATGAACATCCTTCAAAGGGTTTAGAAGATATGGAACGGACATGAAATGTAATGGATATTGTAGGTTAAACAAGAGTGCCAGTGGGCACAATATACGCCCGTCGAGGTTTTGTTCAACATAAACTGGGGTTAACGTATTTGCTAAATTCAAATTCTAAGTCCAATTTTGCGACCAAGTTTCAAGGTTGTAAATAGGCATACTTTAACAAAAAACCATAACCAAAAATTCTAAATTAAAAAGTGCCATAATTGTGTCTAAATGCTTGAGATGAAGATGAAGCTTGTGATGGTGAACAAATGTTTCAAGTTTAAAAGCTTTATCTGAAAGGATTATGTAAATAAGTGGACTTTAACCAAAAATTCCAAGCTAAAAAGCGTCATAATTATGTCAAAATGTTAGACAGCGTTATGTACTCTTGCCTACAGGTAAAGCTTGTGATGGTGAGAAAGTGTTCCAAGTTTAAAAGCTTAATCTAAAAGGGTTATGTAAATAAGTGGACTTTAACCAAAACTTTAACCAAAATTTCTAAGTTAAAAGGGGGCATAATTCTGTCAAAATGTTGGACAAAGTTATGTACTCTTGCCTACAGGTAAAGCTTGTGATGGTGAACAAGTGTTCCAAGGTT
Source organism: Azorinus chamasolen (assembly GCA_963576725.1). Lineage (NCBI taxonomy): Eukaryota > Metazoa > Mollusca > Bivalvia > Cardiida > Solecurtidae > Azorinus > Azorinus chamasolen. The sequence continues at coordinate 41,564,254 of OY755246.1, read as the reverse complement.
AAAAGCTTTATCTCAAAGGGTTATGTAAATAAATGGACTTTAACAAAGCCTTAACCAAAAATTCTAAGTTAAAAAGGGGCATAATTCAGTCAAAATGCTTGACAGAGTTATTTTCTCTTGCCTACAGGTGAAGGTTGTGACGGTGAACAAGTGTTCTAAGTTTAAAAGCTTTATCTCAAAGGGTTATGTAAATAAATGGACTTTAACAAAGCCTTAACCAAAAATTCTAAGTTAAAAAGGGGCATAATTCAGTCAAAATGCTTGACAGAGTTATTTACTCTTGCCTACAGGTGAAGGTTGTGAAGGTGAACAAGTTTTCCAAGTTTCAAAGCTTTATCATAAAGTGTTATGTAAATAAGTGGACTTGTTCCACATAAATTGAGGTTAACATTTTTGCTTAACCCAAATGCTAAACGCAAATTCTAAGTCCAATTAAGCGACCTTGACCTTGGATAAATGAGCCGGGACTTGGCAGGCTACTGTAGCATGTCTAGATAAACATTTTGGTTAAATTTGGGAAGGATCCACCAAGCGGAACTTGAGTTAGAGATGTTACAGACAGACAGACCGGTTAACATTTTTGCTAAACGCAAATTCTAAGTCCAATTGTGTGACCTTGACCTTGGATAAACAAACCGGGACTTGGCAGGCTACTGTAGCATGTCTAGATAAACATTGTGGCTAAATTTGAGAAGGATCCACCAAGCGGAACTTGAGTTAGAGATGTTACAGACGGACGGACAACCAGACAACCAGACGGACAGACAGCGCCATTCCATAATACGTCCCGTTTTTTCAAACGGGCGTATAAAAACTAGACCTTCAAATGTAACCTTAACCTTGAGCTAACATGACTGCCACATGTGTTCTGCACATCGTCTCAACTTGGTTAATATTTGAGGCAAGTCTCATGCAAATCCTTCAAGGGTTATAGGTGATATGGAGCCGACACGAAATTACACTTGACCTTCAAATGTGACCTTGACCTTGAGCTGACATGACTGTCATATGTATTCTGCACATCGTCTCAATTTAGCTAACATTTGACTAAAGTTTTATGAGAATACTTCAAAGGCATTAGAAGATATGGAGCAGACACGAAAATGTAATGGAAAAACACTTGACCTTCAAATGTGACCTTGACCTTGAGACTACATGACTGCCATATGTACTCTGCACTCTGCACATCGTCTCCACTTGGTTAAAATTTGATGCAAATTTCATGAAATTCCTTCCAGGGGTATAGCAGATACATAGCGGACACGAAATTGTTACGGACAGACAGCCATTCCTATAATGCCCCTTTTTTCTTTGCCGCGTGGGATTAAATATGGAAGGTGGAACATTGTAGTTATTTTAGAGCAGATCATGACCGGATGGCTCCTATGGGAGCCATCTGATGTGTCTTCTCTGTTTGCAAATGCATGAAAAGGCGTTTATATGAAGGAAAGGGTTAAACCCATTTCCTCATAAGCTATTTAAGACCCCACTTCTTAGAATAAATCTACTGAAAAGGAGCATATACAACAGAAAAGGAACTTTTAGAATCTTGTAGTAGAATTGTGAAGTAGAATTGTGTTACAGTATTTTTTACAGAGGCATCAAAGTATGTCAGTAGGAAGGAATGAGTTAACCTAAAGAACTGTAGGAAGATTGATCATTGTGACCATGGTAACCTGAGGTAAAATTTTGTCAACAGAAACATGACCCTCTCATTCAAGACTAAAAGCCGACTTTCATCCAGTTTTCACAATCTTTAACTAAAACAGACACCTTTTTATGCTTTTGCAAACAGAGTAGACCCAGATGACTCATGAGATGGCACCTGCAGGAGTTGTCTGATCACAGTTTCAGACATAATTTCCCTTCTTAATAATGTATTAAAAAACACAGCTAATTGATATTCATAATTCATGATTTCTAACATGAATATTCAATAAGTAAAGGGTTAGACAATGTAAATTCAACATGTTTGAAATACTGTACAGTTTGTACTTTGAATATCCCTTACTTGCAACACAAACTCCCCATGTTTTGTGGCAAAATGATAAAAAATACTAAAAGTTCAATGTGGAGATAATTCTGCAATAGTCAGCGGTAAACACATGAAAATTGCTTCTTGCACATCTACCAATCATGGTTATTAAGTATACCAAAAGTAAATGGAATAACTTTCAGATTGAAGGAGGAGTTTGCGACACCAACATCCAAAGTTTCATGCCAAAATGACAAAAAAAATTACTCAAAGTTCAAGGGGAGATAATTCTGCAATGCCCAGCGCTAAACATGTGAAAATTGCGTCTTGCACATCTACTATTCATGGTTATTACGTATACCAAATATAAACTGAATCGCGACACTAACTACCCCTGTTCAAATGCGGATGGACCGCCCGACAGACAAACCAACCACCCGACAGGGTGATTCCAGTATACCCCCTCAAACAAGTTTGTGGGGTATAATTATAAAAGAACATGGACATAGGAATTTTTGGCAATGGAAATAGACTGGCCTTACATACAGACTAGTATTACCGGGGTAAATAGACTGGCCGTATACAGCCTAGTAATACCACACAGAGTACACATTACAATATATCCATATGTAACAGTAAATAACTAAAAGTATTCAAGTTAACCCTTTACTTCATGAATATTCATGTAAAAATTAATTTATCTTAATATTTATAATTGCATATGAAAAGAAAGGTTTTTGCCACTGTAAAGACTGCCAAATCAGATTTATGCAATTATGTACATAAGTGCGCAGAGCAAACCCTGATCAGACAGCTCTTACAGGAATTATCTGATATGGGTTTACTCTGTTTGCAAAGGCATATACATGTACATTGAGTAAAAGGTTAACATAAACTAAGATTCTAGGAGGGTCGTCGCGGTGAGCTTGGAAGCCTGGCGCGCGAGCGTGGGTGGAGCCGCCGCGAGTGCAGATCTTGGTGGTAGTAGCAAATATTCAAAATTGGATTAATATCAATATAATTATGTAGTTGTGAATCAATCACCCATCTTCTGTATTCCTGCCTTAAGGGTATTCCAACAATTTACATTTTAACCAATTCCGTCTTAGACTATTTTTAGACCCAACCTCTTTGAATAATCTACCGAAAAGGAGCATTTACTGCAGAAAAGGAAAATTTCAGAATTGTGTAGTTTTGAAACCATTGTGATAAATACAGCATTTGCTCCTGTGGAGCAAATGCTCTATTTATCACAATGGTTTCAAAAAGTGACTTTACAGACGCGTCAAAATGTGTCAGTATTTAATGTTTTCAGCCCTTTTCTCCATGAATATTCATGTAAGAAATAATCTATAACATATATAAACTCATTATAATTATTAACTCATCAGAACAACGATCATTGTGTCAACCAATTTCAATCCAGATAATATTATATGTTGAGAAATATCCCCATCTGGAACCATTCTGTTTTTAAAGCTCATCACAAGTTAGCACCTAGTATGGTACAGGTATTATTAAAATGCCCGACTCAAGACATGTAACATTCTTAATATCAAACTGTCTCTGTAAAATGTTCCTTCCCTCAATTGCTGTAGCCTGTCACAGAGCTCAGGGCAGACCTCATCTACATCTGCATAGGTCACTTCCACATTCAGGGTTGACAAACACACCTTCCCTCGCCCAAAATTGCACACAATAATATCAGCATCATTTGAGTCATCTTGGCTCGTCTTATCGCCCTGACTGTTAGAATGAGATGCCAAAACATCTACTGTTTCACTCTCTGGCTTCATCAAACCGCTGTTAGAAGCTATAGTTGGTAACATACTTTCTGCAGTTTTCCCCTCTTGTATGGAAACTTTGACTGGTACAAGGATCATCCTTGAGGGGTCCCCTGGTTCAAAACCTGTACATGATAAAAATTAAGCTTTTATTTCTATGAATTAACCATTTACCTGTTGAATATTGATGTAAGAAATTATGATATCATGAACATTGAACAGCTGAATTTTTATAAAGACCTATGAACACAAACTATTCAGTGCTCCAGATAAGGTGCGTTCATACGTTTTTTACGCATATTTTTCGTACAAAACTGCATTTGAAACATCAATTGTGCATGTGCATACTGAAACACATATGGGAAACTGCCTATGTATTTTAATTGTCAGACTTTGCATTTCGCCCTTCTTGCCTCTGCCTAAGTTGACTTGAAACACTATACCCCCTATATGACCTTTGACCTTGATGTATGACCTTGACCTTAATGAATCACCCCTAAAATGTTCGCTCCATAAGTTGCACATGCATGCCAAGTTTGAAATATGTATGTTGAATAGCGACAATATTATTGCAAATCTAAATCTGACCCGTATTTTGACTTTTTACCTTGATGTATGACCTTGACCTTAATGAGTCACCACTAAAATGTTTGCCTCCATAAGTTGCACATGCATGCCAAGGTTGAAGTATGTATGTGAAATGGCGACAAAATTATTGCCAACGTTAAAGTTGTTAATGACTAACAATTTAATAAAAGAATATTCTGACAGGTAAAAACCAACAAGAGCACAGCATGCGGATGCAAAAGCCCATTTGTTTGATGGTAGCCCTTGTGACGGTGAACAGCAAACGCAGAGTTACAACAATAACTTGTATCCTTTTCCTAAAAAAACTAGCTAATAATATCATAAATATTTATTAGCTGAACTTTTATAATGGTACATAAACACAGGATGTTTTGGCCATAATAGAAATGTAGAATCTGATCTATTCCAATAGATAAGCAAACAAAGCAGACCCTGGTCTGACAGACAATTCCTACAGGAGCCGTCTGATCTGGGCCTACTCTGTTTACAAAGGGGTAAACAAATTTATGGAGTAAAGAGTTAAGAAAAATTATACAATGCATACCTCCATTTTCTTTATTAGAGAAAATACTACAGCTGTTTCCTGTACAAATGCAGGCCCCACCTTGTTCAACATAATCTCTGATTTGATTGGCTACTGCTAAATCAAGTGAGTGCTTCATTTGTCCAATCACAATCAGGCCACAGTCTTTTGGGATTTCTGTCAACAAATGCATAATGTTATCCATTTCTAGATACATTCCATTAATATTTTATTTCTTAACATCAATTTCTTTTGTTACTAATTCCCTATAAATTTAAACAAAGTGTTATGATTAATTCAATTTAGCATTATGATTAATTTATCCCTTTCATGCATGAATATTCATGTATAAAATAATGACATCATGCATATTAATTAAACTATTTATTATAATAGCACATGGACACAGGAACTTTTTGCCATGACAGAAACTAGAATCCTATCTGTATTATATCATAAGCTAAAACAGAAACTGTAGAATTAGTTTTATATTTTACCATAAGCAAGCAGAGCAGACCCTGATCAGATGGCTCCTATAGGAGCCATCTGATCTGGGTCTACTATGTTTGCAGCGGCATAGAAAAGAATATTTAAGGAGTAAAGGGTTTACCTTTCCCATTTTTCAGTACCAAACTTCTCATATCTAACTTTGTTGTGTCTACCAGTGATCTGAATGTGTTTGTAAGCAGTTGACAGCTCCAGTCTTCTATATGAGGGCCGGTCAGAATATATACAGACTGTTCTGGGCATGGTCTCACTGAAACTGTACTCCATGATGCATTGAACATCTCCCCACTGTCGTCTGTACAGACAAAACATAGGTAAACATATCGGATAAAAACCTGCTACATGTGTGATCATTAATCTGTTGATCGACAAACTCTACTCTCTACACCACTCTCACAATTTTGATGACATCAATTCATCCTTCTCCAAACATTTGTACAACAAGAGTGCCAAAATGTCACAAAATACGCCTGTCAAATGTCTTTAGTTGAAAGGCCATTACTCCATATCTGGTAGTAATAGTTCACGGAAATTTAATCTAAGTCCCTAAACAAAAACAAAAATGCTCTATTTATCACAATAGTTCATAAATTACTCAATTTTCTCTATTTAATGCTCCTTTCAGTAGATTTATTCAAAGAGGCTGGTTCTGAAGGAATGGGTTAAAACTCCAATTACATGTACATACTTTGAAAAGAAATGTAGAGAAATTCACTCTAATATTGGCAGCAAATTACAAAATTGCAATTTCTTTTAATTCAAAATTTAACCCATTAGTCTATGAATATTCATTTCAGATATAATGACACTTTGAATATTTATTGGCTGAATTTTTAAATGGCACCATGAACAAGGGAATTTATATTTTTCACCATGGCAGAAACTGTAGAAATACATCTACATAAATGCCTAAGTCTGCATCCTCGTCATTGCATATATAACCAAACAGAGCAGATCCTGATCAGATGGCTCCTGCAGGAGTCATCCGATCTGGGTCTACTCTATTTGCAAAGGCGGCAAAAGTCATCTCTATGGAGTAAAGGGTTAACCCTTTATTTCATATAAACGCCTTTTCACGCATTTGCAAACAGAGTAGATCCAGATCAGACGGCTCCTATAGGAGCCGTCTGATCAGGGTCTGCTCTGTTTGCTAATGGAATTTGAGAGATCTGTTGCTTTACTTTCTAAAATGGCTACAATGTGCCACCTTCCATATTTCATTAGAACTATTTTGTCCATGAATATTCAATAGGTATTGAAAATTGGACAAAACATAGAACAGGGAAAGGGTTAAACAAGATACATGTACACCAGTTTGCACTAAATTCTCACTGCTTTTCCTACCTTCTAAATCAATACTCCAGTCTTCTTTCACACCCAGGAATTTGCACACTGCAGAACCTCCCTCAGGTCCAAGATGGGTAACCTTGTATTTCTGACCTTTCTGTAACGTTTGTTTTTCTGTATATATCCTATAGAGGGCCTCCCTGTCCATAGCTAAGATCTTCTCTAAGTGAAAGCAGATCCTGGAAAATATCTTCTCCCTGTTCAACTCTCTCCCAGTCTCACATAGGGTGCTGGTAGCAAGTCCAAACATTGTACTGTCCCGTCTAATATCACAATTAATGTTCAGGCCAATTCCCAGTATGAGTAGGTGCTTTTGCTCTGAACCCACTGAAACACATGAAATACCTGAAATTAACTCTTTCCCTCAAGAATATTTATGCAAGAGATAATGACATCATGAATATTTAATAGCCAAAGTTTTACATTGATGCAATCATATAGCATGTTTTTACCTTGGTAAAAACTGTAGAATCAGATCTACATATTTCCATATAAAGCAAACAAAGGAGATCCTGATCAGACGTCTCCTACAGGAGCCATCTGATCTGGGTCTACTCATAGCAAAGTTGTAAAATTACTCATTAATAAAGGTTTAACACTAGTAAAGGTTTAACTAAACTGTTTGTTTATTCCAAATTTCAATACATACTGTCAGAATATAATGGACACAATAGTTATAATGAAATGTGGAAAGTGGACCATTAATACCATTTTAGAAAGCAAAGAAACAGATATATCAAGTTCCATTAGCAAACAGAGTAGACCCTGATCAGACGTGGCTCCTATAGGAGCGGTCTGATCTGGGTCTCAGACTCTACTCTGTTTGCAAATGCATGAAAACACATTTATATGAGGGAACTTAGGGTTAAGCAAATACAAACAGAGCATGTCTTTCAGACAGCTGTATAAGTCATTCCCGTACAGAATTTCCTGTCTGTCCAATGTATTGGATACCACTTTTTTTTCTTTACAGGAAGGTTGTTGCTTGATCTAGAATCAAAGTAATATAGAGGCTCTTAGAGGCACATTCATCCTGCATTCAGTTTTAAGCACTCAGAATAAGAATCTTTTGTGTGGTCATTGTAGAGAGGTTTTACAGTAATCTTGAGTTGGAGGCTGAAACTGTTTTGGTGAATTGAAGCACTGCTCCATAACAGCTTATTGTCCTCTACTAATCCCTTGTTTCTCAGTTGACCCCTTGCTCAATAATTACGCCTTTGCAAACAGAGTAGACCAATATCAGACGGTTCGTATAGGAGCCATCTGAGTAGGGTTTGTACTGTTTGCTTATGATATGATATAGATTAACAGAATCAAGCATGGGTTTTGTTAAAGACGGGGGTTTCTATACCCGAGGTTGGTCTGTTCCAGTCGGAAACAAGCTTTAGCGAGTTTCCGATAGGAACAGACCAACCGAGGGTATAGAACCCCCAGGCTTTAACAAAACCCATGCTTGATTATTTTTCTCGCTGAAATTCGCCCTAAAACCATGTAAATTAACGAATTTTGTGAAGTACTACTATACATTGCGTAATACGACTTCCATATCTAATAGCAACAGACTGCAGCATAACTTTAGGCGTGACAAAATGACGTCATTTGTTATGACAACCACAAACGTTACGTTTTGGTGTAAAATATAAATGACTGAGTGACTACAAAACAACGTCTTCGGTTAATTAAATAGGCTTTTAAAGTGTTTATATGATAAATAGAATTTCATATTCATGCTAATTACTTATATTAATTTCAATTCATAAGGTTGTTGCCTATAGAAATGTTGGTATAATTCTGTAAGAATTCCATCCCTTGTAATGATTTTAACCAATCGCGCGTATGAATACACTAGTCACGGGGTGTTCCAGATAAGGATTTCTAGTACAGCTATTTTTAGTAACTCAGCTTATCTAGCACGGTTGAGAAGCGAGAAATGATTCTACAGTTTCTGTCCTGGCCAAATATCTGTGTGTCTATGTGCTATTACATGTATAAACATAAAAATATAATATTCATGATTTCATTATTTCTTACATTAATAGAACTATCACTAAATGTGATTACTACCCCAACTAGCACATCTGACACAGAGACCAGGTTATAGAAATAAAGCTCCCGATCGCTAAATTTTCATTTGTTAAATTACGAAAAGGGAGATCATTCATTCATGTACGAAGCGACAAAACAAAACCTTTATTGCAGGTGCAGAACTTCAGATAGTGTTCAACAATACTGCAAAATTAAACAAGAGGGCCAAGATGGCCCTTAATCGCTCACCTGATTACCATAGATTTAAAAACTTTGCAGGGTAGCCCATGGGTAGGGTCAATATTGACCTTAGGGACAATATATGAACAATGTTGATAGTGGATTATCAGCAGTGGATCATGAGCAGTGGTTCTGCAGAACAAGATTTTCAAAGATTTAGTATATTGATTTTATCAAGACAATGATACTGACCAATGAAGATTGGGCTAAAAATGTGCTCTCTCAAGTAATTTTTCTCAGATTTGACCTAGTGACCTACTTTTTATTCCCACCCAACCCATGATCACACTCAACCTTGATATCACCAAGACAAACACTCTGAGCAAGTTTGAGGAAGACTGGGCTAAAAATGTGGCCACTGGAGTGTAAACTGGATTTCTCTAAGATATGACCCAGTGACCTACTTTTTGACCTCACATAAACCACTTTCAAACTTGTCCAAAATTTTATTAGGGCAATCATTCTGACCAATTTTCATGAAGATTTGGCTATAAATGTGACCTCTAGAGTGTTCACAAGGTTTTCGTACTACTTGACCTAGTGACCTAGTTTTTAACCCCACATAATCCACTTTCAAACTCATTTGAGATTTTATCAAGACAATCATTATGACTAAGTTTCATGAAGATTAGACTAAAATTGTGATCACTAGAGTGTTCACAAGGTTTTTCTACTGTTTGACCTAGTGACCTAGTTTTTAACTCCATTTGACCCACTTTCGAACTCATCCGAGATTTTATCAAGACATTCATTCTGACCAAGTTTCATGAAGATTGGACTAAAATTGTGACCACTAGAGTGTTCACAAGGTTTTTCTACTGTTTGACCTAGTTTTTAACTCCACTTGACCCATTTTTCAAACTCCTCCAAGATTTTATCAAGGCAATCATTCTGACCAAGTTTCATGAAAATTGGGCTAAAAATGTGACCTGTAGAGGGTTCACAAGGTTTTCCTACTATTTGACCTAGTGACCTAGTTTTTAACCCAACTTGACCCAATTTCGAACTCGTCCGAGATTTTATCAAGACATTCATTCTGACCAAGTTTCATGAAGATTAGACTACAATTGTGACCACTAGAGCGTTCACAAGCAAATTGTTGACGACACACGACGCACACCGCACGACGGACATTCAAGTCTCCCAAAAGCTCACCCTGAGCTTTGCTCAGGTGAGCTAAAAAAGTTTTATTGAGGTATGACAGAGAAAAGATCCAGAAAAAAAATTCCTTTGTTAAAGCAAGCCAGATTTTGACAAAAATTACAAAAGGCAATAACTCCAAAAATACTAAAGACAGAGTTATGAACCTTGTGTACTGCACTTGTGGTCAATGTGGTCTATCTGTATATGAAGTTTGAAGTCCATAGCTTTTATCCTTTGAAAGTTATGATCCAGACAAGCCAGATTTTGAGAAAATATAGCAAAGAAAAATAACTCCAAAAATACTGAAGACAGAGTTACGAATCTTGTGCACTGCACTTGTGGTCAATGTTATCTATCTGTATATGAAGTTTGAAGTCAATAGCTTTTATACTTTGAAAGTTATGATCCAGACAAGCCAGATTTTGAGAAAAATAACAAAGGGCAATAACTCCAAAAATACTGAAGACAGAGTTGTGAACCTTGTGCACTGCACTTGAGATCAATGTGATCTATCTGTATATGAAGTTTGAAGTCAAAAACTTTTGAACTTTGGAAGTTATGATCCAGACAAGCCTGACGGACTGATGGACCAACAACTGGACAAACATGGTGACTCCAGTACACCCCCCATAAACTTCGTTTGTGGGGGTATAAATATTCATGGAGTACAGGGTTAAACCACAATTATCATACTCTTTCATAGTGGCATTGTCTAGGAGAGGTGGTTCTAAGGACTATCAACAAGATAGGGTTCGGCAGAGAAATATATAATAATAGTTTTGACAGAGAAATATATAATAATAGTATAACTAGATTTACTAAAATACTATAAATAGACAAGAGATAATTCTGAATGAGTAAAATATTGGAATGAATCGCTACAGAGAAGTTATAAAACTTTTGAATAAAGCAGAACCTGTCTTAAGCGGCTATCAAAAGGAGGTCCAATTATGGGTCTGCAAGGCAGGTGGTAGCTTAATGCAGGTCAAAAGTAGGTCAAATGCAGGTCAAAAGTAATAAAGAAAGCTCCTATAGGACTAAACCAGGTCAGATCATGTTTACAAAATAGATCATTATCGCTATCATATTATACCAGCTCTGTTGCTGAAGTGATTTGTAATAAATCTACCTGTTATTATTCCTTTGTCCTCAGCTAGTGCCCCACACAGCTTATGACCCCTTATCCAAACATCATTTAACCATTTGATTGAAATTCCTGAGACCTTCTCCTCTTCAACAGCAAGCAGCGTTGCCAGGGCTCCAGCTATATCAAGTTCATACTCTAGGACCTTAGGGTTTGACTCCACCTGATAATACAAACAAACACATCCTGTTACAGTAAAAACCTGTTTTAGCCCTTCCTTAACCCTTTCCCTCATATAAACGTGTTTTCACGCATTTGCAAACAGAGTAGACCCAGATCAGACGGCTTCTGGAGGAGCCGTTTGATCAGGGTCTACTCTGTTTGCTAATAGAATTTGATAGATCTGTTTCTTTACTTTCTAAAATGTCTACAATGCTCCACCTTCCAGATTTCTTTATAACTATATTGTTCATGAATATTCAGTAGGTATTGAAATTTGGCCTAATTACAGAACAGGGAAAGGGTTAAAATTGTAAATGTTCTGCACATTATTGGAATATGGATAATTCCAGAATTGTCCCGTGCATTTTAGTAATTCCAATAATGGTAGACAATAATGGAATTACTTAAGCATGCAGGGTGATTCCAGAATAGTCTATGCATGTTTTTGAATAGTGGACAATGTTGGAATTGTTCATTTACATGCACTTACAGATTATCAATCATATAATCATTTTATCATCAAATTAAATTGCAAATCTTTATCGACTTACTTTAATTTATGCTAATGAAAAAGTAACATACTTTTTTTTTGTTTATTCTATAATCTTATCATGTTTAATGCAAATCACTATTGACTTCAATGAAGTTATGCCGACTGATAGTTAACAGAAACATTGTTTTTCACAAATTAAACCAACAAAACCAAAGTGTACCTGCACCAAACTGTTTTTTCTCGCCAAACTATAGAAGATAAAACAACAATTAATAACCATTTCCCTCATATAAATGCCTTTTCACGCATTTATAAACAGAGTAGACCCAGATCCTATTGGAGCCGTCTGGTGTGCCCTGTTTGCTAATAGAATCTAATAGATCTGTTTCCTTAGTTTCTAAAATGGCTATAATGTTCCACCTTCCATCTTTCATTTTAACTATTTTGTCCTTGAATATTCAGTGGGTCTTTAAATTTGTAATAAACATAGAACAGGGGATGGATTAAAGTAATAATAACAACACATCAAAGTCTGGGTCCATGCTTATAAAGCTTTTAGTTGAGTCTGAGTTTCGTTCTCAAGCTTTTGATTGGTCAGATTTGAGTTCTGAAGCTTTTGATTGGTCAGATTTGAGCCAAAGGCTCAAATCTGACCAATCAAAAACTTGAGAACGAACTCAGACTCAACTAAACGTTTTATAAGCATGGACCCAGATTGACATATGCCAATCACAGAGTGTAATGTAGTTTTGACTTGCGCAATTCTAGAATCAGGCAAGGCAATTCTAGAATGGTCAGACATTTTTGGAATGCCTAAAATGTGCAGGACAATTCTGAAATTTTGAAATTATAATACATCTACATCTAACTATAAACAACTCCTTTTTACATATGGTACTATAAAAATTCGGCAAATACATACTCATGATGTTATTATTTTTTATATGAATATTCATTAGGGGAGGGGTTAAGCATCCATTTATTATTTGAGCATAGAAGTCTTTAGTCTTAACCCTTTCAATCATATAAACCTGTTTTCACACATTTGCATACAGAGTAGACCCAGATCAGGCTCTGCCCTGTTAGATAGTGGGACTTGAAAGATCTGGTTCTGTACTTTCTAAAATGGCTACAATGTTCCACCTTCCAGATTTCATTACAACTATTTTGTCAATGAATATTCAGTTGCAGGTAATTAGAAACACAAATTTTAAGATACATAAATTTACATGAACTAGGTAGTCCAAATAAGCTTGATTTATAAAATAAAAACATCTCAACCTCATATGCTATATATGGAATTTATGTTTAACAAGATATTTTAATCTGTCAGTTTCATGTATAGACATAATGCATATCATTTAACTAAGCAAATCGTATTTTTTTTAGACTTCCTTAGTGGGCCACCTTTGTATTAATATTGAATTTCCATTGTTACTTTACCTGTTTCAATTCTCTGTGGATAATAAAAGACAAATAAAGATTTCCACTGTTTCTAGCATTCCACTGCCTGCCCTTTGACCCTCTTGCCTTCGTTTGCACTTCTGCAATGTAAGCAGTTCCATGGGGCTGACCTGCCAAGAAAAAATTCAATGTGATTTCTAATTGTAAATGAACAGAATAATTTGCAGTATTTATCATAAACTGTGATTAAAGCTGCTGCTATGTTTCTCTGGCATTACTATATCAGGCAGAACATAACACAAAGTTACAAATAAATAAAATACATAATCAGAAAATAAACGATTTGAGAGACAAACATAGACAAATGAAACGTGATTAGTGCCATTGAGAAACCAATCCATAAGCAATAATTGTGCAGACTTATCTAAACTGCTACAGAGGAACTGTTACACACTATTTTTTCCAGTCTACGATGATGTTTGCTACATGTATATCTTTGTACATCTCTTTCCGTCTCTTGATAGGCATGTACATATGCTGTTCTTTTGTTTGTCATGATGCTGTTCTGGCAACTGTGTGTTTTGTATGTGGTGTTTCCTGCCAGACTCCTACATCAAGCCTTTCCTTCATATAAATGTGTTTAACGCATTTGCAAATAGAGTAGACCCAGATCAGATGGCTCCTATAGGAGCTGTGTGATCAGCGTCTACTCTGTTTGCTGGTAGAATTTGAAAGATCTGTTTCTTTTCTTTATAAAATGGCTACAATGTTCTACCTTCCACATTCTGTTATAACTAGTTTGTCTATGAACATTCAGTAGGGATTGAAATTTGGAATAAATATGGAACAGGGAAAGGGTTGATTTTTTTCAGAGAAAAGATACATTGACAATGTATTGTCCATTCAACAATGTAAACAAACACAGTAAATAAAGCTGACAGCTGTATCTGGCAAGCTTTTAAGGTCCAATGTGATAGCTTCTCTGTGTATATACTGTTTGCAAAACTTCCTAAACACCGTAAACAGGCACCTTTTAACATTTATGACACCAACAGAGCCAAACATATTAAAATTATCATTTTATTATTTATTCATGTTATTATTTTATTTATTTCATCATCTTATTATTTTATTATTTATTCATGTTATTATTTTATTTATTTATTCATCTTATCTATGTGTATGTGTCCGTCACACAGACTTGTCAGACAAGCACCTTTATTTTTAGCTCCATCCAAGGCATCATCCATTGTTGTCCCTGTCACTGTCTGATAAATTATTTTCCTTCCAATTGTCTGCGCGTTCAGCATAGACTCTGCCGACTTCACATCAAAACCAGCCATTCTGTGTTTACTACCTGCAAATATAAAACATTTTTAAACGTTGAAACGCTAAAATAGAAACTTGGACAAACAATGTCACGGTCTAAAATTCAATAGCAACTTTAACCCTTTACTCCATAAAAATGCTTTTCTTTGCCTTTACAAACTCAGTAGACCCAGATCAGACAGATCTTATAGGAGCCATCTGATCAGGGTCTGCTCTGTTTGCTTATGGAATAATATTGATCTGATTCTACAATTTTTTCTTTGACAAAAAATCATGTGCCATTTAAAAATCAATTTAATCAATATTCATGATATCATCATTTCTTTCATGAATATTCATGTTTTTGGTTTGTATCAGGTTTAAGGTGCCACAGTATGTTACAAAAAATAAATAAATCATTTTTCATATTTTTGCATTAATGAATAGACACTAGTCTCTTTTATCCACTGCATTAACGAAATACCATAAAATATACCACAAAAGCCGTATAAACCCCTTTTACTTTATTACCATCGATCTTTTCTCTGACTTAGCCAGTCAGCCATTTACGAGGAAGGCTTATCAGGGGCACCTAGGGGGGGAACTGATAATTAGGGCACATACGTGATAAAGCAATAGGCGGCTATTTATCCGCATTTCCCTCTCGGTAGCCTCAAACTATGTAGGCCACATTACTAGATAAGCTTTCTGATGGGTGATTTATGGGAAACGGGCAAATAAATCAGCTTTTTTAATTGATCGAATGGAAGAAAGGGGGAGGAGCTTAGTGGAAAATATCACACATATTATAAGCTCTCCATTGGATATAAATTTGATTGAAAGCTATAGATAATTATAAGATTGCGCAACACAATGGGGATCTTTCTATTCCTTTTCATGTTTTTGACAGATGCAAATTTAAAGGAGTCGGCTTTTTCAAACAACCATAACATCTGTAATTTGTGTCCGAATTATACGCGCTTTGCGGCATATCAAAGAGCATTGTCTTAGCCAGGGATCCGTGTCACAGTTTTTTTTATATCTTGCTTCAATCGTCTAAAATCAAACGAAACATAGCAGGAGGCAGAATTTTAGGGGTCTTAAAATTAAAATATTGCATAACTCCCAAACGGAGAGTTTTATAAAAAATCTGTGACATAGTTCCCTGGACATGCTAATGATTCACATATTGGCTAATTACAATAAGTTTAGTCAAAAAGATAACCTTGTAATCGCTGTTTGAAAAAATTCAAACTGGCACATTTAAATAGATTTCAAATGTCGGTTTTGATACGATTATCGATGTTTCTGATAAATAATCAAATAAATTTATATAACTAACCAACTTCTAAGGCTCGGAAAAAATGCCTCTAGGTAGTTTTAAATATGATTTTTCGATATCTGGGGCTAAACTATCTCGCCACCTTAACGTAGCTTTAACTGTATTTCAGTCATATCATCACGTCCAGCTAATTACATATTGAGAAAGACCCCAGAGGTTCTTCTGTGCACCAAACAAATTGCATTGTTTTTGTGCACAGAAGAACATACGGGTAGAACCACCGACCTCCCGCAAGCCAGTTGGTAGGCTTCCTCACATGAAAATTCCTAAATCCAAATGCCCAGACCAAATTCGAACCACAGCGGTGAGGGGCTAAGCGATTGTCAGTTGAAGACCATAACCACTCATCATGGAGGCCCTGAATATTCGTAGAGTAAAGGTACTTACTGATAAGGTAATCTGATAGCATGGCTGCTAGACTGGCCATAAATTGTCACAATGAACATATAAATATTTTCCAATTTGTATTATTTAACGTTGGATATTCATAACATAATAACATATATGATGGGCCTTTATTCAGACAAACTATATTGAGTAGAAAAGCTCAATCAGATCAGATTCAGATTGCGATCAGCCCATTCGAGAGTGACATGTCCAATCTGGATCTGGTCTAGCTGTCTGCAAAGACTTATCTTAAAGAGAATACCTGCATGTGGAAGAAACACAAATTAAGTTAATTACATATAAAAATTAAGATAAGTATGAATATTCATGTAAGAAATAATGGCATCATAAATATTAATTTGAGAAATTTGTTATAACTTATAACTTATTGCAATCCCCAAAACAGATAGATTACTTCCTCCACATAGACAGACACGTAATATGCATTCCTTAGCGTACCAGGTCCCATCATGCAGAACCCAAGTTAGACAACTCTCCTTTTTTCAGCGGACAATAAGAGATTGGAACAGCCTCCCACTGAGTGTGGTTTTGAGCGACTCTGTCGAGTCGTTCAAAACTGCAGTCAAAAGTCACCCCCACTAAATGATGATTAAATGTAAATAGTTTTAACTTTTCTTTTTCCACGATCGTCCAGTCGTGGCGCACCTCATCACCAGTGACATAAACTTCAATTTGCTGAAGGTGGTCACTATGTAGTAGAAGTAGAAGTATGTATGGACACAGGAATTTTTAGCCTTGGCAGAAACTGCATGTAGAATCATATCTATATATATAATCAGCAAACAGAGCAGACTGTGAGACGGCTCCTATAGGAGCCATCTGATCTTGGTCTACTCTGTTTGCAAAGATGTAGAAAGGCACATTTATGGAGTAAAGTGATACTTGTCTTCATACAATGTAATTCAAGAAGGGTAGTTCACATTTGTATTCTATTCCTAAATAGTGATATCAATTAATCTACTTTCGCTTTTGGCGATATCCCAGCAGACGGCAATACTCACAAAAATTGGTATGCTGTCTTAAAATCTCATCGAAGAGACTAGCTGTAAAGGTTTAACAAATGAAGATGAATCGCGGGTTACTATTCATTGAGGTGTGTCCATACTGTATGGAAATACCTGACAGTCCGATTTCAGAAATCAATGACGTTTGCAGGTCCAGAATTGATCCAAAATTACAGTAATAATAACGATGCACGCCTCTACCTATACGTCAAGTGGTGAATTATAAATAGAACTATGTTAAATAAAGAATTGTATTGCATGTCAGTGCAGAAACATTGAGAAAGCAGTCAACGAAATAGTGTTAGATAACACTTTTTGTGGTCCTCGTCAACAGTTAAGGGAAATAACTCTAATTATGCTACAGGATAAAACGTAGGAAAAAATCGGAATCGGCGAGCCGGGCGTGTGGAATAAATCTATGCTCCTGTTATTTTCTGCTCCTATACTATAGAATGCTTATATCACAAAATTTTCCAAGAGCATAATGCTTAACAAGACATCTCGTCTATAATATATACTACAGGTAAAGAAATTAGTCGATAGTGATACAAATCTTTTATTTCAGTAGGAGATATTTTTGTATGCTGGTATTCGGTTATAAAAAAAACGGTCTCCCTATTTACCGACAAGAACAGTCAGGAACCGACAAGAACAGACAAGAAGTAATAATTCCATTTAAGACTGAAAAATTAGAATACTTTATACATATATGCACTAGTATTAATATAAAATAATGATTTAAATGCTAAAAATGCATTTAGAAGCTTATAAACCCCTAAATATCCCGTAATACCTTTACCGACAAGAGATTCTGCTGACCGTACATACAGACAAGAAATTCGTATGCCCTATTGCATAGGACAATGTTCCATTTAAGACTGAAAAATATTTAAATTATATACATATTCGTACTAATATTAGTAAAATAAAGATTTAAATGCTGAACTTCATTTTAACCACCACCCCCACTCCCGGCAACATCGCGTCATGTACCTTAACCGACATGAGATTCTGCCGACCGCAAATACCGACAAGAAATTCGGTTGCTATACTGGCATGCATAGGATACTATTTATAAAAAATCCATTTAGGACTCAAAAATAGAATAATTTGATACATATTTGTACAAATAGTAATGCAAAATAACGATTTAAATGCTAAAAATACATTTTGGATTTTTAACCCTTTCCCTGTTCCAAGTTTTGTCCAAATTTCAATACGTACTGAATATTCATAAACAAAATATGGAACTTGAACATTGCAGACATTTTTAGAAAGCAAAAAACAGATCTTTCAAATTATTTTAGCAAACAGAACAGACCCTGATCAGACGATTCCTCTAATCCGATCTGGGTCTACTTTGTTTGCAGACCCCCTCAATATCCCGTCATTCCTTTACCGACAAGAGATTCTGTCGGCCGCACATACAGACAAGAAATTCGTTACATTTATTACTGAAAAATTATATCTATATTTAAAACTTACCGGTTGTTTAAAAGTATCCAAGTCCATTTCATATCCAAGACACAAATATTCAATAAATCCTATCCGAAGTTTGTAACAATGCTTGCACAATAAAACTGCAACTGAAAATATGGTATACCATTTTTTTCTGAGCTTGCTGGTAATACACAAGCGTAAATTCAATGTTTTACTCAAAAAGTCATGAGTTGCTCAAATTAAAGCTGTTAGTTACTCAGTGTAATTATCAAAAGCCGTTAAAGCTTGTGTTTGGCAGATATGTTTTACTCAAACAATCCGTGAAACGCCAACGCGTGTGTTTGAAATGCCGAAAAGCCGTTAAAGCTGTTGTTTGGCAGATACAAGCCAATTTTAGCGCGTGTATTTGGTTTAATTGGTATTGAGCTACGCCTTGTATTATAGTATATATACACACATCAACAAGCAGTCTTCGTCATAAGTTTGTGTTCTACAAATTTGTGACTCCCAGCATCTGCTGATCTCTGCTCTCATTGCTATCTAGGACATTTAATTTAGGCGCTTGTTATGTGACGACAACTGTTTATCAAGATTTCGACCTAAAAAGAAAAGGAAAAGATGTTTCGCCCATTTTTCTTGGACCTTTGTATCTTCACTGGGATGGTACCTTCCAGACCTATCAACGATTTATCACTCATTTGGCAGCTGTAATGGAAACACCACTGTCCGAGTCAGAACTTGGCACTAATCATTTGATTATTGGGTCCGACGAAGAAAAGGCTATAGTTAAAGCAATTAAGGCCAGCTTTCCGAATTCAAATCTGACACTATGTACTCGTCATTTGGAGGAAAATTTGAAAAGACAACTCAAAGACAAAGTAGGAATGCCTGACAGAAATGCAAAAGAAATAATAAATGAGATATTTGGACCACATGGCTTAACAAACCTAAATACTTCAGTGGACTTTTCGGCAAAATCGAACGACATTGAAAGAAAATACAATGAAAAAGTCGGACCCTATTTGGCAGACAAATTAATTCCAACAATCAGAGATCATGTCCACAAAATTCGAAAATCAGACGACAGGCTCCCAATGAATTGGAAAAATAACCACTGTGAGGCAATGAATCACATTTTCAAACTAAATTTGAATTGGAAACCAGCAAAATTACCAGATTTAGTATCAATGTTAGAGAAGGAAGTCAAACACCAGGAAGCATTGATCAGGGGATCACTTTATGGTCATGGGGATTTTGAATTATCGGAAGATGCACATTCACTCCGAGTTTCACTATCATCATGGCAACAGAAAACAGAACAAGAAAAGCTACAACATTACCTGAAATTTCTGAAGTTTGGACACAAAAAAAGTCTCCCCGAAAAACATTTGACATCAACAGATGGAAAACTTATAGTACCAAAAACCACTACTGTTGCAAAGAAACCGGGTCAAAAAAGGAGAATAAAACAGTCAAAAACACTTATATTTTCAAAAAGACAAAGAACTGAGTAAAATATAATTAAATCAATGGAATAATTTATGTCACCATGAATATCAATTTTCAAAATTGCATAATAACACATGGAATTTGAAGAAACTGCGGAATCATATCTATGTTATTTCTTAAGCAAACAGAGTTGTCACCGTTCATTTATCTTGCATTACTTTTGAACAGAATGGTCAGAGTGTCAAACAGTTTGGATCCTGATGAGACCCCATGTGCTGATTTCTTGACGGTATCCGACTTCTTGTCGGTAGCACGTGAGCAGCATTCAAATATATATATTTTAATCTTTCATCAGTATTATAACGGTGATTTTCCAAAACAAAAACACGTTAAAATTCATTTACTTAAACAATTTTGTTCTATTTTTCAGTCTAAATGGAACTGTTAAGAACATTGTCCTACGCAATAGGGCATAAGAATTTCTTGTCTGTATGTGCGGTCAGCAGAATCTCTTGTCGGTAAAAGTATTACGGGATATTTAGGGGTTTATAAGCTTCAAAATGCATTTTTTAGCATTTAAATCATTATTTTATATTAATACTTGTGCATATATGTATGAATTATTCTATTTTTTCAGTCTTAAAAGGAATTATTACTTCTTGTCTGTTCTTGTCTGTTCTTGTCGGTTCCTGACTGTTCTTGTCGGTAAATAGGGAGACCCTAAAAAAAATCCCCAACTTTTTCACCAGTGCGTTGGGAACCAAATATTTTGTTGCCGATTCCCGCAAAATTTGTTTCACGGAACGAAAGTAAAAGAAGAAAATGCATTAAATCGACGTGGAACCAAAATACTGTCAAGGCAGTGGAACGTAGGTCTAACATTCTGTATTTATGTCAGTTCATGTGTTGAACACGGAACATTCACTACATTTCCTACCCTTTTAATCCAGAAAATAAAGAAGTTCGAGTATGTTTTGCAGTATAGTTACAATATATACGGATACGAACCTAATACCGGATATAATTTTAAGCTGTTTATAAATAAAAGTTTGTATTTTATGAATTGTCATATAAAAAATCCAATTAAAAAGTACACTTTTATGAATTACTGTGCTATTCATTTTGACTTAAATAAATTTTGAAAAATAAATTAAACTGAATATGACTTTATGAACAACACTAAATATAAAACTCCCAGTGTACACAGAATAGAGCAAAATTTATTTTAACCCTTTCCCTGTTCTATGTTTATTTAAAATTTCAATACCTACTGAATATTCATGGACAAAATTAATAGCTATGATAAAATATGGAAGGTGGAACATTGTAGCCATTTTAGAAACTAAAACAGATTTATCAGATTCCATTAGCAAACAGAGCAGACCCTGATCAGATGGCTCATATAGGAGCCGTCTGATCTGGGGCTACTCTGTATTTAAATGCACGAAAAGGCGTTTATATGAGGGAAAGGGTTAAAAAAAAATTGCAATCCAGAAACAATTTTTATGTCTGGTAAACTTGGTTTGGGACTTCTGACAGGAGGTTGGTTACTGAAGTCCAGCACAGTGTGGTATTGTTGGAAAAAGCCAACACACAGTCCAGGTCTGTCAGAACAGGTGACACAGATGGTCTTGACATCTTGTTTCCTTATGTTTGGAACACACTCTGCAGTGAGTCTGAGGTTTGCTCCAGGTTGCAGTTAGTTACAAAGTTCCAGGGAAGTGCCGACCTGAAAGTTGTTCCAAATTCAGGCTGGGCTGATGTAGGCATCACACATCATTTTTAGCTTGTCTGTTTTGATGAGAAGTCGATCTGTTGTGATCACGGGGTTGTAGGCGTTGTAGTAGTCGTAGGCATTGTCATAATTGTAGGGATTGGCATCGTCGTTATCCGTGTGCAAAAACTTTAATGTAGCTGATTATGAAAAAATATATAAGAGGTATCAACATGAAACTTCATAGGTTGGTAGATCTCTTTGAGGAGAAGTGTATGCAGCAGACAAGCACTAAATCAAGAGTAGTTCACATTTGTGTACTCTAAATGGTGATATCCAGCTACTTTCAGTTTTAACGATATACGGGCAGAGCATATAGGCATTAAAACTGATTTAGGTTAGGACGTTCCTCAGTTCACACCTAATGATTCCTGTCAGGTTGGATTTTCTTTCAAAATACAACATAATTCTTAAATAAAGACATGCAGTAGTATAAATATGTATTAAATTTATGTGCCTGACAAGAAAAATTCTGAAGTCGGTTATTTCCAGTCGCTTTTAATCCACTTAATCTGTTTCCTCATAGTGCTTACAGTAATCATTTATACTGCACTTGTGTGCATCACATGACAACAACGGTGTGGATTGCAGTGTGGATTTATGAGCATATCTAAGGTCAGTTCTTGTTTGAATGATGTACCACAAAAGTGTAGATTTACATTGAAAATTAGGTCCGATACGACCAGATTGCAAATCAGAAAATTAACTATTTCCACCCTGTATTTTACATATTGCTATGAGACTGTAAGGCGGCAACCATCACAAAAACAGCATGCTGTCTTAAAGCTCATTGATGAGACTACAAATCAGACGAGCGTTGGCGAAGCACACAGCTCTTGTTGTGTGACCTGCCGAGAGGCAGTGTGTCACTTAGGGGGTCACTTTTCAGTCGTCTGTCCATCCTTCTGTCTGTCAGTCCGTCCATCTGTCTGTCCATCTGTCACACTTTCTTATTTTGACTCATTTCTAAACTAATCATTATAGAGCTTTCAAATTTCACATGTCTTCCTCTCATTGACGACCATTGATGTAACTAAGGTCCATCACTGCGCATGCAATACCTTTGTTCACACTTTCTTTTTTGGCTGTCATTTCTAAACTAATCATTATAGAGCTTTCAAATTTTACATATGTCTTCCTCTCATTGAGGACCATTGGTGTAACTAAGGTCCATCACTCTGCATGCAATTCTTTTTTAGTTATTCCCCTTTGTTCTGATTTCACTCCAGCATATTACCAGTTGTGTCAGCTGCGAGCATGTGACACATGTGTTCCTCCGAAGCGGCATGGATAGAATGAAATGTTCTAGTAAATTTGATTCTATGATGTTAAATCAATGTAAGCTGGTAGTACATACACACAGGTACAAAGATCTGCCTTATAAACTACAGTATATCTAGCAAATACTGACTCGATACACATTTTCATGTATAGTGGTATTAACCCTTTCTTTGATCTATATTTATTCCAAATTTCAAAACCTAGTGAATATTCATGGACAAAATAGTTAATAACGAAATATGAAAGGTGGAACATTGTAGCCATTTTAGAAATTAAAGAAACATCTTTCAAATTCCATTAGCAAATAGAGCATACCCTGATCAAATGGCTCCTATAGGAGCTGTCTGATCTGGGTATACTCCGTTTGCAAACACATGAAAACACATTTATAATGAGGGAAGGGGTTAAAGAGGTTTAAGAAATGTTTCAATATTGGAACCGTCCCTTCTTTAAAACATTTTTTCTTTTTTTAAATTGTTAAGAAGAAATAAGATGCAGTTTACATATTGTAAAATTTAAACGAACCACAGACATTTATATACAAATTTAGAAACAGCTAAACAGTGTTAGTGAGATACTGCATCATCTTTGTTAGACTGGCAATGTGGGGCATAAACAACTTACAAGCAGTAAACCATCAAATATTAGTCTCATTTAACCCCATTCCCTCATATAAATGCCATTTTCATGCATTTGCAAACAGAAGACCCTGATCAGACAGCTCCTATAGGAGCTGTCTGATCAGGATCTGCTCTGAAAATGCTTATGAAATTATAATAGATCAGACTCCTCAGTTTCTACCAAAACCAAATATTCATGTGTACAATGTACATACAGCGTCACCATTAGAAAGGTTCTGCTTATAAATATTCTTGATGTCATTATTTCTATATGAATATGCAACAGGGAAAGGGTTAAATGGCACTAAAATCAAATTATACTGTATATTTGAGCTTAGTATGTACTTATCAGTTGTAAACTATGTTTGCATTGCATCTGTAGGTACAGAATGGATTCTAAAAAGAGAGCATTTACAGGCAAAGTAACCAACAGCCAGAATGGACCTGCTGGAAAGAAACAAAAGTAAGGGTAATCA
The DNA here is from genome assembly GCA_963576725.1 of Azorinus chamasolen. NCBI lineage: Eukaryota > Metazoa > Mollusca > Bivalvia > Cardiida > Solecurtidae > Azorinus > Azorinus chamasolen. The sequence continues at coordinate 41,539,817 of OY755246.1, read as the reverse complement.
TCAGGGCTTTTTATGCTCTTCCCCCATATTGTATTTTTGCTCTGTCTGTACATTGGTTGGTTTGTCAGATTGCCCCAACTTTGAAGTTGTCACCATTGCACATACATACCTCAAACTTGGTATGCATGTGCAGCTTGTGGAGACAAACATTTTTATGGGTGACTTATTAAGTTCAATGTCAGAGGTCATATCAGGGGCCAGAGCTACAGATAACGGTGCATACTCAAATTCTAAAATCATCATTTCTCCACCAAACCCTATGTTGTGACCACTCTTTAGAATCGTCTCAAAGAGACAATTTCTAAACAATGGTCACAACATAGGGTTTGATGGAACAATAAAGAAGTTATACTTGAAAATGTTTTAATTTACGCATCTCATCTCAAGGGCTTGGTGCAAAACTATTCTAACTCCTTCACTTTGTGAAGGAGTTAGAATAGTTTTGCACCAAACCCTCGATCTGGAGCTCTGGGGGGGCATAGTATTTTGCAAACACGTCTTGTTTTCAAGTGATTTTATAGCGGTTATTGGTCTATATGAATACATACTCATTGCGTAAAGGATTTAAGAAATAGAAATACGTGAAAACTGTTTCAGAGTTTACAGCAAGTGAAAGGTTAAGTCAAGAATGTGTCAACCTTTTGAAGTGATGAATATCCATGTAAGAAATAATGAGATCATGAATATTAATTAGATGGATACAGTGGTGTGGAATTACTATGCCCAACTTGTCTGACTCGGGACTTTTTGCCAGTGGACAAGTAGATTTTCTCTTAACATTTGTCTGTGGGCAAGTGAATTTAAAAAAAAATACAAAATGCCTATAGCATGTTGCACTGTGACAATCACTTAAGCAACTTAAAGGTACTGTAATTATTATGTTGACAGACTTCTACTGTTGCATATTAAAGTGTACGTTTCTTGTAACATTATGTAAACGAAGATATTTCAAGTGAAAGTTTGGAGAAAAATGTTGTTAAATAAAGCCATTATAATAAACTTGATACCTGATTTTTCTCTGTTTATTTGGTCGAGTGAACCTTAGCTAGGGACAAGTAGAAATTTCAATACAACCTGTCCGTGGGCAAGTGGAAAACATCCAAAATTCCAAACCCCATGGATATTTGCATTCTAATAAAAGGAAGTTTTGACCTGTAAAATCGAATCTATATTATTCCATAAACATACATATATCAAGTTATCAACCCAGATCAGACAACTCCTTCAGGTTACTGCGCCAAATGGTTTTCTATTGGGTAAAGGGTTAATCCCAGCTTTTCTTTGTAGGGTTGTTGAGGATGAAGAGGAATATGACTTTGAAGCAGAGTTGGCACTCATGGATGAAATTGAGATGGAAGATGTAGATGAGAAAGCTGAGATCACAGGTTTGTGTCAACATTTAACCCTTTCCCTCATTAACCCTCAGGGTTCTTGCAAGGGCAAGAAATTGGGACATTTGCCCCATCAAAATGAGAAATGTCCCCATTTTTTTACTGTTATTGGGACAAATGTCTCAAAAATGTCAGTTCTTACCAGAATAGTCCAAAGTAACCAGATCAGATTTAGATCAAATCAAACTGTGAATATGATCAGAGAAAATATTTACATATTAAGGAAATCAGTCATAGATCCACAGATTCATAAACATAGCATTTTCATAATGAATGATGATTGAAAAAATATTTTCACACTTGTCTGTCTCACAGATTTTGAAAATGTCCCTACTTTTTAACTATCAATGGGACACATGTCTCAAATATTTTCAATTCTCGCCAGAACCCTGAACCCTTTACTCCATGACTATTCACATATGGCATCATGAATATTAATTAGATTGATTTTTATAATGGCACATGAACTCGTAAATTTTTGGTCATATTAGAAACTGTAGAAGCAAATCTTTATTATTTTATAAGCAAACAGAGCAGACCCTGATCAGAGGGCTCCTATAGGAGCCATCTGATCTGGATCTACTCTGTTTGCAAAGGCGTAGAAAGGCGTATTTATGGAGTAAAGGGTTAACAACACTTTTGCAAACAGGAGAAGCTGATCAGATGGCATTTGTAGGAGGTCTGATCATTGAACTCCTTCAGTTTGAAAGTTATTGAATTTTTATTTGGCATACATAATAATCATGAGTAGTAGTACTAGATATGAAAGGCACTATTTTCATGTGTTTAGTGCTAGGCATTGCAGATTTATCAACCATTGAACTTTGAGTATTTTTTGTCATTTTGGAATGTTACGTGGGTAGTTGGTCTTGCGAACTCCTTCAATTTTGTGAACAGAGTTCAATGAAATTTTATATGCATGACCTCTATTAAGTGTATTTGTTCATTAAATAATTTTTCAATTGTCTTTCTAGAGGTATATGCAGTTACCTGACCTTGAACTTAGATGTAACTGTTTACTGTTATATCGGGGTATAAATTGTGAACTTGTGATACAAACTACTTCTACAATTTTCATCAGATTTCTATGAAAGTTTGTACATATGATCTCTTTGCATAACTCAATTCCTTTTCAGTATCTTACTATTCATACAGGAGTTATCTGCCCTTGGACTTGTACCATATGTGTTGCTAGCCAATAAAGTTTGTGGAGTGAACTTCTTCAACAGTATTTAACGTAGTTCAATGAAAGTTGCTCCTGTAGGAGCTTTCAGCATTACTTTCGACCTGCATTAAGCTGCCATATGTGTTTCCAGATATGCGTAGTGGTACATTTTGGAACAAATCTGTATTGTAAATTTTGGAAGGACCGGACATTTAGTTCAAGTTATCCCCCCCCCCCCTCCCCCATTTAAATGGAACAGCCCATATCTGAGTTTGAGATATCCAAGTTCAACTGTATATATTATGATTATTGCTGCATACTTCTTTGTTCTTCAGGAAAAGGTCCAGGTCCAGAATGTAAAGCTACTGAAAACATTAAGTGGTCTCGACCTGCACTGACACCTATAGACACAAAGAAGGACAGCATAGTGTTCCAACAGTTGGAGCTGGACCACTATATTGGTGAGTTTTCCTGTTTCCTTTTAGCAGCAATTAACCTCTTCCCCATTGCATATTCATGTAAGAAATGACATCATGAATATTTATTAGCTGAATTTTTATGATGGCATATTCTAATGTTCACAGGATTTTAGATATTTGTATTTATAAATTACTGTCTGATCTATTATAATTTCATAAGCAAACAAAACAGACTCTGATCACAAGTAACAATTTGTAAATGAAGTATTTAAAATGACTCTTCAAGAAAAGAGTTATTTATCTAATCTGTTTAGCTATATGGTTATTTCAAAATTTAAATGGTTATTTCAAAATTTAAATTGATGGCCAGCTAATGCGTTAATAAGGAACAAGAGAAGCATTGGCAGTGGTGTTATGGATCAGCCCACTTTCTCCAAGACTTAAGCAGCTATGTGTATGCAACAGCTTTCAAATCCGTAATTTCAATACCCCTTTACTAATAGAATTATTTGCTTACAGGTCGCCATTTGCCAGGTATGCCTGGCTGCTCTGTTGGTCCGGTTCCCATCATCAGGATGTTTGGGGTGACTATGGAGGAACACAGCGTATGTGCACATGTACACGGCTTTGCGCCATACTTCTTTGTACCGGCCTATCCGGGTTTCAAGGACGAAAATTGTGCTAGATTTAAGGTAATTCATTTAGTTGTACATGATATTTAACCATTTTCCTCATGAATATTCATATAAGAAATAATGACATGGGCCTTTTTCTGGCAATTTTAGGAAAAAATGTATTTTGATAATTGGGAATTTTTTCGTACGTAAAATTCAACGATTTGGGAATCATTTTTGGTCCCATTTTAGCTTGTTTTATTTTAACATTTTAATCAAAATTTGGTCTCTTTGGGAGTTTTTTTTTCTCCAATATTGGGAAAAATATTACTGGTTCTGCATTGGGAATGGGTACTTATAATGGACTGGGAAAATGCCTGTGACATCATGAATATTAATGTCAGAGCTGATACATGCAAATGTTATAATTGCATATGCACAAAGTAAGTTTTTGCCATAGCCGAAATTGTTGAATCATGTCTATATATATCCATGTGCTAACAGAGCAGGTTCTTATCAGACAGGTCCTATAGGAGTCATCTGATCTGAGTCTACTCTGTTTTCAAGGGTGTGTCTATGAGGTAGATGGCTAATGGAATGACAGGATTAGTCTAATTTTGAATAATTCTTGCCCAACCAATGAGATTTTAGGACTAATAAATCAGTGTCCATGCTTATAAAGCTTTTTAGTTGAGTCTGAGTTCGTTCTCAAGCTTTTGATTGGTCAGATTTGAGTTCTCAAGCGTTTGATTGGTCAGATTTGAGCCAAAGGCTCAAATCTGACCAATCAAAAACTTGAGAACGAACTCAGACTCAACTAAAAGTTTTATAAGCATAGACCCAGTTCTTTTTATTGCTGCTGTATGTATTTACCCTTTACTCCATGAATATTTATGTAAGAAATAATGAACTCATGAATATTAATTAGAATTTTTATTGCTTTCGAAGAATGCAATATAGCGATCGGTCGTTTTTACGGCAAAGAGTTCACTATTTCTTGTGAACATGCGCAAGAGAAAATAGTTCTCTTCAATTCTAAACTAGTTTTGTTGTAAATTGTTCATTAATTTATTTACTTTTCATGCATTTAATAACACTTCGCTTTGTCAGATAACTTCTAGTCTACACAAGATCAACCTTTTAAAAGCTTGAATTATTGAATATACTCCCAAAAAACGCGAAAGAATATCGGTATGACTAAACACCGGATCCGACCAGATATGAAGTTCATATCCGCGGATATGAGTTGCGCAAGCTTGAAAATCAGCATTTATCATATACGCGTATACAGTGATCATTTTACCTTTGATATTCACGAGTCCAATAGGATGCACAACATTTCAAACAATGGGTCCTGACTGATAACAATGAGTCCCAACAATTTTAACAAAAAACAAACGCAAAAAAAGTGGTTAGCACAGTAATAAATATTTAGTTAAGGGCTTTCCCCAGGATTTTAGGAAGCCATGTTGTTTTTTAGTCCTAGGGGGTGGGTGCAGAAGGGGTTTCCCCTCCTGCCTATTGCCGCGGCGAAAATTGTGAAAAAAATGAGGTTATCATGGTGAAAAGTTTGCATTTTCTGGCATAAAGTAAAAGCTATTATATAAATAAGTAGGGCTCTTGAAAGTTATAACTTTTTTATTGCACATGTTTGTACAAAACAAACAACAGAATATACATTAGGCATAACTACAACCGCAGCACCACCTTCCTTGCACGAAACTTTAAACGTGTTCTTTTGCAAATTCACAAAGAATTTTTTTTGCAAGTAGATCAGACACTGTATATATAGTCTTAATTGCTTAAAACTTCTGGTCTGAACTACATGTAGTTTCAATATTTGGAAATTCACTCATCACACTGAAAGGCCTGTGCTTGGTTGCTGTCCACATTTTCACAGCCTCTTGGTATGGAAATTCCAATGTTAGAGGACCTTGTGTGAAAGTCGTCAGAAGGGATTGGAGGTTGATGTATGTGACACTGGTCCTTTAACGTTTCAGTTCAGAGAATCGTCTATCAAAGTCTGAAAAAAAGTGAAGCTTGTGAAAAGAGTATGTACCATGGAAGTAACATGAGACTACCATCAAAACCAATATTAGATAAAGATTTACAACCCCCTCCCCCCCCCCCCCCCCCCCCCCCCCCCCCCCCCCCCCAAAAAAAAAAAATGAAATAAATAATAATAAAAAAACACAAAAAACAACAAATTCAATACCTTTATTCTAGACAATTTTGCATAATATATGGTCAGAAGCTTAAAACCAGGATCTAAACTATTGTTTGGTAGAAAGAGTGCAGGTACTTACCAGTCTGTTCCTATAGAAGTCGTCTAATCTGGATCTACTCTGTTTGCAAAGATGTATCTATGGATACTGGATAGTCAATATTCACTCAGTATGCGCATAACATCGTGTAACAAATTTAATTGACATTGAAATCGGCCGGGACGACGTCTCCCTGGGACGCCTGCATCGAACTTCAGTTCCAACAGTCATTATTTAAAATTCAAGTATTTTATCAATATTATTTGACAAATTAAACAGATGGTGAATTTTTTTCTAAATATTGATGAATCTTGTCGAATTATTGGTAGTTTTGCCAGTCCAGGTCATAGTTGTTTCAAACATCATGCTAACGTACATTCGGCCTTTACAAATAAAGAAGGAACTTTATTTAATCATACTCGTACAAGGAATGGAAGTTCTTTGTTCCGATATAAATCGAGTATGCAGAACAAATTCAAGTGGAGTCCACGTTAATAGTCCAATTACAGTTATTAAAATCGGTAGTCTATATACGACAAACTTACGCTTTGAACTTTCAGTGAGCCAGCGAATGTTTTTTCCCCGATTTCGTGTCCGGTCACGCCATTTGTTGTTTTTGTTGGTTTGACTTTCTGGAACGTTCTCCTCAATGGGCTGAATTGTTTGTTCGTTTAACCGTATCGCACCTCTGTACTGCTTCAGTGGTTAATTGTTTACACGCAACATGCAATCATCCATGCGTACGGCACGCGCTGCGGGTGTTGGCTGATAGCTTGAGACATTGCAACACCAGGGAAAGTCTGTGTGTATACTTGTCACTTAAAATGACATATAAACAAACACGTTTGAGAGGGCGTCGACTCGAGAATTTTCACATGTCGGAGAAATTAAGGGGTGTCGGATTTTCGCCACCGACAAAGATCGAATGTCGGGCCCGTCATGCGAAATTCTAACTTTCAGCTGATCGCGGAATTTACGACAAAGTAAAACATGGTGTAAAATCTTTGCGTCCATATGGATGCACATAATTAAAAGCAATGCGTCCACAATAGATTATGTGCGTCAGGGACGCGGGACGCACAGGTAAAATGATCACTGCGTATATGAACCTCATTCCTGGTGTTTAGTTAAACATTGTTTTCGCAACACATTGGCGTTTCTACAGCAGCAATAGCTTGTCTGTAAATTATAAATTTCTTCTCCGCCGATAGCAAAGACTTCCCAACTAAAAAACCTGTTGTGTTTTTCATTGATCAATTACCTCTCCGCCGATAGGGAGGGAGAGGGATTTTTTTTATATCGACACCATGTACGTGATAAAACGCTATTAAAACCGCATTTCTATACATCCGTCTAACCTAGAGATCCGAGTAATCCTTATAGCGTTTATGTCTGTACTTTCGCTTTCATACCAGCAGTACCACAACAATTTCTTTCTATTAGCGTAATTTTACTGATGAATCACGATAGAAATGCCAACTTCTCTTGCAGTGTTAACAGGCTAGTATGCGTATTACTCTCTACAATGGATTTAATTAGTTTCTCCACAAACCGAGATGGAACTTTCCATTCTTGCCATTGTCATCGCAAAAATGCGAGACATGTACATGTAGGCTTCTTCATTTACAAAAAATGCCGATGATATCTTTATCTACCAAAAGTCCGATCATATTTGTCTTGGTTAATGGAATAGTTGAGATTTACTGTGATTTCTGATTTATAATGGGTTTTTATGAAAACTCATTGATGACGTGTTTACAATTTTAGTAATAGCCAAGAGTTATGCAGTTGCAGACAAAACACACAAGAAAAACACCATTAAATTATCAGAACTGCATGAAATGCTTTTAATTGAATTGTACTGTCACTTGATAGAGAAAATATGAACATGTTAAATGTTATGTTGATATTTTCTGACCTTTTCCCCATAAGCATTCATTTCACGCTTATTTTTCCCCTCCGGTAAGGCCATGCCCTTTCCCTAAAATCAAAGAAAAAACCCTGGGAGATGTCATAGCAAAGAACATTTGACAACAAATTTGATATGAAATAGCCAGAGATGATATCATTCTTGGCCATCAATATCCTGATCTGATGGAAATGAAGTTATATTTTAAAAAGGTGTAAAACAGTGTCTACTCTGATCATGTATATTTACAGGGGTTAGTCTCCGTTTGGCTATTTTGAATAGACCCAGTAATGATAGAACAATTATAGAATTCATTTGAAAATGATTTATCTGTAATCTTGAGTGTTAATAACAAAATGCTGTCAGTCCAAATTTCAAGAATAAATTGGAATATAAAAGTTGGGATTCATATAAGTTTATGATCAGTGGAATTCATGGTGGAGTTTTGATAGGATAAAACATCATATGGATTATTAGGAATTAACTGTACATTTGATATCATTATGAATCAACCAAGATTTTGGATTAATGTGTGTGTGTTTGCATACATGTATATAAACCCGAACAAAATTTAACTAAAATTTCATACTACATTGTCTAAACAGTAGTTAAAATTCTAGGATTCGTAATTAATAAGGAGGGTAGTGCTTTGAAATACACAACAGCATTTGATATTGCTTTGATATGAATTGAAAGATGGACACTATCACTCAGCATTGCATTTCTGACTTGTTGAGGTCAAGGACTGTCTGAGTGTTACTAATAACCACTTTGCTTATGGTTTGACTGTTGCTACAGTCTGTCATATTTTTAGTATTACATTAAACAATTCCAAGACGTCAAAAATGGTGATTAACATGTACAGCAACTTCTTCCCTTACACTTAACATCCTTATCAAACTCGAAAGCAATTATGGCTGTTCAGGCCTTTGATTTTTTAAAGTTGTGTATCAACACATGGCATGTTTGCCAAACTTTGAGCATAAAGTGTAGATTTCACAAGCAAACAGAGCATACCCTGATCAGAAGGCTCCTATAGGAGCCGTCTGATCTGGGTCTACTCTGTTTGCATAGGCATAAAAAGTGGAGTAAAGGGTTAAATGAAATATATTCCCAGAAAATAATTGACCAGATTTCATGCTGCAGTACTAAACTGAATCAGCAGGACAGTAGTGTAGCTATACTGTCTTGTAGTTACTAACGTAAACAAAACCTTTTGTAATTTCTCTATGTAAACAAAAATAAAGTTATTACCCATTACCTCATAGGCTAATTTTAGACCCAACCGCTTTTAATAAATCTAAAGAAATGGAACTTTCACTAGAAAAAAGGAAATTTTAGAATTGTGTAGTTTTGAAACAATTATGATTAATAGAGCATTTGCTCCTATGGAACAAATGTTTTATTTTTCACAATGGTTTCAAAAACTTTACTTTTACATAGGTTTCAAAAGGTGTCAATATGAGGGAATGGATTAAATGTTCTTGTTGCAATGATTTTGTTGTAGGATGCCCTGAATACTGCTGTGATGAGTGACTTGCGATCAAACAAGGAGGGTATTGACCATGCAGTACTGAGTATTGACCTGGTCATGAGAGAAAGTAAGTGAGGTAATCCTGTAATGGGAAGAAATTACCATAAAACCTCTTTGTGTCTCATTCTCATGTTTCATGGGTTCTGTGTTCGGCAATTTCCGCACACTTTTTATTAAATTAGGGCATTTTAACTTAGGCTGCTGCAATCTGATTAGCCAATTGGTTTGAGCACAATATCTCCTCAAGGAATGGTCCAATTTTCAACAAACTTGCTCAGTGTACTTGATATTCAAATACCTCGCATTGGTTCTGTGTTCGGCAATTTCCGCACATTCTTTGGAAAATTGCAGGCATTTTCTTTTAGGCTTCTGCAATCTGATTAGCTGATTGGTTTCAGCGCAATATCTCCGCTATGTATATTGTCCAATTTTCACCAAACTTGCTCTGACAGTGTACTTGATATTCATGTACCTCGCATGGGTTCTGTGTTCGGCAATTTTTACACATTTTTTGGTAAATTATGGGCATTTTAACTTAGGCTGCTGCAATCTGATTAGCCAATTGGTTCCCATGCAATATCTCCTCAAGGAATAGTCCAATTTTCACCAAACTTAATCAGCGTACTTGATGTCCAAATACCTCACCTAGGTTTTGTGTTCGGCAATTTCCATGCAATTTTTGAAAAATTACGGGCATTTTCACTTAGGCTGCTGCAATCTGATTTATAGCCAATTGGTTTCCGCGCAATAACTCCTCAAGGTATTGTTCAATTTTCACCAAACTTGCTCAGTGTTACTGTGTACTTGATATCCAAGTACTTTGCATGGGTTCTGTGTTCATCAATTTCCGCACAGTTTTAGTAAAATAATGGGCATTTCACTTATGCTACTGCAATCTGATTTGTTTCCATGCAAAATCTCCTGAAGTAAAGGTCCAATTTTCACCAACTTTGCTTGGTGTACTTGATATCCAAGTACCACACATGGGTACTGTGTTTGGCGATTTTTATGCCCCCCAACGGCTGGCATATAGTAATCGCATTGTCAGTCTGTCCTTGCATCCATCCGTCCGTCCCTTCTATAACTTTTTATGCCCCCATAGACGATAGTCGGGGGGCATATTGTTTTTGCTCTGTCTGTCTGTCTATTTGTCTGTTTGTTTGTCAGCAACTTTAACATTGGTCATAACTTTTGAGCCAGTATAGATAGAGACTTGATATTTGGCATACATATGTATCTCATGAAGCCGCACATTTTGAGGGGTGACGTGTCAAGGTCAAGGTCATCCTTCAAGGTCAGAGGTCAAATATATGGGTCAAATCGCCGACTTTAACATTGGCCATAACTTTTGGACCAGTAGAGATAGAGACTTGATATTTGGCATGCTTGTGTATCTCATGAGGCTGCACATTTTGAGGGGTGACATGTCAAGGTCAAGGTCAGAGGTCAAATATATGAGGGGGCATAGTGTTTCACAAACACATCTTGTTTTATCTGTGAATGGTTTTCTAAATAACCTGGCACAAATGTTCACCACACAAAGACGATGTGTCGCGTTCAACTCCCTGGTCCATGGGTCAAAGGTCAAGGTCATCGGTCAGGGCATAGTGTTTCACAAACACATCTTGTTTAAAATTACAGGCATTTTCACTCGGAAAATTACGGGCATTTTCACTTAAAATGCTGAACTCTCATTAGCCGATTTGTTTCTGTGCAATATCTCCTCAAGGAATGGTCCAATTTTCACCAAACTTGCTCATTTGACTTGATATCCAATTACCTTGTATGGGTACTGTGGTTGGTGTATTCTGCACATATTTATACCCCCCACAACGAAGTTTGGGGGGGGTATACTGGAATCGGGTTGTCCGTCTGTCTGTCTGTCTGTCCGTCTGTCTGTCCGTCTGTCCGTCCGTGGACACAATTTTGTCCGGCCTTCTTCTTCTACAGTTTTGCTTCAATTTTGTTGAAACTTCATGTATAGCCATATGACCATATAAACCTGTGCACCGCATATTTTCATTATGATCGGACCATTACTTCAGGAGTTATCTCCCCCTTTTAGTCCCCGACCAATGTTTTTTCGGTTTTCTGGACTTTTAATGGAAGTGACTTGAGATATCAACTCTATATTTAGTACAAAGCTAAATCTAGATAAGTTACAGCTTATGTTCCAATCTCAGTCTGGTTGAATAATTATTTCCAGAGTTATTGCCCTTGAACTTCAATTTTTTTCTTCAAATTTTGAATTTTCCAGACTTTTTTGGAAGGGGTTTGAGATTTTAACTTCATTTTTGGCATAAAGCTAAATATAGATGATTTACAGCTTAATTCCCAATCTCAGTCTGGTTGAATAATTTTTGCCAGAGTTATGGCCCTTGAACTTAATTTTTTTTATCAAATTTTCAATTTTCAGGTGTTTCTTTGAAAGTGCTTGGAGATATTAACTTTATATTTGACATTAATCTAAATCTAGATGAGTTGCAGCTTAAGTTTGAATATCGGTCTGGTTGAATAATTTTTCCCAGAGTTATGGTCCTTGAACTTAAGGTTTTTCTGAAAAGGTACGTATTTGTTTAGAACTTTGGAGTTGACACTTCACAAAAATAAACAAAGCTGCTTGAACTTAGTGGATGACATTGTCTGGCAGCAGCCATAACACTTCTTTGAATTTTAACAACAGACTTATCTCCCTTTTTGGACTTGACAATATTTGGTAAAAGTTGCTTTATTTATGTTTGTGATTGATCTTGGATTGAATATTACATTTTTTCTTTCTTGCTGAACATCTTGTCATTTTTATTACATAAATTGGGTTTTATAAATCTCTTCATGTTTCTGTATGTACATATGTTCAACGATTGATGATAGGTGTTCTGACAAGCAGCCAGGTGGGGGGTATTCGTTAGCCTGTGGCTTACAGTTCTAGTTATTGATGATGATACAATCTTGTTGGCTGATTGTTTCTGTGACATATCTTCTGAAAGATTAGTCCGATTTCTATCAAACTTGCTCACTATACGCTTATTATTCAAGTACCTAGCAAAGATTACCCAGTTAAGCAAATAACATGCATATTTAATTATGCTGCTGCAGTTCTGCATTAGGAAAATCAGGCTTACAATATGCAGGCGTATGCGATACCTCCTGCACGTGCGGGGCCATTCCTAGACAGTAGTCTAGTTATGTCTCCCCCCCATATTTATATGGGGGAGACATATTGTTTTCGTGAGAGTTGTCTGTCTGTCCGTCTGTCCGCACTCACCAAAGGGTAGTTGTGTGACTTTTTCTAACTAGTCCCACAAGTAAAATCATTAACCTGGCCATCTCTTGTGACATTAACCTGGCCATTTCTTGTGACATTAACCTGGCCAGTTGTGGGACATAGGGTTAGGGTTAGGGTTAGCTTCCAGATCATTCTTTTCCAAAGTTAGAGCCAAAAATAGTTTTTCTTGTGGGACTAGTCACACAAGAAAAGATCAAAGGAAAAAGTCACACAACTACCCATTTGTTAGCACGTCCGTCCGTCTGTCCGTCTGTCTGTCACACTTTTTGTCCGGACGATAACTTCAATATGCCTGATGACAGTTGATTGAAACTTCATATATGGAAAGAGCATAATGAGAGGAGGTGTCATGCACAAGGTCCATAACTCTGGCTTCACTAATATTGGAGTTATTGCCCTTTGTAAAAAATAATCACACTTTTTTGTCCGGACGATAACTCCTATATGGCTCATGCCATTGGATTGAAACTTCATATATGGAAAGATCATGACGAGAGGAAGTGTCATGCACAAGGTCCATAACTCTGGCTTCACTAATATTGGAGTTATTGCCCTTTGTAAAAAATATCATAATTTTTTGCCCGGACAATAACTTCAATATGCCTGATGCCAGTTGATTGAAACTTCATATATGGAAAGAGCATAATGAGAGGAAGTGTCATGCAGAAGGTACATAACTATGGCTTCACTAATATAGGAGTTATGGCCCTTTGTAAAAAAATTCACACTTTTTTGTCCGGACGATAACTTCTATATGGCTCATGCCATTTGATTGAAACTTCATATATGGAAAGATCATGGAGAGAGGAAGTGTCATGCACAAGGTCCATAACTCTGGCTTCACTAATATTGGAGTTATTGCCCTTTGTAAAAAAAAAATCACAATTTTTTGTCCGGATGATTACTCCTATGTGACACATGCCATTGGATTGAAACTTCATACATGGAACGATCATGATAAGAGAAAGTGTCATGCATAAGATCCTTAACTCGAGCTTCAATAAATTTAGAGTTATTGCCCCTTGTACATTTGTTTAATTCTTTCTTGTCCGGACGATAACTCCTACATGGCTCTTGCCATCGTATTGAAACTTCATACATGGAAAGAGCATGATGAGAGAAAGTGTCATGAACAAGGGCCATAATTCTGGCTTCAATACTTTTGGAGTTATTGCCCTTTGTTACATTTTTTGGCCGATCAATAACTCCTGTTCGACTGATGCTATTGGAATGACATTTTATTTTTGGAAAGAGCATGATGAAAGTAAGTGTCATGCACAAGGGCCATAAATCTGGTATAAGTATTTTTGGAGTTATTAGCTGTTATCATTTTCTTCTTGAAAAATGTAGTGTGGAAAACCCATAATGAGGGGAAGTATCATTCAGCAAGACCATAACATTTTTAGTGATTTCCCTTTACATATTGTTTTTATTAGAGGGGAGACATCAGTTTTTGTGACAAAAACCTCTAGTTCCCCTTTGTTCTGATTTTGGCACTCCAGCGGATTAACAGTTTTTGTGTCACCTGCGAGCATGTGACACATTTGTTCCTTCGAACACTCTTGTGTATTACTGTATTGCTACACTGAAATATATTCGAGGTTTATATGGAAAATCATTATTTATTTTTTTCAGGTATTTATGGTTACCATGGGAACAGAAAAATACCATTTATCAAGATAACTGTTGCCATACCACGACTGATAGCTCCGGCCAAGAGACTGTTAGAGCAAGGGTTTAACTGCCCAGGGTATGGCCAGTACGGGTTCCAATCCTATGAGTCTAACATTGACTTTGAGATAAGGTAAGTATCCTTTGCTTTCATTCCTTTTGTCAATGCTGTTTAACCCCTTACTTCATGAAAGAAATAATGACTTCATCCATATTTATTATTTGAATTTTGATAATGGAATGTATTGCAGGATGTTTTTAACCTTGGCAGAAACTGTAGAATCACATCTGTATACAGTATATTGGCGAAACTTCAAGGACCGTCGGGAATCAACGAAAACCCGCATTTTATCGCGATTCTCGAAAGATATGAGGACATTTTTTTGTTTGTCATTTTCCAACAGTTTTTGTGCTGATGACAGGATTTCTTTGTTCACAGCTGGTGTATTTTTCAACTGATAATCATTCATTGGGTTAAACCTTTCCTCCAAAAATACGCCTTTCTACGCCTCTGTAATAACCACTTCTTGAAACCATTGTGATAAATAGAGCATTTGCTCCTACAGGAGCAAATGCTCTATTTATCACAATGGTTTCAAACTACAAAATTCTAAATATTTTACTTTTCTCTAGTAAATGCTCCTTTTGGGAAGATTCATTCAAAGAGGTTTGGTCTAAAAATAGCCTATGGGGGTGGGGGTAAATACATGTAGGTAAAAAAAAACAAAAAAACTTCATTGTTTTTTCTCTGAGCTGTTTTGAGGTAAAACAAAATTGGGATGACTTGATCAAGTTGTGAAATGTTTGGATTATCGAAACGCTCGGCTATATTTGTCTTAAATACTCTAAAAAGATGGTGCCGTCCATCTCGTTGCAAGAATCTGGCAAACTATTACATGAACAAAACTGAACAATTTAGAGGATAAAAATTCACAATTTAACGGAAAATGACATGATCTTTTCATAATTTTGAACAGAGGTACTGGATCCATTCATAAAATTGTAGACCTTTGTGAATGTACGCAAAGTCATATTGTGATTTGTTTTTAGCTCACCAGAGCACAAAGTGCTCAGGGTGAGCTTTTGTGATCGCCTGATGTCCGTCGTCTGTCTGCGTTTGTTGTGCGTCGTGCGTCGTCAACAATTTGAACCTTTAAAAGTTTTCTCCTCTGAATCTACAGGGTTCTCAGCTTTCATCTTTGGCACATAGAATCACCTATAGGTCCTCTATAAAAATATTATATAAATTATGTCCCTGGAGTCAAAATTGGCCCCGCCACGGTCCCAGGGGTGGCCAGTTTTCTCTAGCTGGCTGTTGTTCTGTTCTCTGTACAAGTAGCAGAATGCTGGGTTCGCTTAGGGTAGGCATGGGGAAAACTTTAAAAATCTTCTTGTCAAAAACTACATGTCACAGAGCTTTATAGATATTTGGTGTATAGATTTACTTATTTTATGACACAAGATAAAACACTCCAACACCCAACTGCAATGAAAATGACTAGCTTTTTTCATATAGCAAATAGCCGTATTCATACCAAACTTGTAACTAAAAACAATTCCTACATACACAATTCACAACCACATAACAATTATGGATTAAGTAACAATTGGATATCATGATCGCAATGCAAAATATCCGCATAGGATTTGCCATATTACGGATATGAAAATAACTGGATAGACAAGCCCGCGCACCCTTGACCTACTATGCATGAATTCAGCCTTATTTACTCCCATATCCTGCCGTCACCTCTTTTCGTGATGTCACCTCATTTGGTGACGTCACCTCAATTGGTGACTCCAGATTCCTGCCGTCACCTCCGCTGGTGACTCCATATTCCTGCCGTCACCTCCGCTGGTGACTCCATATTCCTGCCGTCACCTCCGCTGGTGACTCAAAATTCCTGCCGTCACCTCTGCTGGTGACATGAGAGCCATGTTTGAGCTACCTAATAAAATATTACTGCTACCTAATGAAATATTACTGCCAAAAGATTGGGGGATACACAGAAGATACCAAGTGTCCTGACACTGTTCCGGGCTTCTCCCTGGCCCCCAATCTACTGAATTATATGAATTTGGTTCTAAAAGATAAACCTCCTTTGCTAGGAATTGTGCCATAGTCAAAGGAGAGTTTAATGTTATATACTTGATTGCGTTTCGATATGCGCTAATTAACTGGTCATTAGGTGCGCGAGCCTGCCATCCAGAATTTTCCGCCACAAGAAATATTATTACAAACAAAATAATATTTCTCCCCAAAATTCTGCGTTAATCAAGCTGAATAAAGCTCACACAAGAGGGGTCTTCCCTAAAAATTTCCAAAGCCTGTGACACAGTGTGAAGATACATATGAATACCTACTAATGACAAGTGAACACCATCTTGGCTATAAAAACCGGTAGTGCAGCGATTTATGTTTGTAGCTATAAAATGTCCCCTGCCAGTAGCGCAAACTGCCTCCCTCCCATATCTGTTCACCTGTTTTCTTTTTATGTCTAAT
Organism: Azorinus chamasolen; assembly: GCA_963576725.1. Taxonomy (NCBI): domain Eukaryota; kingdom Metazoa; phylum Mollusca; class Bivalvia; order Cardiida; family Solecurtidae; genus Azorinus; species Azorinus chamasolen. The sequence continues at coordinate 41,523,061 of OY755246.1, read as the reverse complement.
TGCTTATCCGTATAAGAGCCAGCATCCCTCCAGTGCAAACGTGGGAGTATATCTAGCCACACTATTTGAACAGATGGAAGGATGCCCGCCAAATACTGGATATCAGCCTGAATATTTGTTTTGAAAGTACAGAGATCCCAATCTGCCATATTATTGCCACCCAGATTGATTATTAAATATTCAGGTGCATCACCTGATATAGTCAGCCACTGAATATTTCTGCGCAGATCTTGCCATTTCATTCCTGACTCCCCATGCCATCTAATTTGAAAGTCACACCCGTTAAAGCCCAGAAGGTGTCCTCTGTCGCTTGCCACACCCTCTGCCTTCTTGACTAACGAATCGCCCAAAAACCATATCTCTGCAAAATAAATGGGCCATATAAAATCAAATGCTTAGAACTCTATCCTTCCTTATATATGACTGGTAAGAATCTGAACGCCACCGGCCCATTAACTTAATTTTTTCCTCTGCCACACCCTGTATCGCCAATTGTGTAGCCCTACCAATACGGAAACTGTGAGTAGTGAAACAACCTGATTGCAAACCACATGAAATAATTACTTTCCTGAGGACAGATGAAAACTGAAAACGTGTAAGCGGTGAGCCATTACTGTGCAAAAGAAGACATCCAGTTTTTGACGGGCGGACATGCAGATACTGTACCAACAACTCTACAGGACAAGATGTTGGTGGGGTCTCCTTTGGAATCCGTATTGTAACAGGGGTGGTGCTGGTCTTTGAAATTTGAATGGTAATGCAGATTGCAACTTTCTTATCTTCAACCTCAATATCACTGACCATTAATGGTGTTAGGTGTTTATTCGTATACACCAACTCACTAATCCGAAAAAGACCATAATAGGCTAATGAGAAAGTTGCTCTAAAAAGAATACCTTCATACTGTGAATAGCAAACTAACCCCACTGAAGCAAGAATCTTTTCCAATAATGGCAAAGTCACTGGCACCCTGAGATCCCTTGCAGGCCTAGATCTTTTGCATCCCTCCAGGATCTTTTTTATAAGAAACGATCCCATCAGATCATACCACCCATTCATCTTATGATAGAAACTAAGACCAGATATGTAAGAGACAATCGTTGAGGCAGCCCGCCCCTTGTTAAAGCAATGAGCAGCAAAGCATACAATATGGTTAATCGGAGCTGGCCATAACTCTTGAAATGCAATTTCCCTTCTGAATTCACTAAACATTGCCAATGACGTTTTATAGACTGATCGAGTATTTGCTGCAATACTAGCAGATATTAATGATTTGGCTGTTGTGCGAAGATACCCCAAATGCCCTGTGGCAGCGGCGTCGGCTGAGCATCTGCCCCTGGCGTCAGCTGCCTGAAACGGTCCATCTGAAAACGAGACAAAGCGTCACAAATATTATTAAAACGCCCTGGAACGTGTTGCGCCCTAACCACAACATCATTCTCCATGCATGCCAATGTGATCAGCCGCAATACAGCCATAACCTCATCGTTTTTTGAAGACATTTTGTTGATAATGTGTACCACTGCTTGATTGTCGCAATTGAAGCATATCTTGTGCCTAGCCAGAGCCTTCCCCCAAAGTTTCAATGACACCCAAATGGGAAAGATTTCAAGCAGAGTGATATCGTCTGTTAATCCCTGATCGCGCCATTCCGATGGCCACTGCCCATGCGCCCAATGCCCTGAGAAATAAACACCAAAGCCAAGGCCATCCCCACCTGCACTGTCTGAAAACAACTGTATAGCATCATTGGATGTCCAGTCATTGTTTCTAAACAGAGAAATCCCATTAAACTCACTAAAGAACCTTTGCCACATTTTTAAATCAGCCTGAATTGACTTGGTCACCCTGAGATGATGATATGGCTTTGTCAAACCCCGTATTGAGTTAATGAGCCTCCGACAGAAAGGGCGTCCTGGAGCCACTGCCTGACAAGCAAAATTTAGAACCCCTATTAGAGATTGCATTTCCTTTAGAGTCGTACGAGATTTCTCCAGCATCGCCTTGATTTTTTCCAAAATTTCTAACACCTTCTCATGTGGCACCCTAACAACCATGAGTATAGTGTCCAGTTCGAGACCTAAAAAACAAAGAATTTCTGTAGGGCCTTCCGTTTTGTCTGTAGCCAACGGAACATTCAATTTTTGCATACAACTGATAAAGGTATTCATCAAGCACTGACATCGCCCTGTGCCCTTCCCCCTATAAGAGGTAATGCATTTGCAGATTTTAAATTTTTTGTCTCTACTGCCTCACGGGGGGCCATCATAATGAAGCGGAAACCCGTATCTAAAACCATTCAAAATGTAATCTGCCTTTATAGGCTCATAGCCTTCTAATACTTTTTCAAGCATGTTCACATCTATAGGGGATTTCGCCAATGAGCTGATATCACATGTTTTAATGCTAGCCTCAATATTTACATTTGAAGGAGTGACCAAAACCTCTACCGGCCTGTGCGCCGCCATGAAAAGGAGCATTTTTGCTGATATTTGGCATTGTTGGCTGATATGGCTTAGCTTTAGAACAAGCCCACCTGCCGTGATCATACGACCCACAGAATGCACACGTGTGTGAATATTTGCAGTTTCTCCAACTGCATGACCCTTTGTTAAAATCTAGGCAGCGTGGAGCACGAAAGGGGGAAGGGGAGGGAGACGCAGCAATAGGCCTGGACAGAGTCATGATCTTAAGCCAAAGATTACTATGGATTCTGCCCCAATCCCCAGGCTGTGTCTCCTGCCTAATACGAAACTGTTCGTCATATTTGATCCAGCCATCGCCATCTTGACCATTAGCAGCTTCTCTAATAAGTGACAGGTACTGCACCATTTCTTGTGTTTTTTGCGGATATTTCCGTATGTATATGCTCATAAAAATCAGAAAAGCATCTGTCCATTTCTCAATAGTAGTAATTTTGTGACTGGAGCAGGACTTTGGTTGCTGAACCAACTCCCCCCTCTCGTTAAGCCCTAAAACACTAACCGTACCAAACATGCTCTCTAACTCCACACTGCCCTTCAATAAGCATGCCAGATTAATAAATTTCCCCTGCCATATTTTCTCGCAAAGCTGGCGGGGCACGTGAGCAGAAACGCTATCTCCACCACACCCGACTAAATCGAGGTTTGACGATAGTCATTTCCGGATATAAGACCGCTCCGAAACGCTCATCCGTTTCAGTCTGGTCATCAGATACCCATTGTGGCCTAAATATTTGTTCAAAATCAATGAAATCACGTCTAGCATCACCTTTTCTTCGACCCTCGTCCTCTCGAAGCGATTCCAGAGACACGACGTCAACTTCCTCCGGCTTTTTAGCTTCCTTCCGAACCTTTTTTCCAACCGCCGCTGTTGTTGCCCTGGTTGACATTCGCTTAGAACCTTTCCTGCGGCTAGACATTCTTTTATAACGGCCGAAAATAACTTATAAGATAAATTATGTTGTTTATTTTGAAAATACTGCTTGCAGCTTAGTCGTGAAAAAGCGAAAGTGATCGCGAAAATGTTCGCCAGACGGGTTTACATTCGGTTTCACTTTTAGTGATTGATTCGTCCCCAGACTTATTCATCTATGTCACTTTCGTCCCCTAAAAGTACTTAACTACTAGCTTGTGCAAAAATAAAGCTGATTATGATATATTATCATAATCATTCTTAGTGTACCTTATTGAAATTGGTTAATATCATAGTTCTGAGGTTAAAATTGGCCCTGCCCTGTTGGTTATACTTTAAAATAGACTTTTACACTATAAAGGTTCCCCTGAGCTAGAAGGGCTCCAGATACTCAGTCTGTGTTTTGCAATCACTGGAGAGGTCAAGTTCCTGGTCTGGTCTGCTTCAGAATTAGTGTCTGTTTGTTCACACTGTTTTTAACCCATTCCCTCATAGGCTATTTTCAGATCCTACCTCTTTGAATAAATCTACTGATAAGGAGCATTAATTAGAGAAAAGGAAAATTTCAGAATTGTGTAGATTTGAAACCATTGTGACAAATAGAGCATATACTCCTATGGAGCAAATGCTCTATTTATCACAATGGTTTCATAAATTGACTATTACAGAGGCATAGAAAGGCGTTTTTATGGAGGAAAGGGTTAATGCATATCAATCTTACAATTAACTCATGTACAAGCCACATAATTATGAAGTTACATACAGGTATGCGTCAGATCAGAATCCAAACTGTGTGCTAATTTCAGTCAAGTCATGCTAAGAAATAAAGCCCCACCATAGAACATAGTGAAAACTTTGAAAATCTTCTCCTCTGATTGTCTGGTGAGCGATATCAGGGCCATCATGGCCCTCTTGTTTTAACGAGGAACACTGAGTTGTTCTGCCTCATGTCTTGATAAACCCTTTCCACCATGAATATTCATGTAATATTCATAATCGTTATTTTTTATAACAGCACATGGAACCGGGAATTTTTGGCCATGGCTGAAGCTGTAGAATCGTATCTAAATTATATCATAAGCAAACAGAGCAGGCCCTGATCAGAAGGCTCCTATATGAGCCATCTAATCTGGGTTTACTCTGTTTGCAAAGGCATAGAAAGATGTATTTATGGAGTAAATGGTTTAAACAATGTGAAGGCCATGAACTTCCCATTTAACCCATTACCTGATAGAGATGCCTTTTCAAAATTCTCCTTCTTCATTGGCCATTTCAAACATTCATTGAATATTCATGAAGTCATGAATTCTGGTATAAATATTCATGCGGTAAAGGGTTAACCCTTTCCTTCATAGGCTATTTTCAAATCAAACCACTTTGAATATATCTACCGAAAAGGAGCATTAACTAGAGCAAAGGAAAATTTTAGAATTTTGTAGTTTGAAACCATTGTGATAAATAGAGCATTTGCTCCTATAGGAGCAAATGCTCTATTTATCACAATGGTTTCAATAGGTGATTTTTACAGAGGCGTAAAAAGGCGTATTTATGGAGGAAAGGGTTAAAGTGTTCTAAAGGTGAGACAGTTCCATATGTCATAATTTCACAGAGCAACAGATAAATGTGCGTACTCATATACTGTATACATATCAGGGTTCTTGCAAGGGCAAGAAATTGGGACATTTGCCCCATCAAAATGAGAAATGTCCCCATTTTTAGCTCCACTTTTTCAAAAAGTGGAGGTATTGTCATGACCCTCTCGTCGGCGTCGGCGTCGGGGTCGGCGTCGGCGTTGGTTAACCTTTTTGTTAAGGTCCTTTTCTCAGAAACCATCAAAGATATTGGGTTCATATTTGGTATGTATGTTTGCTATCACAAGAGGAACCCATTTCACAAGAGTAGGTAACTCTAAAATTAATTTTGCCATAGTTATGCCCCTTTTTCGACTTAGAATTTTCGTTGTTGGTTAAGTTTTATGTTCAGGTCCATGTCTCAGAAACTGTCAAAGATATTTGGTTCATCTTTGGTATACATATTAACTATGACAAGGGGAACCCATTTCACAAGGGTAGGTAACCCTAAAATTAATTTTGCCATAGTTATACCCCTTTTTCGACTTACAATTTTCATTGTTGGTTAAGTTTTATGTTCAGGTCCATGTCTCAGAAACTGTCAAAGATATTTGGTTCATCTTTGGTATACATACTAACTATTACAAGGGGGACCCATTTCACAAGGGTAGGTAACCCTAAAGTTAATTTTGCTGTTGTTATCTCCCCTTTCTGACTTAGACTTCCACTACACTATCCAGCACTAAAGAAAGTGGAGCGCGCTGTCTGCGGACAGCTCTTGTTTTACTGTCATTGGGACAAATGTCTCAAAAATGTCAGTTCTTACCAGAATAGTCCAAAGTAACCAGATCAGATTTAAGATCAAATCAAACTGTGAATATGATCAGAGAAAATATTTACATATTAAGGAAATCAGTCATAGATCCACAGATTCATAAACATAGCATTTTCATAATGAATGATGGTTGAAAAAATATTTTCACACTTGTCTGTCTCACAGATTTTGAAAATGTCCCTACTTTTTAACTATCAATGGGACACATGTCTCAAATATTTTCAATTCTCGCCAGAACCCTGCATATACATGTACTAAAAATGTCACTTCTCTACCAAACCCTATGTTATGACCAATGTGGTCACAACATTGGGTTTGATGGAGAAATAAAAGAGTTATTCTTGAAAATATTTTTAATTTGCGCATCTTATTGAACCTCTGTTCACAGGTTTATGGTGGACACAAGCGTTGTTGGATGTAACTGGATTGAAGTGCCGGCCAACAAGTATCGCCTCCGAGAACAAGAGAACTCCAACAACCATGACACCAAGCACCCTCCACTGAAGTCACGCTGTCAGATCGAGCTAGATGTGTCGTTTGAAGATTTTGTCTCCCACAATCCAGAAGGAGAGTGGTCAAAGGTGGCACCATTAAGGATTCTTAGCTATGACATTGAATGTGCTGGCAGAAAGGGTAGGTGCACATTGCTGGTATATTGGCTATTTTAGTTTTAACCCTTTCCCTCATATAAACGTGTTTTCACGCATTTGCAAACAGAGTAGACCCAGATCAGACGGCTCCTAGAGGAGCCGTCTGATCAGGGTCTACTCTGTTTGCTAATAGAATTTTAAAGATCTGTGTCTTTACTTTTTAAAATGGCTACAATGTTCCACTTTCCATATTTTATTATAACTATTTTGGCCATGAATATGTATTAGGTACTGAAAAATGAAATAAACATAGAACAGGGAAAGGGTTAACCCTATACCTCATGAAGACTCATGTGAAAAATGATGATAACATGAATGTTTATAAATTGGGTTCTAGTAATGGCATTTGAACACAATGTTTTATGGTATTATCAGGAACTGTAGAATCAGACCAAAATATTTTCCAAACAGAGCAGACCCTGATCAGACGGCTTCTGCAGAAGCTGTCTGATTAGGGGCTACTGTGTTTGCAAAGGGCTTAAGGCTTTAAAAACTGTTTGTATGAGATAAAGGGTTAATAGTTACGCTTATTGAGATATGAATATTATTGACAAACAGCTTAGATCCAGTTGAGATTCCAAAACAACTCAAAAATATCAAATTTTGCTCAAAAGTGTTGGCAAGGGTTTTTCCTGTTTTATTAATAAATATTCTTATCTTACCTCCTACAAAATTCTTGTCTTCCCATTGGTCAATAGAGGTCACGAGAAACCCCCATAGATTCCGTATGGGGGTACTAAAATCATTAAAAATCCTTATGATGGCTTTACAAGAGTTAATTCCCTTGCTTAACAGTTGGAATGCTTTTCTCTCATTTATCATAATCATTATTAGTTATGCAGTGCTTAGTGTCCCTAATATGGACTGTACACTGCCAGCAAATATTTATATGGGACGAGGCGAAGTATTTACACGCATGTAAACATCATAGGCCTACGTGTATGTCTTGCCGTAGGGAAGCAAGGGAATTACCTCCCTTTAATAGAATTAAATAAAATATTTTGTATTTGCCTCAAATCTCGTTTATATATTTTCTTTTTTCTTTTTTATCATTGTAAAACTAATTAATGTTTATATTTCAACTCAATTAAATTATAAATTTTATGTATGCATATTTTAAAATTGTAGTGATAAATATAAAGTATTATTATATTTAACAGAAAAGAATATGGCTGTCATATGGAGTTGTAGATAATCTTGAGATGTCCAGTAAATACTATACTTCCAACACTTTTTTAGTCCATTGGGATTCTCCACGTTGTGAATACTCATTAGAATCATCTAGAAAAGACAATTCTTATGAGTAGTCATAACATGTGTTTGATAGACGTTGATTTTAGTAAATCAATATACAGTATCTCTCCGATCTAAAGCTCTGACATATGATTGTGATAATATGACATTATTAGATAACTGTCAAACAATACAGAGTTTATACTTTACTGCGATATTATATAGGGTTAACCCTACTGTAATTTGAAATTTGCGACGGTATATGAGGTTTTTAACGGTCGCAAATTATTTTAATGGCGACGCCGAAGGCGGAGCCGTTAAAATAATTTAAGACCGTTAAAAACCTCATATACCGTCGCAAATTTCAAATTACAGTAGGATTAACCCTATTCTAACGCAATCTTAACACGAAAAATGCCAAATTGTTGTTTTATCCTATGCGCGCAGGTGATTGAATGAGTGATGAGGCGAGAAGTAGTACCCAGTTTCTCACAGATTTCTTAAAATAACTGGATTTTTTTCACCCTGGTTTACACAAAGTGAAAACACCGGGCCAGTTGTAAGTTCACTATTACATTTGTCATGAATCATTATGCGACAGCTATTTTACATTTCAATACACTTTCAATACACATGTCAGGAAACGTAACGTTATCTTAGTCTTTGGCGCCGTACGCGAAAACGTCGTCTGTTACAATGACGTCACGTTATAACGTTATGTTTGAATAGTATGATAAATAAGGTTGAATCCGAATCACAACGCTTTGAGTATATCAATATTTCTCCAAATGACATATAAAAGACCGGTCAAGTCGTGACAAAGAATGGAAATTAATAACTTTCAGAATACCGGACTGAACTTGAATATATGTCAGTGTATGCATACGAATTTATCAGTAGATCTAAGTGTTTGATAAACAAAGCGCATTAATATATTTACAGGCTAATGCTGTTATTCGGCCGTTTTCGATTGGTTGAATTTGCGACATATAAAACAGTTTTTATATGCCGCAAATTTAGTCACATGAGCCAATCAGATTGCAGAAAATTGACAGATTGCGTTAGAATATAGGGTTAACCCTACTGTAATTTGAAATTTGCGACGGTATATGAGGTTTTTAACGGTCGCAAATTATTTTAATGGCGACGCCGAAGGCGGAGTCATTAAAATAATTTAAGACCGTTAAAAACCTCATATACCGTCGCAAATTTCAAATTACAGTAGGATTAACCCTATTCTAACGCAATCTTAACACGAAAAATGCCAAATTGCTGTTATATCCTATGCGCGCAGGTGATTGAATGAGTGATGAGGCGAGAAATAGTGCCCAGTTTCGCTCAGATTTCTTAAAATAACTGGATTTTTCACCCTGGTTTACACAGTCAAAACACCGGCCCAGTTGTAAGTTCACTATAACATTTTTCACAAATCATTACGCGACAGCTATTTTACATTTCAATACACTTTCAATACAAATGTCAGAAAACGTAACGTTATCTTAGTCTTTGGCGCCGTACGCAAAAACGTCGTCTGTAACAATGACGTCACGTTATAACGCTATTATGTTTGAATAGTATGATAAATAAGGTTGAATCTGAATCAAAACGCTTTGAGTATATTAATAATTCTCCACATGACATATAAAACACCGGTCAAGTCGTGACAAAGAATGGAAATTAATAACTTTCAAAATACCGGACTGAACTTGAATATATGTCAGTGTATGCATACGAATTTATCAGCAGATCTAAGTGTTTGATAAACAAAGCGCATTAATATATTTACAGGCTAGTGCTGTTATTCGGCCGTTTTCGATTGGTTGAATTTGCGACATATAAAACAGTTTTTATATGCCGCAAATTTAGTCACATGAGCCAATCAGATTGCAGAAAATTGACAGATTGCGTTAGAATAACTATTAAAGTGATTTGGTAAATGAATATGATATAAGAAATGTCAACATTTCATGATTAACTGTGATATATGGAAGTACCGTACATGTATATAGGTTCTCTAGAGTCGGTGAAAGTGATTTTATTTTCTTTAAAAATATGACAAAATTATACAGATTTTCCAATGATAGTAGACAGATGGTTTTACCCATGTTGAAACGTCTATTATTTGTTCTGTTGTTCATTATTAAAGTTAAGTTTAAACAAACTTCAAACTGTTGTGTTATTGATTATATAATAATTATTTATGCTTATCCTTATAGTTTTAAAATATGCATAAATATAATTTATGCTTTAGTTGGAGTAAAATATAAACATTAATTAGTTTTACAAATGTTAAGAATTAAAAATAAAATATATAAACGAGATTTGAGGTAAATAAAGAATATTTACTTTAATTCTGTTAAAGGGAGGTAATTCATAATTCAGGTAATTCAGGCCTATGATGCAAACATGCGTGTAAATACTTGAAATTAAAGGTAGTCGGTAAGATAAATTCGTTATGCAGTGCTTAGTGTCCCTAATATGGACTATACACTGCCAGTAAATATTAATATGGGACTCGGCTTCGCCTCGTCCCATATTAATATTTGCTGGCAGTGTATAGTCCATATTAGGGACACTAAGCACTGCATAACTAATAATATGAGAAATAATGACATCATAAATATTGATCAGATGATGTCATAAAATTGCATCTAATTAATATTCATGAATTTGTGAATATTCATCAAGCAAGGAGTTAATAACCAGAAAATGAAAATAGCAAAACTTCAATAAAAATAGCAAACATTGAAAACCCTGATTGAGAGCAACAGAGAAAGGTGCGTACTCAAATACAGAAAAACCTCTCTATAACGACCACTAAATTACATCAAGTATTTTGTGTTAAAGGCAGGTGGCTGCTTAAATCTTTCGGCGCCAATGAAAACTGCAAACCCAGGTCAGATGCCTCCTTTTCAAGGCGGCATCTGACCTGGGACTTCACTTTTTTCTGTATTATTTTAGCCCAAGCATACAGGTTTTTAAAAACAAATGTTTTACTAATATACCTTTATTATTTAGTTTAGAATTATATTTAATATGAAATTATTATTGCAGACGACACTTTTAAATTTGGCGCCAAAAGAATAAAAGCAAGTGAAAGTACAACACAACGCTCCGTACTGTTTTACTTTCACCTTGCTTTAAGCGGTCACCTGCCCTAAATACCAAATAATTAACACAATTTAGTGGCTGTTATAGAGAGGTTTTACTGTACTAAAATCGTCATTTCCCCATCAAACCCTGTATTGACCACTCTGCCAGGTAGTTCTAATGTGTCACAACATAGAGTTTGATGGAGAAATAAAGAAATTATTCTTGAAAATGTTTTAATTTATGCATCTCATCTGGACCTGTTGATTAGTTTACTCCTACGTAGAAGTAAAAGCCTTGTGATATTTGTCTGCACAGTTTGATCTTTGAGCAGGAGTATTCCCTGAGCCCGACAAGGACCCTGTGATACAGATTGCCAACATGTTGATACGACAGGGAGACAAGGCCCCATTTATCAGGAATGTGTTCACCTTAAACTCATGTGCCCCTGTGATAGGCTCCCATGTACTCTCCTTCAAAACAGAGAGGGAGCTTCTGGCTGTAAGTATAACACTTTGAAACATTTTACGTTAATCCGCTGTAAAAACTGTGCAGTTAACCCTTTCTCCATATAAACACGTTTTCACGCATTTGCAAACAGAGTAGACCCAGATCAGAGGGTTCCTATAGGAGCCGTTTGTTCAGGGTCTGCTCCGTTTGCCAATGGAATTTTAAAGATCTGTTTCTTTACTTTCTACAATTTTCCACCTTCTATATTTCATTATACATGTAACTATTGTTGCCATGAATATTCAGTAGGTATGGAAATTTAGAATAAACATAGAACAGCCTGTCAGGGAAAGGGTTAAGCTGATCTGGAGTAGCACATACTTCTGATTTGTTTATTCGTTTGAGAAAGTACTTACTCAGTATCAAACAGCTTTGATCCTAGTGAGACGTTGAGTTACTTGGTATCACAATCTGGAGCCAAGCTTTTTGAAAATGCATGTCAAATCACATGTCATCATCAGTGTCAAACAAGTTTTAGAAGCATGTCTGGGAGTTAACCCTTTCCTCCATAAATACGCCTTTCTACGCCTCTGTAATAGTCAGAGAATAGGTTCATGCTCTGGGATGCGCTCTGGGATTACTGAAATTTAAAATTTATATAAACATAGAACAGGGAAAGGGAAGTAATTCCAGAGCACAGTTCACCAGTGACCAAGTCGGCTGACAGTCGACGAAACTGTCTGGAGCCAATGATCCAATGTTAGCAGTGTAATAAGAACTTTGTTTTCACTGTGTAATAGTCACTTGAAACCATTGTGATAAATAGAGCATTTGCTCCTATAGCAGCAAATGCTCTATTTTATCACGATGGTTTGGAGCTACAAAATTCTAAAAAAAAATCCTTTTCTCTAGTTAATGCTTCTTTTCGGTAGATTTATTCAAAGAGGTTGGATCTAAAAATAGTCTATGAGGGAATGGGTTAACTAACTATTAATATGCTACAAAGTATAACATTAATGAATCATATCTTAACCTTTTTTTCCATGAATATTTTGGTAAGAAATAATGACATTATGAAGGTCAATTAGGTTATTGGCCATGAACACAGAAAAGCTTAGCTATGGTAGAAACTTTACAATCAGATTTATATGATTCCATTAGCAAACAGAACAGGAGCTATCTGATTAGGGTCTATTCTGTTTGCTAATGGAATTTGATCCGTTTCTTTACTTTCTAAAATGGCTACAATGTTCCACCTTTCATTATAACTATTTTGTCCATGAATATTCAGTACGTATTGAAATTTAAAATTTATATAAAACATAGAACAGGGAAAGGGTTAAACAGAATGCTACCAGGGTCCAAGGTTATAAAAACTTCTCAGTCTGAGTCTGAGATCATTCTCAAGTATCTGAAAAAGTATCAAAAGTTCTTATTGTATTGTAGAAATGGTCAGCTTTCATTCGAGAGGCTGATGCTGACATCATCACAGGCTACAACATCCAGAACTTCTACATGCCCTACCTCATCAACAGGGCCAATCACCTCAAGGTCACTGACTTCACGTTCCTGGGACGGATAAAGGATGCAAGGTCAGTGATCAAAGAGTCAACTATCCAGAGTAAGCAGATGGGAAAGCGAGAGAACAAAATAATCAACATAGAAGGTCGTGTGCAACTGGATCTGCTGCAGGTAGAGCATGATTACACTTGAACCTCTGTAAATCAGATTCAGTGAAGTGAAATTTTTGTTGGGTAGCTTAATGCAGGACAAAATTAATGCAAAAAAGCTCCAGGAGTTTTGTCAACATCTTTGTCCTGAAGTAACTCTTTAGTCATGATTATTCATGTAATAGATATTGATATCTTGAATATTAATTCTATTAATTTTTGAAATGTTATCTGGACACAGGACTGTTTAGATAGACATGGCTGAATTTGAGTTAACCCTTTCCCTCATATAAACGTGTTTTCACGCACCTGCAAACAGAGTAGACCCAGATCAGTAGACCTAGAGGAGCCGTCTGATCAGGGTCTGCTCTGTTTGCTAATGGAATTTGATAGATCTGTTCATTTTGTTCCTAAAATGGCTAAAATGTTCCACTTTCCACATTTCATTATAACTCTTTTCTCCATGAATAGGTATTGAAATTTGTAATAAACATAGAACAGGGAAAGGGTTAAATCTGAACTATTCTATGAGCAAACTGAGCAGACACCAATCAGACAGCTCCAAGAGGTGCCGTTTGACCAGGGCATGCACTGTCATTCAAAATCTTAAATTTAACCCTTTCCTTCATATAAACGAATTTTTACGCATTTGCATACAGAGTAGCCCCATATCAGACGGATCAGGGTCTTGTAAGGTTGCTCATGATATAATTATAATACTATAGATCTGATTCTACAGTTTCTGCCAGAGCCAAAATGTCCAGTGCTCATATGCCATTATATGTATAAGAGATAATCAGATAATCAAATTAAAATTAATTAATAATCATGATATTATTTCTTACATGATCATTGAACAGGGAAAGTGTTAAGCTTTTCATGTTGCATGTGTACTCTATAGTTAAACACTGATGGCCCATAGTTACAGATTAATGAAAAAATATGTAAGAAATACTGTATGTATCAATATTAATTGACTAAAGTTCTATAATAGCATATGAACAATCAAATGTTTTGGTCATGGCATAAACTGTCAAATCAGATCTCTATAAACCTTCATAAGCACAGAGCAGACCCTGATCAGACAGCTCCAACTAGACTACTCTATTTGCAAAGATGTAAAAAGGCCTTACTGTGCAGAAAAGTGTTAACCCATTCCCTCATAGGCTATTTTTAGATCCAAGCTCTTTGAATAAATCTACCGAAAAGGAGCATTAACTAGAGAAAAGGAAAATTTTAGAATTATGTAGTTTTGAAACCATTGTGATAGAGCATTTGCTCCTAAGGAGCTCACAATTGTTTCAAAAAGTGACTTTTACAGAGGCGTACAAGGGCGTATTTATGGAGGAAATGGTTAAATATACAAAGAATCAGGTAAATCTGTGTACTCAAATACTAAAATACAAAAATTGTCATTTCTCCACCAAACCCTATGTTGTGACCACTCTTTAGAATCGCCTCGAAGAGACAATTCTAAAGAGTGGTCACAGCATAGGGTTTGGTGGAGAAATAAAGGAATTGTTCTTGAAAATGTTTCAATTTGCGCATCTTATCTGGACCTATGATATACTAGTCCATTTTGCTTCAAGATTTGGTCAACATCTGAGTGATGTATAATTGTATATTTACATGGCAGAGTTTCGTTTTCATTGTTCTAGATTTTGTTTCGAGACTACAAGTTGAGATCATACTCTCTGAATGCTGTGTCTTTCCACTTCCTACAAGAACAGAAGGAGGATGTCCATCACTCTATCATTACTGACTTGCAGGTAAACCAGCCATTACTCTATCAGCACTGACTTACAGGTAAACCAGCCATGCATGTTACTCCATCATCACTAGCATACGGGTAAACAAGCCATGTCTATCACTGTATCATTACTAACATACAGGTAAACAAGCCATGTCTATCGCTGTATCATCATTAGCATACAGGTAAACAAGCCATGTCTATCACTGTATCATCACTAACATACAGGTAAACAAGCTATGTCTATCACTGTATCATCATTAGCATACAGGTAAACCTGCCATGTCTATCACTGTATCATCACTAACATACAGGTAAACAAGCTATGTCTGTCGCTATCAAGTCAACTTTGTCAGAGACAACGAAGAATTGTCGGACAATTAGAATAGGTACACAATTTCCTATATGCATTTCGGTACACACGATTTGAGTTTCAAGTGCGTTGTTGTTTGAAAGGTATGCATACAAATGCACTTACACACTCTTTCTGGAGCATTGCAGGCATAATATTATGTGTGCAGGAGGTTTTATTGATAACAAGATACTGTTTCAGAATGGTAATGACCAGACAAGGCGGCGCCTGGCAGTGTACTGCCTAAAGGATGCCATTCTACCCATCCGCCTGCTTGACAAGCTGATGTGTGTTATCAATTACATGGAGATGGCCAGGGTAACTGGTGTGCCCCTTTCCTACCTCTTGGCCCGCGGGCAGCAGATCAAGGTCATATCACAGCTACTCAGAAAGGTGAGTCTATGCAATTAGCAAAACCAATAGAAGCCTTATAAAACAAAATCTGGAAGGTTTAGTGCCACCATTTTGAGAAGATGATCCATACCCCTGAAATTGGGAATATTTGTCTGAGTTGGGAGTATTTTTAGCTGTAAGAAGATTTCTCCTGAGGAGCAAATGCTCTATTTATCACAATGGTTTCAACACTACACAAATCTAAAAAATTGTTTCCTCTAGTTAATGCTCCTTTTCGGTAGATGTATTCAGAGAAGTAGGATCTAAAAATAGCCTATGAGGTAATGGGTTAACTGTCAATACGAATTATCAGAATGGAATATTTTATCAGTGTTTAACTGTAGAGTCCAATCAGTTTGAAACATTGAAATTTGCTAGATGATTTTGATTGACAAATAGTGCAGATCCACATCAGAGGGAGCCCTCTGATCTGGGTACACACTGTTTGAAGGGACAGTACACATGTCTCCCGGGTTGATAGGGTTATTCAGTATTCAATAGTATACATTATCAAAGTGTTTTGAAAGAAAGAAGCATATGAAAATATTTGGAGAGAAAAAACAGGCAGTCTTTGAACTATGCTTAACTCTTTAACTTGTGAATTTTCATTTAAACATTTACTCCATAAATATGCCTTTCTACACCTTTGCAAACAGAGTAGATCCAGATCAGATGGTTCTTGTTGGAGCCACCTGATCAGGGTCTGCTCTGTTTGCTTATGACATAACATAGATCTGATTCTGCAGTTTCTGTCATGGCCAGAAGTGCCTGTGTCCATGTGCTATTATAACAATTAATCTAATTAATATTCATGATGTCATATATTTAAGGTTAAGATATAATGACATCATGAATAATTATTCTGGTAGAAATTTATCCGTGTGGAATCATTTGATATAAGAAATACAGAGGTTCAGATAAGATGCATAAATTTTCAAGAATAACGTCTTTATTTCTCCACTAAGCCCTATCTTCGAGACGATTCTAAAAAGTGGTCACAACATAGGGTTTGGTGGAGAAATGATGATTTTAGTATTCGAGTACGAATCTTTATCTGTAGCTCTGGAAATAAACTTTTCTGTGACATAAAGAAATTTGAAAGCTAGCCTGGAGCTTTCTTCCATATACTGTGGACTTCATTAGCAGACTGATTGATTTCTATAGGGGATTAACCCTTTCCTCCATAAATACGCCTTTCTACGCCTCTGTAAAAGTGACCTATATTGAAACCATTGTGATAAATGGAGAATTTTCTCCTATAGGAGAATTTTCTCCTATAGGAGCAAATTATTTATCACCATGGTTTCAAACTGCAAAATTCTAAAAAAAAAAAATTCCTTTTTTCTGGTTTATGCTCCTTTTCAGTAGATTCATTCAAAGTGGTTGGATCTAAAAATAGTTTGAAACCATTGTGATAAATAGAGCATTTGCTCCTATAGGATCAAATACGCTATTTATCACAATGGTTTCATAAAGTGATTTTTACAGAGGCATAGAAAGGCGTATTTATGGAGGAAAGGGTTAAACAAAAAAGCGGATGAGAAAGATGTGGTTAACAGTCAGTAAGGTCAGACTATTGTTTTTCTTACATCTGTTTGTGACACAGGCTAGAGAACAGCAGCTATTGTTGCCAGCCCAGAAGATTGACCCTGGTGAGGAATATGAGGGAGCCACTGTCATTGAGCCTGTTAAAGGGTAAGTGTAATAGTTTAATTTTTGTGATGTCTTGGGCAGTAAAAGGGGTTAAGGACTATGTATAATATGCCTTGCTGAAGGGAGGGATGTTGTTAATTACTTCTCCTATAGATGCTCAAGACTGTATCAGTCTTATATTAAATATAATGATGATGCATTCCAGAAAATAATGCATCTCTGAATAATAAGAAACAGCCCAGCTAATTATTTAACCCTTTCCTTCATAAATACGCCTTTCTACCCCTCTGTAAAAGTCACTTTATGAAACCATTGTGATAAATATCACAATGGTTTCAAACTACAAAATTCTAAAAAAAAATTCCTTTTCTCTAGTTAATGCTCCTTTTCGGTAGATTTATTATACGCCCGTCTTCAGACGGGACGTATTATGTCGTGGCGTTGTCCGTCCGTCCGTCCGTCCGTCTGTCTGTCTGTCTGTCTGTCCGTCCGTCCGTCCGTCCGTGAACTTTTGTTTGTCCGCTCTCTAACTCGAACAAATTGAATCGGATCCTTTTCAAACTTGGTCAGCATGTATATGGCCAAAATGACTCGGCTAAGTTCGATAATCAGCAACATCGCCCTGCACACTTCTGAATTATCTCCCCTTTTTTAATAAATTTTTAACAAAATTCTCTTGTCCGCTCTCTAACTCGAACAAATTGAATCGGATCCTTTTCAAACTTGGTCAGCATGTATATGGCCAAAATGACTCGGCTAAGTTCGATAATCAGCATCATCGCCCTGCACACTTCTGAATTATCTCCCCTTTTTTATTAACTTTTTAACAAATTTTAAACAAAATTCGTTTTTTGTCCGCTCTCTAACTCAAACAAATAAAATCCAATCCTCATCAAACTTAGTCAGCATGTATATAGTCAAAATGACTTGGTCAAGTTCGATACACCTGGAAACGTTCAGTGTATTTTCTATTTTCTTTTAAAAATCTATGTATGAAAAGGGGGGTTACTGCAGGAAAAGTCATTGGACTTGTCACAAAATCAATAGCTGTCTTCCCTGTATGGTGATGAAGCTAAGTATTTAATTTGGTTACAACAGGTCTATATTATATATATAGCTCTACTAGGCAGTTGCCAATGATAGTTTCACATTGTAACAGATTCAATTTCCTATTAAATTGGCTTATCACTGACTTTGCCGACGGGCGTATTTTGCTGCACAGCGGTGCTCTTGTTCAAAATGGTTGGATCTAAAAATAGCCTATGGAGGAAAGGGTTAAACCATTTGAAGATTTTTGTATGTATACATGTATAGAAAACTGGTAGTTTTTCTGGCATGTGTTTGGTGCTGTAAACAGGTAACAACAAAATTTCTGCCTGCATTATTTAACCTTTATAAGCATTAAAAGTAAATCTAAAGTATTATGACATACCGATAGTAACTACATTTTCGCGCTCAACCCTTGATTTGTATGTTTCAGATACTATGACATACCGATAGCCACCCTGGATTTCTCCTCCCTATATCCATCCATCATGATGGCCCATAACTTATGCTACACATCCCTGCTCACTCAGAATGCCATTGTCAAGGAAGGGTAAGTCACAGCTTTGCATGGTATGGCCTCAACCAGTTAACGCTTTCCCTATTTAATATTCATATAAAAACTAATGACATCATGAATATTAACTAGATTAAGATTTATAATGGCATATGAAAACGGGATATTTTAGCTATGATAGAAACAGACTTATATTATTATACCCCCCACAACGAAGTTTGGGGGGGGTATACTGGAATCAGGTTGTCCGTCTGTCCGTCTGTCCGCACTCACCAATGGGTAGTTGTGTGACTTTTTCTAACTAGTCACACAAGTAAAATCATTAACCTGGCCATCTCTTGTGACATTAACCTGGCCATTTCTTGTGACATTAACCTGGCCAGTTGTGGGACATAGGGTTAGGGTTAGGGTTAGCTTCCAGATCATTCTTTTCCAAAGTTAGAGCCAAAAATAGTTTTTCTTGTGGGACTAGTCCCACAAGAAAAGATCAAAGGAAAAAGTCACACAACTACCCATTTGTTAGTACGTCTGTCCGTCCGTCTGTCCGTCCGTGGACACAATTTTGTCCGGCCTTCTTCTTCTACAGTTTTGCTTCAATTTTGTTGAAAGTTCATATATAGCCATATGACCATATAAACCTGTGCACCGCATATTTCCGTTATGATCGGACCACTACTTCAGGAGTTATCTCCCCTTTTTAGTCCCGTACCAATGTTTTCCGGTTTTCTGGACTTTTTATGGAAGTGACTCCAGATATCAACTCTATATTTAGTACAAAGCTAAATTTGTATAAGTTACAGCTTATGTTACAATCTCAGTCCGGTTGAATAATTATTTCCAGAGTTATTGCCCTTGTACTTTAATTTTTTTCTTCAATTTTGGGATTTTCCGGGCTTTTCTTGGAAGTGGTTGCAGATATTAACTTTATATTTGGCATAAAGCTAACTCTACATGATTTACAGCTTAACTCCCAATCTCAGTCTGGTTGAATAATTTTTGCCAGAGTTATGGCCCTTGAACTTTAATTTTTTGTCAAATTTTCAGTTTTCCGGACTTTTCTTGGATGTGGTTGCAGATATTAACTTTATATTTGGCATAAAGCTAACTCTACATGATTTACAGCTTAATTCCCAATCTCAGTCTGGTTGAATAATTTTTGCCAGAGTTATGGCCCTTGAACTTTAATTTTTTGTCAAATTTTCAGTTTTCCGGTCTTTCTTTGGAAGTGGTTGCAGATATTAACTTCATATTTGACATAAAAATAAATCTAGATGAGGTACAGCTTAAGTTCAAATATCGGTCTGGTTGAATAATTTTTGTCAGAGTTATGGTCCTTGAACTTAATGTTTTTCTGAAAAGGTACCTAGCTTTAGAACTTTGGATTTGACAAAAACCTCATGAAAGGGTCTTATTTCTAAGAATTATTCTTCATTTTTATTACATAAATTGGGTTGGGGCATGTATTGTTTTTAAATCTCTTCACGTTTCTGTATGTACATATGTTCAGATTGATGATAGGTGTTCTGACAAGCAGACAGGTGGGGGGGTATTCGTTAGCCTTTGGCTTACAGTTCTAGTTTCATAAGCAAACCGAGCAGACCCTGATCAGACAGCTTCTATAGGAGCCATCTGATTTGGGTCTACTCTGTTTGCAAAGGTATGAAAATGTATTTATATGAAGAAAAGGATCTGATATTTCTGGTACAAATTGTCTCTACTGTTAACCCTGTACTCCATGGAAGAGGTTGGGTCTAAAATAGCCTATGGAGGAAAGGGTTAAAGATAGATATGTTATTTCATAAGCAAACAGTGCTAGTGTCTATATGGAGTAAAGGGTTAACAATTATTATCCAAGGCAAAAGGCCAGTATAACTGGGATCATTATGATTCAAATTGTCTGGCACATGGATCGTAGTTCCAAATAAAATCGAATATAGCTTTGGAATATGATTGGGTACGGTTAATATTCTCAACCTTGCCAAATTTTAATCAGAGGTCTAGATAAGATGCGTAAATGACAGCATTTATCACTCCTTTATTTCTCAATCAAACCCTACCTTTGAGATGATTCTAAAAAGAGTGGTCACAACATTATGGCTTTGGTGGAGAAATGAGGGTTTTAGTATTTGATGTGCACCTTTATATATTGCTTTGGTTGTGCTGTCTTCGGTTTTAATAATATGCAATTTTCAGGCTCACTCCAGACCAGTATATTAAGACACCATCAAACAACTTGTTTGTGAAATCTTCATTAAGAAAAGGTCTGCTGCCTGAAATCCTGGAACATCTGCTTGGTGCCAGAAAGAAGTAAGTCGATGTGCAGCTTAATCCAAATGTTTAAAGTTTGACGCTTTAACCCTTTCCCTGTTCTATGTTTATTCAAGATTTCAATACATACTAAATATTCATGGACAAATAGTATGTGAAATATGGACGGTGCAACATTGTAGCCATCTTAGAAAGTAAAGAAACAGATCTATCAAATTCCATTAGCAAACGGAGCAGACCCGGACCTATAGGAGCCATCTGATATGGGTCTACTCGTTTTGCAAATTAGTGAAAAGGTGTTTTTTATGACGGAAAGGGTTAAACCCCAACTGATTGCTTCCTACAATGGGCAGATTGCTGACCTAGTCAAAGTTGAACACTGTAATATGAAATCAACCTTTAGCCTTTACAATATGGAAAAATAGTCAAACAGGGAGAGCCACACACGAAATGACACCGCACCAAACACCATCTAACAAGAAACGATAAAGCCACAAGACAAAACATAACAGGACGCATATCAAGACGAAACACATTAAACATTAAGCATATTAATCAACAAAATAGACCGTAGGCTGAAAGCAGGAGTGCCGCCTTGGAACGGCCAGCAGCCAAAAACAATAAAAAAAATAAAAAAAAAATAGCCTTTACACACAGTATTTTGCTTTGCCATTGTCTGTTGTTCTATTGGTCGGTAAACCAAATTGTTTCTGATCATTAACTAGAGATGCTTTGGCCAGAGATCCTGAAATTTGATAGAGAGGTTGAACATGATAGAGAGGTTGAACATGATCCTGAAGCTTCAATGTTTTGGTAGTGTCCATATAGCTAGCTGTTGCTGCGGTGATCATATGTCTGCAATTCTGCAGTCCCTTGATCAAAGCACAGAAATAATTTTAGTAAATATTGTCCATTATCATACAATCATTTGAAATAGGTATGAATTGCTGCAGTATGATAAAGTCTTACACAGTCCAAAGCACTTTTATTAGCAATAAACCATTTGTGTTTGGTATTGTTACCAGTATATGCAGTTCTAAATGTAGTTTGCTATTATACATATGTGAGCTAATATTGTAATCATTGCAAAATTTAATGATGATGTATCTTGCCAGAGTTCTTTTCATCAAGCTAATCCCAAGTAATAATTATATGAACACACCTCACACATACCATGTATGGTTTTGCTGCTTATTTCATGCTGTGCCTTGATTTTGATGTGGATCTACTGTTGTTTGAAATGGCATGTAAAGGTGTCTGGCAGGTAAAGATACTCGGTTTAACCCATTACCTCATAGGCTATATTTAGATACAACCTCTTTGAATAAATCTACCGAAAAGGAGTATTAACTAGAGAAAAGGATTTTTTTTAGAATTTTGTAGTTTGAAACTATTGTGATAAATAGATCATTTGCTCCAATGCTCTATTTATCACAATGGTTTCAAAAAGTGACTTTTACAGAGTTGTCAAAAGTCGTCAATATGAGGGAATGGGTTAAGGATGATTTATGTATGCTTATAGAGCAAAGGATGACTTGAAGAAGGAGACAGATCCATTTAAGAAAAAAGTGCTGGATGGTCGCCAGTTGGCCTTGAAGGTCAGTGCCAACTCTGTGTATGGCTTCACTGGCGCCCAGGTGGGCAAACTGCCCTGTCTAGAGATCTCTCAGGTTTGTTAATTTCTCTTTACTACATTTTAACATGAACAGACTTGATATGGCCCCTGTTTTAAATGAAATGTATTCAGTTTACCCTTGTTGATGGGTCTGACCATCCCCAAATTCATCTGTCAATTTATGTTCATTTGTGTCGGGCGTAACTCCAAAAGTGTTTGATCAAGAGTCATGAAACTAGTTTGGGAGAGGAAACAATGACATTATGAATATTTAGTAGATTCATATTTATAATAGCACATAAATACAGGAAGTTTTGCCTTGGCAGAAACTGCAGAATCAGATCTATATTATTCAATTAGCACACAGCAGCCATGATCAGAGAGGAGCAGGGCCTCTGCTGGCAGGCATCATAGGGAGAATAATTAGGGGAAAAAAATATTCAAATTTGAATTTTTTGGCGAAATTTGCCAGTTTTCACCCAATTAATGATTTGAGTGACCAGAAGTTAATTAATACATATAAAGCAAGTTTGTTTCCATTCTTGCACTGTTAAACCATTAATTGTATGTGCAATGGGTAAGCAGTGGAATGACACCTTTCACCTGTTAGTTCGGAAAGTGTATATTGATAATTACAATTGATTGGATTAACCCATTCCCTCATATTGACGCCTTTGGACATCCGTAAAAGTCACCCTTTAAATCCATTGTGATAAATAGAGCATTTGCTCCATAGGAGCAAATGCTTTGTTTAGCACAATGGTTTCAAAACTACACAATTCTTAAAGTTTCTCTAATAAATGTTCCTTTTCAGTAGATTTATTCGAAGAGGTTGGGTCTAAAACTAGCCTATGAGGGAATGAATTAAAGGGATTAGATTGTTTGAAAAAAGGTATGGTTGAGAGACAGAAACGTGCAGATGACTGTTTTAATAACGGGATGGCTTAGCCCTATTAATCACCAAGTTTGTTTAATGATTGGAATGTTTGCTTAATAGTAGGAAGGCTGGTCATGGTCGTGCTGACCCCTATTGATTTTGAGGTTGGTCAAAGGTCAGGTAACAGTGACTTTCAAATCAAATAATATTTTGCATGTTACGACGGCACATACTTTAGGCATATATTGCTACGACACACGAGGCTCTTGTTACCAGAGTTACGGGACTTTGAAACTTTTCTTCACTATATAACATTGTGAAAAGTGCTTAATTTAAAGACAATTATCAGGGTGGGGGAGGATCCATTCCAGAGCTACAAATAATGATGCGTACTCAAATACTAAAATCGTCTTTTCTCCCAAATCCTATACTGTGACTACTCTTTAGTATTGTCTCGAAGAAACTGAGCTAATGAGTGGTCACAGTATAGGGTTTAGTGGAGAAATAAAGGAGCTATGTTTGAAAATGTTTAAATATACACATCTTATCTGGAGCTCTGTATGTCCTTAAATAGCACAATTTTTAGCGCGTCTGTTTCGAAGAAATCACGAGCTATTGTCGAAACGTAGTTGTTGTCGTCCAAAATCTTAACATTGACCATAACTCGAAATGTATAAGAGGTATCAACATAAAACTTCATAGGTTAGTAGATCTCATTGAGGGGAAGGCCCCTACATTTATATTTTTTGACAATGATGACAGACGAGCATTGGCACCCGCTTGCTGTGCTCTTGTTTAGTTATAATGGCATCATGAACAATGGAATTTATTACCATGGCATAAACTGTAGAAAGAGATGTTTCATAAGTAAACAGAGCAGACCCTGATCATTCTGCTCCTATTAGAGCCATCTGATCTGATTTTGCTCTGTGTGCAGAGACACCAAAAGGCATCTCTATGGCGTAAAGGGTTAACTTGTATTGCTGTCTTTTTATGCCCCTGTTGACAATAGTCAGGGGGCATTATGTTTTGAACATGTCCGTCTGTCCTTGTGTCACGCTTTTATGTGCAGTTGTAAAAAAAAAGAGTAAAGTACCTAGTTATAGTCTACTTTCAGTCCGAATGACCGTTCAGCCTACTGTACATTTACTCCAGACGATAGTCAGGGGGCATTATGTTTTGCACATGTCCGTCCGTCTGTCCGTCTGTCACGCTTTTAGGTGCAGTTGGTTGTCACAGTTTTTCAAGTGTTATAAGTCAGTAATTTCTACACTTATACTAGGGCTGTCATTGATTGGCCTCGCTGCATCGATACATCGATGACTCAAATATCGACGATATATCGGTTGGCTTTACTATTTAAGGGAATTATCTCAAAACCACTACAAATTCTCAAGTAAAGCGTCTATAATTAACTGCTTCACCTAGCAAATGCCATTAGAATAAAATAAAAAGATAAGCTCTTCCTGAGTTTGTTATAAATAGCGGATAATCTTTTAACAAAAATACCAAGGTATATATCGATATATCGGTTGGATTTACTATTTAAGGGCTATTCCAGGAAAATCTCCCTGGGGGGGGTCGGAACGACAGCCTATTAAAATTACCTTGGTGGGGGGTGCAAAAGAAATTTTAATTCTGTTGGTGGGGGTGGACATTTGATTAAAGTTCTATTGGTGGGGGGTATTTCAACATCAGAAATTGAATTGATGGGGTGGTTTGTCAAGTTAAACGCTTCATGCAAGCCGTTTTCTTCAACAATAATGAAAATTAACGGAAAACCTTTTTCTGACACGACCTCCCGCGAAAATTCCGTTGTCTGAATACTGTGGACGCATGCAATTTTTAGTCCTGATCATCTAGAAGCTTATCTGATCACACTTCCATAATGAGCGGCTGATTGATTCAGACTAGACCGTGAAAAAAGTACTAAGACACCGGTAGTCTCAACCAATCACTGCTCTTGTTTCTCAATGTAAAAGCCCGGATGAACAAAAAATAAATAAACCGAAAATAGACCTAAATAACAACCAAAAGACATTGACAGGATTTTTTTTAATTAAATACAGAGTTCTAGCAGTAGCACAGGTACATGTAGTGAATCCGAGGTCGGCGAAGAGAAAACTACTTGCAATAACAAAACCACGGCAACAGAATGAAATGAAAGACTGTCAGACTAATGCACAAATGTGGCAATACACTGGGCTGTCATTTGGGTTTGCAGGTCGGCTTGACAAAAAATAATTGCTTAAATGTAAAACTATATTTATTTATTTTTTGGGGGTAATTTTAATTCTCTAGGTGGGGGGTATATTAGGAATTTTTATTCTCTTGGTGGTGGGGTAAAAATAATTAAAATTCTATTGGTGGTACCCCTAATTTAGACTTTCGTTCCTACCCCACCCCCCATAAATTTCATCATCGAACTTCAGAAAGTTGACATTTGTTCAAACGTCACTCCGTTTTTCGAGGTTTTTGAGCTAAACTCCTCAAACTCCACAACGTTGGTCGCCATTGTCGTTGTTGTTGTTGCTTGGAATGGGGAAGGGTAAATTGACTGACGCAGGTTCAAGGTGCTGTGTAAACTGCAGGTTCTACGATAATTTATGTTCATGTAGCGTTACTTTCATCATGTTTTGATCCATTTGACTTTATTTACGTGAATACAAGGTTTACTTAAGATCACTCCGAGTAACACTTGAGTTTTTATATCTGCTGCATACTGTATTCATCTCACGAAACTGACCCGGATTTAGTGCAAACCCAAGTCTTAGTTTTTTATGTTGTCGAACACCGTAAATGAAAAATGAAGCAGTTAAAACTGGAGCAATGATAAACAAACAGATGGGTACGACACAAAACACATTTAGTCAGGGTTTATTCTTGTTTTTTCATTAAGAATGTATCGATACTTGGAAATTCTGTATCGATATATCATCGGAACTTTGAAATCGACGATTCACCGATATCGCAAGTTACAATGACGGCCCTAACTTATACACATGAAACTTCACATACACATCAATTACCATCTGTGCTATCATTTGGCACCCACCCATGCTGCCTGCAAGCCCAAGGTCGAGGTCAAATGACTTGAAATTTTACGTGCAGTTGGTTGTCACATTTACGTGCAGTTTTTTGTCACAGTTTTTTCATTGTCTTATATCTCCCCAACCACTGTAGCTATTGCCATGGAATTGCATATACACATTAAACACCATCCATACTTTCATTGCACACCCAGCCCATGCTGCCCGCAAGCCCAAGGTCAAGCTCAAATGACTTGGAAATTTTACGTGCAGCTAGGCAAGCACCTACACGGAGGCATCACTGTGTTTTACAGACACAATTTTCTAGTTTTCATTATATCACTAACCACTATAGCTATACACATTAAACACCATCCATACTTTCATGGCACACCCAGCACATGCTGCCCGCAAGCCAAAGGTCAAAGTTAAATGACTTAATAGGATTTTACGTGCAGCTAGGCAAGCACTGCCACTGGGACATCGCTGTCTTACAGACATAATTTTCTAGTTTTATGTATTGTTGCTACTTTCTCCTCAGAGTGTGACAGCATTTGGTAGGACCATGATAGAGCTGACCAAGAATTCTGTGGAGGAGAAGTATACGATAGAGAATGGTTACAAACACAATGCCAAGGTAAGCCAAGAAACTCCATTTATCTTCATATACATTTTTATGTCCCCCGGATAAGATCTGGGGGGCATATTGTTTTTGCCCTGTTTGTTTGTTTGTCAGGGCTGTTCCATTTAAATGTGTATGGGGGTGCAGGAAGGCACTTTCAAATTCGGCCACCCACCCATAGATGTTTTTTGCTATTGCACAACCAAATAGTACCATTTTTGCAGCGAAACCCACCCATGCATAGCTGTGTTTTAAAATGCCTTCCTGGCCCCCTGTACACATTTAAGTGGAACAGCCCTCACGAACTTTAACATTAGTCATAACTTTTGAGCCAGTACAGATAGAGACTTGATATTTGGCATGCATATGTATCTCATAAAGTTGCACATTTTTGAGGGGTGACATGTTAAGGTCAAGGTCATCCTTCAGGGTCAAAGGTCAAATATATAGGTCAAATTACCAATTTTAATATTGGCTATAACTTTTGAATCAGTAGAGATAGAGACTTGATATTCGGAATGCATGTGTGGCTCGTGAAGCTGCACGTTTTAAGTGTCAAGGTCATCCTTCAGGGTCAACAGTCAAATTGGCCAGGGCATAGTGTTTCACATCTTGTTGTTATAATGTACTGGTTATTTCATCATTTATTTTATAATTCATTTATTTTTATTTTATTTACTTTTCCTGTCAGAAATAATGACAACATGAATTTATAATGGCACATGAACCCAGGAATTTTTGGGCATTGCCGAAACTGAAGAATCAGATCTATATAATTTCAAAAACATTCAGAGCAGACACTGATCAGATAATCATATGATTTGGGTCTACTCTGTTTGCACAGGCATTGAAAGGCTTATGTGAACCAAAGGGAGGATATTAAAATTCAATATGGCACAAAGTAGAAAGTTTTCAACGCTAGAGGCAACTCTGCTAACATTTAATCCTTTACTCCATGAATATTAATGTAAGAAATAATGACTATGAATATTAACCCTTTCGCTTTTCTATGTTTATTCCAAATTTCAATATCTACTGAATATTCATGGGCAAAAAAATATAATGAAATATGGACGGCAGTATATTGTTGCCATTTTAGAAACTGGAGAAACAGATCTTACAAATTCCATTAGCAAACAGAGCAGGCTCAGATCAGACAGCTGCTATAGGAGCTGTCTGATCTGGGTCTACTCTGTTTGCAAATTTGTGAAAAGGCATTTATATGAAAGAAAGGGGGTAATTGAATTTTCATAGTCTTGTATGAACAAGAGATTTTTAGCTTGTCTGTTTCAAAGAAACGTCAAGGTATTTTGATCACTTGGTCATAGTCATAGGCGTTGTCTGGGCGGTGGTGTGCAAAACCTTTATTGTAGCTTTTTACTCAAAAAGTATAAGAGGTATCAACATGAAATTTTATAGCTGAGTAGATCTCATTGAGGAGAAGGCCCCTACATAAGAACCATAACTCTTGATCTCAAAATTTTGGAGTTATGTCCCATTAATTTTTCCAGTGGACAGGCACCAAATCTGACTAACATTGGCGTTGCATGCTGCTCTTGTTAGCATACAGGTCTGGGTCTACATTATTTGCAAAGGGGTAAAAATGAGTGTATATAAAGCAAAAGATTTAATAGATGCATAGTGAAATAATATCTCCTTAATAGAAAACTTACTTTTTTGCTAATCTTTGTTTTTGCAGATAAAACAAAAACTATATAAACAGGCAATTATTTTTTCATAGGCAACTTTTTTGTTATTGTCTTATTTCCAGGTGGTATATGGGGACACCGACTCAGTGATGTGTAAGTTTGGAGTGGCGACAGTGGAGGATGCCATGCAGCTCGGCCAAGAGGCAGCATCATACATCTCAGACAAGTTCATCAAACCTATAAAACTGGAATTTGAAAAGGTAAAGTATATGCTGTGTGTTAATCAGCTGTCAGGTTGGCTATTTGGAACCTTGGATTATAGCAAAACTTGTCTGTTAACCCTTTCCATCATATAAATGCCTTTTCTAGCATCTGCAAACAGAGTAGACCCAGTTCAGACGACTTCAATACAATAGGAGCTGTCTGATCAGAGTCTGCTCCGTTTGCAAATATAATTTGAAAGATCTGTTTCTTTAGTTTCAAAAATGGCTACAATGTTCCACCCTCCATATTTCATTATAACTTTTATGTTCATAAATATGCAGTTGACAGAAAAGGTGCGTAAACTAAAACATTTTCAAAAATAACTGTTTTATTTCTCCACCAAATCCTGTTATGACCACTCTTTAGAATCGTCTCTTTGAGACCATTCTAAAGAGTGGTCACAACATGGGGTTTGGTAGAGAAATGACAATTTTGGTATTTGAGTATGCACCATTATCTGTAGCTCTGAGTAGGTATTGAAATTTGGAATAAATATGGAACAGGTAAAAGGTTAACATAGGAGTTGGATTCAAAAAGTTGAAATGTTAATCTTTCTTATGTTAAACAGGTCTTGTCTGACATTTGCAAACAACAAGTAATTCCGCGTCTGATCAGGATCAAAGCTGTTTGACATTCAGCGAGTAACTCGGCATCTGATCAGGATCAAAGCTGTTTGACATTCAGTCAGCTGTTTCTCAAACGTTAGATTGAATCGGATGTTAGTGAAAAGTTAAACAAATCTGGAGATTGAGCAGACAATATTTAAAGTTTGGCCATTTTCACAGTCTAGAAAGTTTCTTTCATTATTTTTATTCCAGGTTTATTTCCCGTACTTGCTCATTAACAAGAAGCGATATGCAGGCCTGTACTGGACTAACCCCAAGAAATATGACAAAATGGACTGCAAAGGCCTGGAAACTGTCCGCAGAGACAACTGTCCGCTGGCCTCTAATCTGATCAGTCAGTGCCTCCAGCTGCTGCTGATTGACAGGTGAGTTGTTGCAGGACATTGATCATTGTATGATTAGCTGTCTGTGCACTATGAGTGAATATGTAAGAAGCTGTGAGCAGTTTGGATTAGCTGACTGTGCACTTTAGGTGAATATGTAATAAGCTGACTGTGCATTAAGAGTGAATATGTTACAAGCTCTGTGAGCAATTGACATTTCTCCACAAATACTAAAACTGTTAATACCATTCTTTAGAAATTGACTTTTTGAGACAATTGTAAACAAAATCACTACATAGGATATGATGGAGAATAAAAGAGCTATTCTTGAAAACGTTTTAATTTACGTTAGTGGGGCTGTTGTAGGGTTCCAGATAAGAGAGTGTTGTAATTTACAATTCAGTTACTCATTAGAATCACTTTTGAGCAGTGATTTTAACGGGTACCAAAAAGATAGGGTTTTTCAGAATTTTTATGCCCCCCAGATAAGATCTGGGGGGCATATTGTTTTTGCCCTGTCTGTCTGTCTGTCTGTTTGTCTGTTTGTCTGTTTGTCTGTTTGTTTGTCAGCAACTTTAACATTGGTCATAACTTTTGAGCCAGTACATATAGAGACTTGATATTTGGTATGCATATGTATCTCATGTAGCCGCACATTTTGAGGGGTGACATGTCAAGGTCAAGGTCATCCTTCAAGGTCAGAGGTCAAATATATGGGTCAAATCACCTACTTTAACATTGGCCATAACTTTTGGACCAGTAGAGATAGAGACTTGATATTTGGCATGCTTGTGTATCTCATGAAGCCGCACATTTTGAGGGGTGACATGTCAAGGTCAAGGTCATCCTCAGTGTCAAAGGTCAAATTGTCTGTTTTTTGTCTGTAACATTAACGCAACTTTAACATTGGTCATAACTTTTGAGTCGGTTCAGATAGAGACCTGATATTTGGCATGCATATGTATCTCATGAAGCCACACATTTTGAGGGGTGACATGTCAAGGTCAAGGTCATCCTTCAAGGTCAGAGGTCAAATATATTGGTCAAATCACCGACTTTAACATTGGCCATAACTTTTTGACCAGTAGAGATACAGACTTGATATTTGGCATGCTTGTGTATCTTATGAAGCTGCACATTTTGAGGGGTGAAATGTCAAGGTCAAGGTCATACTTCAGGGTCAAAGGTCAAATTGTCTGTTTCTTTTGTCTGTAACTTTAACATTGGTCATAACTTTTGAGCCAGTACAGCTAGTGACTTGATATTTGGCATGCATATGTATCTTATAAAGCCTCACATTTTGAGGGGTGACATGTCAAGGTCAAGGTCATCTTTAAAGGTCAGAGGTCAAACATATGGGTCAAATCACTGACTTTAACATTGGCCATAACTTTTGAACCAGTACAGATAGAGACTTGATATGTGGCATGATTGTGTATCTCATGAAGCTGCACGGTGTGAGGGGTGAAATGTCAAGGTCATTCTTCAAGGTCAAAGGTCACCAACTTCAAATTGGCCATAACTTTTGAACCAATAGAGATAAAGTCTTAATATTTGGTATGCATGTGTATCTCATGAAGCTGCACATTTAAGGGGATAACATTTCAAGGTCAAGGTCATCTTTCAGGTTCAAAGGTCACTGACTTTAACATTGGCCATAACTTTTAAACCAGTAGAAATACAGACTTGATAGTTGGTATATATGTGTTTCTCATTTTGCTGCACAGTTTGAGTAACATGTCAAGGTCAAGGTCATCCTTCATGGTCAAAGGTCACACACTTTAACATTGGCCATAACTTTTGAACCAGTAGAGATACAGACTTGATATGTGGTATGCATGTGCACCCCATGAAGCTGCACAGTTTGAGGGGTGACATGTCAAGATCAAGGTCATCCTTTAGGGTCAAATATCATATCGAGGGGGCATAGTGTTTCACAAACACATCTTGTTTTGTTTACGTTGATCATAGATTTAATCTGGACCTCTGTGTTTGTTGCCTTAAACCTTTCCTTCATATAAATGCCTTTTCACTCATTTGCAGACAGAGTAGACCCAGATCAGATGGCTCCTGAACATAGTCTGCTCTGTTTGCTTATGAAATTATAATAGATCAAACTTACCAATACCAAAATAGGCTGTGTATTTCTTTATAAGAAATGAGCTAATAAATATTTATGATATCATTATTTTTATGCCCCCAATGGCCGGCATATAGTAATCACAGTGTCCATCTGTCTTTCCATCCGTCCATCTGTCCATCCGTCCCAAATTTGTGTCCCTTCTATAACCTTTTTATCTGAATGGATTTCAAAATAACCTGGCACAAATGTTCACCACACAAAGACGATGTGTTGGATTCAAATCCCTGGTCCATGGGTCAAAGGTCAAGGTCACAGGGTACAATTAATTTGTGATATCCTTTGGGGGCATTTGTCATGTGACTGTGACAGCTCTTGCTAGCTCATCTGTTTCGAAGAAAAGGGTTGTACCAAGTAGGCATCGTTGTCATCGTCATTGTCGTCGGTTCGCAAAAACTTTAATGTAGCTCATTACTCAAAGTATAATCGGTATCAACATGAAGCTTCATAGGTAAGTAGATCTCATTGAGGTGAAATCCAAAGGCTCAAATCTGACCAATCAAAAACTTTAGAACGAACTCAGACTCAAAATAAAACGTTTTATAAGCATGGATATTGATTGCTGCTTTGTACCGGTTTCTTAAATCCTTTACACCATAGGCTATTTTTAGACCCATCCACTTTAAATAAATCTACCGAAAAGGAGCAGTAACTATTGAAAAGGAGAATTTTAGAATTGTGTTGTTTTGAAACCATTGTAATAAATAGAGCATTTACTCCTATGGAGCAAATGCTCTATTTATCATAATGGTTTCAAAAGTGACAATTACAGAGGCGAAGAAAGGCATATTTATTGAGGAAAGGTTTAACCCTTTACTCCATGAATAATCGTGTAAGTAGTAATGACATCATGAATATTAGATTCATTGTTACAATAACACAATAATAATATAATATAATAATAATATAATATATATAACAATAATAATATTTTCCTATGGCAGAGGCTGTAGAATCATATCTATATTATATCATAAGCAAACAGCAGACCCTGATCAGATGGCACCTATAGGAGCCGCCTGATCTGGGTCTTCTCTGATTTCAAAGGCGTAGAAAGGCGTATTTATGGAGTAGAGGATTAATTCTTTTGTCTGATATCTAGGAACCCACAAGGAGCTACTGACCATGCCAAGCAGACAATATCAGATTTACTGTGCAACAGGATAGACATATCCAATCTTGTTATCACAAAAGAACTTACCAAGACAGAGGATGATTATGCAGGGAAGCAGGCCCATGTGGAATTGGCCAACAGGTAATGGGGCAGAAATATTTTTGAGCAGTTTGATGTGTAAAATAGTTCATTAACCCTTTCCTTCATATAAACGTGTTTTCACACATTTGCAGAGTAGACCCAGATCAGATTTCTTGTATAGGAACCATCTGATCAGGATCTGCTCTTTTTGCTACTTTACTTTTGATAGATCTATTTCTTTAGTTTCCAAAATGGCTACAATATTCCTCCTACCATATTTCAATATAACTATTTTGTACATGAATATTCAGTAGGTATTGTAATTTGGAATAAATATAGAACAGGTTAGAATCTTATTGATTTAAAAAGGGGGGGGGGTCTCTTAACCAAGTACCTGATGGAGACTTGTAAATAGAGTAAACCCAGATCAGATGGCTGATGAAGGAGTTCTATCCAAAAACCCTAATATACATGATATGTCATTATTTTTAGCTCACCAGAGCACAAAGTGCTCAGGGTGAGCTTTTGTGATCGCCCGTTGTCCGTCGTCCGTCTGCGTCCGTCGTCCCTCGTCAACAATTTGAACCTTTAAAAATCTTCTCCTCTGAATCTACATGGATCTCAACTTTCATCTTTTGCACATAGCATCATATTCAGGTCCTCTACAAAAGTTATATAAATTATGCCCCTGGGGTCAAAATTGGCCCCGCCCCAGGGGTGCCTTGTTTTCAATAGAAACATATAGTAAAACTTTGAAAATCTTCTCCTCTGAAACTGGAAGGTTCTCAGCTTTCCTAATTGGCACATAGCATCATGTTCAGGTCCTCTACAAAAGTTATATAAATTATGGCCCTGGGGTCAAAATTGGCCCCGCCCCAGGGGTGGGCAGTTTTCAATAAAAACAAATAGTGAAATCTTTGAAAATCTTCTCCTCTGAAACTGAAAGGTTCTCAGCTTTCATATTTGGCACATAGCATCATGTTCAGGTCCTCTACATAAGTTATATAAATTATGTCCCCGGGGTCAAGATTGGCCCCGCCCCAGGGATTGGCAGTTTTCAATAGAATCAAATAGTGAAATCTTTGAAAATCTTCTTCTCTGAAACTGGAAGGCTCTCAGCTTTCATATTTGGCACATAGCATCATGTTCCGGTCCTCTACAAAAGTTGTATAAATTATGGCCCCGGGGTCAAAATTGGCCCCGCCCCAGGGATGGGC
Organism: Azorinus chamasolen; assembly: GCA_963576725.1. Taxonomy (NCBI): domain Eukaryota; kingdom Metazoa; phylum Mollusca; class Bivalvia; order Cardiida; family Solecurtidae; genus Azorinus; species Azorinus chamasolen. The sequence continues at coordinate 41,488,632 of OY755246.1, read as the reverse complement.
AGTTTTCAATAGAAACAAAAAGTGAAATATTTGAAAATCTTTTTCTCTGAAACTGGAAGGCTCTCAGCTTTCATATTTGGCACATAGCCTCATGTTCAGGTCCTCTACAAAACTTATATAACTTATGGCCCCTTGGTCAAAATTGGCCCTGCCCCAGGGATGGGCAGTTTTCATTCGAAACAAATAGTGAAATCTTTGAAAATCTTTTCCTCTGAAACTGAGAGGTTCTCAGCTTTCATATTTGGCACTTAGCATCATGTTCAGGTCCTCTACAAAAGTTATATAAATTAATGCCCCGGGGTCAAAATTGGCCCCGCCCCAGGGGTTGACAGTTTTCAATAGAAACAAATAGTGAAATCTTTGAAAATCTTCTTCTCTATTAAACGGGAAGGCTCTCCGCTTTCATATTTGGCACATAGCATCATGTTCAGGTCCTCTACAAAAGTTATATAAATTATGGCCCTGGGGTCAATATTGGCCCCGCCACAGGGGTGGGCAGTTTTCAATAGAAACATATTGAGAAAACTTTGAAAATCTTATTCTCTGAAACTGGAAGGTTAATCTCAGCTTTCATATTTGGCTCATAGCATCATGTTCAGGTCCCCAACAAGTTTTTCTAAATTATTCCCCTGGGGTCAAAATTGGCCCGCCCCAGGGCCGGCTAGTTTTCTATAGAAACATATAGTGAAAACTTTGAAAATCTTCTCCTCTGGTTGTCTTGTGAGCGCTTCAGGGCCATTCTGGCCCTCTTGTTTACATAAATATTCATCACATAAAGGTTTGAAAGAAGCTAGTTGGTATTGATAGAAACTAGTGTCAGATCTCTTATTTCATAAGCAAACAGAACAGACCCTAATCAGACAGCTTTTCCAAGAGCCATTTTGATCTGGGTCTGCTCTGTTTGCAAAGGTGTGAAAAGGTGTCTACATGGGGGGAAAGAAAGGGTTAATTGTTTGTGAGATGATTAACCTTTAACCCTTTCCTCCATAGGCTATTTTAGACCCTTCTGATCAGGCTCTGCTCTGTTTGCTAGTGGAATTTCAAAGATCTGTTTATTTAGTATCTGAAATGGCTATAATAATCCACCTTCTATATTTCATTACAACTATTTCCATGAATATTCAGTAGGTATTGAAATTTGGAATAAATACAGAACAGGGAAATGGTTAATGGCATGTGAATACAAGAATGTTTAGCCATGGCCAAAAACTGTAGAGTTTGATAATTTCATAAGCAAACAGAGAAGACCCTGAGCAAATGGCTCATACAAGGGTGTTTCCAAAAACGTTAAAAATATGTATCTATTGAGTATAAAAGGTTTAATACAACAATCTGAATTTGATTTATAGCAAGTTTACGGAATCCAAATGAAATATTTGGTAAGTTGATCAGAAAAGATCTATTATTCTTGTTTGTTTTTAGAATGAAGAAGAGAGATCCGGGAAGTGCCCCACAACTGGGAGATCGTGTCCCATACGTCATTATTGCTGCAGCCAAAAATACAGCGGCCTACCTCAAGTCTGAAGTGAGTATTTCAGGAACTAAAGTGGGTAGAGAAATGGTGATAGTATGCAGTTACTGAGATGCAAGAATATTAATCCTCTAAAATTGGCAAACGGGTGTACTGGGTTTTGCTGATAGTGCAGATTGTGATCATAGGGCTCAAAGCAGAGGAATCCTCATGTTGGGCTCTGCACACTCCTTTTTGCAAATTTAAGCCTTTCATATTGAATGGTATCTACAGTCAACCCATTTCCTCATATTGATGCATTTGCAACAGTCACTTGTTGAAACCATAGTGGAGCAAATGCTCAGTTCATCACAAATGTATGATCCCAATGGATTCAAAACTACAAATCTCTTACATTTTCCTTTGCTCTAGTATATGCTCCTTTTCAGTAGATTTATTCAATGAAGTTGGATCTAAAAATAGGGGTTCAACTCTGATGGAACATTCAACATTGAATATTCAGCACTGAGAGCAATAATCTTGGTAATAAATTTGGGAGTCTCACACATATCACACACTTGTTCATAGCTACAGGGTGTCATACATAGATACAGGAACACCAATAGTTACAGGGGCCGTACAAAGTTACAGGGGACATACATTGATACATACAGGGGACATACATTGATACAACAACCACACATAGTTTTGTAGCGGGGCTATACATAGTTGCAGGGGCCATATATTGTTACAGGGGCCACAAATAGTTATAGGGGTCATACATAGTTACAGGGGCCATACATTGTTACAGGGGTCATACATAGTTACAGAGGTCATACATTGTGACAGGGGTCATACATAGTTAAGGAAGCCATATATGGTTGAAGGGGCCATACATAGTTACAGGGTGTCTTACATAGATACAGGGGCCATACACAGTTACAGGGGTCACAAGTTAACAGAGGGATAGAGATAAGATTAGGGCTGTCATTGATTGGCCTTGCTGTATCGATACATCGATGACTCAAATATCGACGATATATCGGTTGGATTTACTATTTAAGGGAATTAACTCAAAACCACTACAAATTCTCAAGAAAAACGTCTATAATTAACTGCTTCACCTAGCAAATGCCATTAGAATAAAATAAAAAGATAAGTTCTTCCTGAGTTTGTTATAAATAGCTGATAATCTTTTTACAAAAATACCAAGGTAATCACTAATTCGGAAATAACAGCACAATATTAAGCCCTTTCCTTTATAGAGACTTATTTCAATGCCATGTCAAACAGAGAATTCCAAGATTGGTCAGGTAGTTAACACTGAGTCTACTCTGCATGGATTATATCAAACATTCCGGAGTTTGAGGAGTTTATCTATTAGCTGTTGCCTTAAATGAAAACCGCATAAGCCATAAGGGTATTGCAAACAATTACTTCACAGCCTCAAGCACTCAAAAGTTACCGTACTCACTGACCAATGATTTCTGTTGACATGCGAATGAATGTGTGTTATTACCGCTGTACAGTAGGACAACTCTGCAGAGTTTGCATATGACTTTGGATTTATGAAATTCATCATTGAACTTCAGAAAGTTGACATTTGTTCAAAGGTTACTCCGTTTTTCGAGGTTTTTGAGCTAAACTCCTCAAACTCAAGAACGTTGGTCGCCATTGTTGTTGTTGTTGTTGCTTTGAATGGGGAAGGGTAAATTCACTGACGCAGGTTCGAGGTGCTGTGTAAACTGCAGGTTCTACGATAATTGATGTTCATGTAGCGTTACTTTCATCAAGTTTTGATCCATTTGACTTTATTTAAGTGAATACATCGTTTACTTAAGATCACTCCGAGTGATATATGAGTTTTTATATCTGCTGCATACTGTATTCATCTCACGAAACTGACCTGGATTTAGTGTAAACCCAAGTCTTAGTTTTTAATGTCGTCAAACACCGTAAATGAAAAATGAACTGGAGCAATGATAAACAAACAGATGGGTATGACACAAAACACATTTAGTCAGGGTTTATTCTAGTTTTTTCATTAAGAATGTATCGATACTTGGAAATTCTGTATCGATATATCATCGGAACTTTGAAATCGACGATTCACCGATATCGCAAGTTACGATGACGGCCCTAGATAAGATGCTTGAATTAAACCTTTTTTCAGTATAACTCCCTTTAGTTCTCTATCACACCACATATTTTGACCACTTTTAAGCTTGTCTGTTTCGAAGAAAAGTCGAGCTATTGTGGTCACTGGGTCGTAGGCATTGTCATTGTAGTCGTCGTCGTTGTGCAAAAACTTTAATGTAGCTCATTACTCAAAGTATAAGAGGTAGCAATATGAAACTTCATAGGTTAGTAGATCTCATTGAAGGGAATGCCCCAATTTAAGAACCATAACTCTTGATTTCAAAATTTTGGAGTTATAGCCCTTTATTTTTAGCTCACCAGAGCACAAAGTGCTCAGGATGAGCTATTGTGATATCCCGGTGTCCGTCTGTCCGTCCATCCGTCTGTCTGTCCGTCAACAATTTCAAACGACTTCTTCTCTGAAACCGACTGCCCATTTGTAACCAAACTTGGTCAGATACATACTGTGGGTGGGTGCTTCAAAAGTTGTTAAAAAATAGTGGGTGGGGCCATCGGTCTTGTTGCCATGGCAGCTGTACACAATATCCAGAAAAATCTTCTTCTCAAGAATGACTTGTCCGATTTGAATATAGTTTTCACCAAAATGTTTCTCAATTGATAGACTTTAAAGGTTGTTAAAAGAATTTTGATCGGGCAAAAAACATGGCCGCCAAAGGGTGCTGTCAATTTTTCCATATATGGTAATATGGAATTTTTCATAGGAAAATCTTAAAAAATCTTCTGCTCTGAAACTGTAAAGCCTAGACCTTTGATATTTGGTATGTAGCATGATCTTATGGTCCACTACAAAGATTGTTCAAATTATGACCCCCGGGCCAAAAATGGCCCCGCCCAAGGGCTTATCAGATTTTCATAGGAAAGTCTTTAAAAGTCATCTTCTCTGAAACTGTAAGACCTAGACCTTTGATATTTGGTATGTAGCATGATCTAATGGTCCTCTACAAAAGTTGTTCGCCCAAGGGCTTATCAGTTTTTCATAGGAAAATCTTTAAAAATCCTCTTCTCTCAAACTGTAAGGCCTAGACCTTTGATATTTGGTATGTAGCATGATCTTATGGTCCTCTACGAAGATTGTTCAAATTATGACCCACGGTCAAAAAATGGCCCGCCCAAGGGCTTATCAGTTTTTCATAAGAAAAATCCTTAAAAATCTTCTTCTCTGAAACTGTAAGGCTTAGACCTTTGATATTTGTAATGTAGCATGATCTTATGGTCCTCTACAAATATTGTTCAAATTATGACCCCGGGCCAAAAATGGCCCCGCCCAAGGGCTTATCAGTTTTTCATTGGAAAATCTTTAAAAAAATTCCTTCTCTGAAACTGTTAAGGCCTAGACCTTTGATATTTGGTATGTAGCATGATCTAATGGTCCTCTACAAAAGTTGTTCAAATTACGACCCCCAGGCCAAAAATGGCCCCGCCCAAGGGCTTATCAGCTTTTCATAGGAAAATCTTTAAAAATCTTCTACTCTGAAACTGTAAGGCCTAGACCTTTGATATTTGGTATGTAGCATGATCTTATGGTCCTCTACAAAGATTGTTCAAGTTATGACCCCCGGTCAAAAAATGGCCTCGCCCAAGGGCTTATCAGTTTTTCATAGAAAAATCTTCTTCTCTGAAACTGTAAGGCCTAGACCTTTGATATTTGGTATGTAGCATGAGCTTATGGTCCTCTACAAATATTGTTCAAATTATGACCCCCGGGCCAAAAATGGCCTCGCCCAAAGGCTTGTCAGTTTTTCATTGGAAAATCTTTAAAAATCTACTGAAACTGTAAGGCCTAGACCATTGATATTTGGTATGTAACATGATCTAATGGTCCTCTACAAATATGTAGCTGTGGCTTGTGGTCCTCTGCCAAGAATGTTTAACTTACGACCCTGACCACTGGGTGAAACTTGGCCCTGCCTCAGGGCTTATCAGTTTTTCATGGGAAAAATATAAAATATTATTTTTCTCTGAAACCATTTATAAGGCTTAGACCTTTAATTGATGGCATACTGCTTTGCCTTGTGGTTCTCTACCAAGGTTGTACACATGATTTCTTGTGGTCAAAAATGGCCCGCCCCTGGGGTTATCTCAGGTGAGCGCTTCAGGGCCTCATGTTTCATTTTTTTATACGCCCAAAGGGACGTATTATGGTATGGCGCATGTCGTCCGTCCGTCCGTCCGTCTGTCCGTCCGTCCGTCCGTTAGCAATTTCTTGTGCAACTAACTCCTCCTTTATTTTTCAACATAATTTCTTCAAACTTTCAGGAATGATAGATACTGATGTGTAGTTGTGCATATCAGCGAGATAACTCTCATATCATTTTTCATTCTGGAGTTATTGCCCTTTGATAGTTTCGGGTAGCAATTTCTTGTGCAACTAACTCCTCCTTTATTTTTCAACATAATTTCTTCAAACTTTCAGGAATGATAGATACTGATGTGTAGTTGTGCATATCAGCGAGATAACTCTCATATCATTTTTCATTCTGGAGTTATTGCCCTTTGATAGTTTCGGGTAGCAATTTCTTGTGCAACTAACTCCTCCTTTATTTTTCAACATAATTTCTTCAAACTTTCAGGAATGATAGATACTGATGTGTAGTTGTGCATATCAGTGAGATAACTCTCATATCATTTTTCATTCTGGAGTTATTGCCCTTTGATAGTTTCGGGTAGCAATTTCTTGTGCAACTAACTCCTCCTTTATTTTTCAACATAATTTCTTCAAACTTTCAGGAATGATAGATACTGATGTGTAGTTGTGCATATCAGTGAGATAACAGGAGGTAAACTGTGGGCTCTCTTCTAATTATTTGTTGTAAAGAAAATGTTTCTTTGTTATTCCTTTTACCTGCTACTTTTTTTTTCAAAATAAATGCTCCTTTTTCAGCTTTCAGTAGGCCCAAAGACAAATAAAAGATTACTATTACAATAAGCAGTTTTACTCTCCTTGCTATTGCCTTAGCCCTAATAGACCTCATATGCGCAACTTCTGAAGGTTCACACATTGTGTAAATAGAACAGCCTTCGGGCGTATATTGCCCCGTCTCGCGGTGCTCTTGTTTTTAATTTAGCTGGACAAGTACCAAATCAGACGAGCGTTGGCGCCCATCGCGGCTCTTGTTAGAACAATGTCTTCTATGTGATTCTAGAGTGTCGTCACAACACAGGGTTTGGTGGAGGAAAAAGATGATTTTAGTATTTGATTTGTGACCCTTTATCTATGGCACAATCAAATAAACAGTTTATTCTCAAGTATCTGATTTGTCAGATTTTAAGCAAGCTCAAAATCTGACCAATGAGATGCTTGAGAATGATCTCAAGCAAAATGTTGTATAGCCTCAGGACTAGACATGAATGTTGCCACCTTCTTGCTTAAATACTGCAAGACTACTGGACCATAGCTTATGCCTTAACCCTGTCTTTCATATAAGCTTTTTTCACTCATTTACAGAGTAGACCAAGATCAGACGGTTCCTATAGGAGACATCTGATCAGGGTCTGCTCTGTTTGCTTATGATATTGTGTAGGTGTGATTCTACAGTTTCTGCCTGAACCAAAGCATTAAAAATAATCTTATTAGTATTCATTATGTTCTTATTTCTTACATGAATATTTAGAATTGAAAGGGTTATAATGAGCGAATATTAATTAGATGAATGTTTGTGATGGCCAATGAACAAGAGAATTTTTTTCCATGACAGAAGCTCTAGAATCAGATAGACATGCATATTATTTCATTTCGAGACTAATTCTAAAGAGTGATAATGACATATTATAGGGTTTGATGGTGAAATGATGATTTTAGTATTTGAATCTGTCAGAGTCCAGTTGTAACTGCTTCCAGGATCCCATCTATGTGTTGGAAAACAACATCCCTATAGACACCATGTATTACCTGGAGAATCAGCTGTCCAAGCCACTTCTTCGCATTTTTGAACCAATCCTTGGGGAGAAGAAGGCGGAGTCAGAGCTCCTGAGTAAGTTACCCTTTTTTATCCTGATTTCAAAGAAATAATACAAGCTATTGTTGTAACTCTGGCATCCACATTTTCATTATTGTAGTTTGGAAACATTAATGTTAACCCATTACCTCATAGGCTATTTTTAGATACAACCTTTTGGAATAAATCTACCGAAAAGCATCATTAAAAAGAAAAGGAAAATTTTAGAATTTTGTAGTTTGAAACCATTTTGATAAATAGAGCATTTACTCCTATAGAAGCAAATGCTCTATTTATCACAATGGTTTCACAAAGTCGTCAATATGAGGGAATAGGTTAACCAATTATTTAATGAACATAGGAGTCTTAAAAAGCAGGTGGTTGATTAATGCAGGGCAAAAGTAATGCAGAAAGTCCCCCTGTAGGAGCTTTCTGCATTACTTTTGCCCTGCATGAAGCAACCACCTGTCTTGCAAACCCATAATTAGACCTTTTTGAAGGCCAGTTAAGTCAGGTTTGTACATGTATGTAGCAGCATGTACATAGCAAAAAGATAAGGACTTTGGCACTAAGTACTACAGTTTGAGTTATTCCCCTTTTCTTAAAAAAAACCCCACTTCTCAACAGGTTACACAATGACATGTAGTTTCACGTGTAAAGAATAACAAATGATTGTTTTACTTTTGATTTTTTTCAGAGGGGGAGCATACCCGTACAAAAACGGTGGTTACCTCAAAGATCGGAGGCCTCATGGCCTTTGCTAAGAAAAAGAGTGTGTGTATTGGCTGTAAGGTGCCTCTAGATCACGATGGTGAGTCTGATACTGTAAACTGTCCAGTAACACCCCTCTAAACCAGAATTCTAGTTGAGAAGAATTTAGATACTTTTAGGCAGATGGCAGCTTAATGCAAGATGAAAGTCATGCAGAAAGCTCCTAGAGGAGCTTTCTGCATGATTTTCATCCTGCATGAAGCTGCCACCTGTCTCCAAGACCGATATTTATACTATTAAATTGAATGTCCGGTTTATAGTGGTCTTACTATATACATACCCACACAAAACTGACAGTGATCTGTGGATAAGCATATTGTTATACATTGTATTTGCAAACAATGCAGATTCAAATCATTGACCACTGTATCAATGTTTTATTCAAACCCTTTTCCTGTTCTGTGTTTATTTCAAATTTCAACACCTACTGAATATTCATGAACAAAATAGTTATAGTGAAATATGGAAGCTTGAACAATGTAGCCATTTCAGATAGTAAAGCCACGTATCTTTCAAATTGCATTAGCACACAGGACAGACCCCGTCAGACAACTCGTTTAGGAGCCGTATGATCTGGGTCTTCTCTGTTTGCACATGGGTGAAAACATGTTTATATGAAGGAAATGGTTAAAAGGGGCATAGTCAATAAAGCAGACACTTGGGAACCTACTGACCAGGGTCGATGCTTATAAAACTTTTTAGTTAAGTATGAGTTTGTTCTCCAGCTTTTGATTGGTCAGATGTGAGTTCTCAAGCTTTTGATTGGTCAGACTTGAGTTTTATAAGCATGGATACTGGTTCTGCACTGGTTGCTTAATATTTTCTATATAGAATCTGCCCTACAGAAGAAAAATTTAAGCATTTCCTTTAAATAAACGCCTTTTCAGGGATTTGCATACGGAGTAGACCCAGATCAGACGGCTCCTAAGATTTGCTTATGGTAATATAGATCTGATTCTGCAGTTTCTGCCTGAGCAAAAATGCCATTTGTTCCATTTATTAATTCTTTAAATGTGGGAAATGATAATACTAACTTGCATTTGCAAACAACGGTGACCCAGATCAGAGGAGTCCTAGAGGAACTCTCTTATCAGGGTCTGCATTGTTAGTCTGACATTCAAATCCCTTGCACAGTTTATACCCTTTCATACTGCATGGGGTCTGTGTTTAACCCATTTCCTCATATTGGTGCCTTTTGGCACCTCTGTTAAAGTCACTTTTTGAAACCATTGTGATAAATATAGCATTTGCTCCATAGGAGCAAATGCTCTATTTATCACAATGGTTTTAGAACTACACAATTCTAAAATGTTTCTTTTCAGTAGATTTATTCAAAGAGGTTGGGTCTAAAATAGCATATGAGGTGATGGGTTAAACAATAACATACAACTCCATTTTGAAGATTCAGCATTCATAGGGTTAATCTTCACTTAGATGTGCAAGTTACATGTGTTAACCCCTTACTCCATGAATATTCAAATATTATAGGAAATAATGACATCATGATTAAGAATTTGATTGTTTTAATTAGAGCCCGCATGAAAATGCGGGTGCCCTATAGTAATCAGCTTGTCCGTCCATCTGTCCGTTTTTGGTTTCCACACAATATCTCCTTAAGGAATGGTCCAATTTTCACCAAACTTGCTCAGTGTACTTGATATCCAGGTACCTCACATGGGTTCTGTGTTCGGCAATTTCCGCGATTTTTTTTAAATTATGGGCATTTTATCTTAGGCTGCTGCGATCCGATTAGCCAATTGGTTTCCGTGCAATATCTCCTCCAGGAATTGTCCAATTTTCACCAAACTTGCTCAGTGTACTTGATATCCAAATACCTCGCATGGGTTCTGTGTTGGGCAATTTCCATGCTTTTTCGGAAAATTATGGGCATTTTCACTTAGGCTGCTGCAATCTGATTAGCAGATTGGTTTCCGTGCAATATCTCCTCAAGGAATGGTCCAATTTTCACTAAACTTGCTCAGTGTACTTGGTATGCCTATATTACTGGAACCAATAGGCCTAGGGCTTCCATACTTAGTATGATTATGCGAACAATTTCTGACCTTGACTTTTGACCTACTTTTGCAAAAAAAATTAAATGCCTATAACATTTGAACAAACAGACCTAGGACTTCCATACTTGATATGCACCATTCTTGTGTCATGACCTTTCCAACAATATCATTGTTTGCTTTCTGCCGTGACCTTGACCTTTGACCTACTTTTGCAAAAATCTTTAATGTCTGTATTATTGGCATCAATATGCCTAGGGCTTCCATACTATTGTATGAACATGCCAACATATTTTGCCCTTCTGACCTTGACCTTGACCTTTGACCTACTGTTGCAAAAAAAATTAAAAGACTATAACATATGAACCAATGGACCAAGGGCTTCCTTACTTGGTATGCAACTTTTTTGCGCTCAGATCTTTCCAACAATATCATTGTTTTTGCCATGTTGCTTTGACCTTTGTTTTTGCCATGTTGCTTTGACCTTTGACCTACTTTTGCAAAATTCTTTAAATGCCTATAAAATTTGAACCAGTAGGCCAAGGGCTTCTATACTTGTAATGCAACTTTCTTTTCTTAAGACTTTTCCAACCATACCATTGTTGTTACCATGTGACCTTGAACTTGATCTTTGACCTACTTTTGCAAAAAACAAAAAAACAAATGCCAATCATTGCAACCAATAGGCCTATGGATTCCATTTCCTTTGACCCACTTTTGCAAAAGTCTTTAAATCATATACTTCCATACTTGGTATCCATCTTTTCTGTCTTATGACTTTTTCAAACATACCAATGATTTTTATGCCCCCGTTGACGATAGTCAGGGGGCATTATGTTTTGCACATGTCCGTCCGTCTGTCTGTCCGTATGTCACGCTTTTAGGTGCAGTTGGTTGTCACAGTTTTTCAAGTGTTATAAGTCAGTTATTTCTACGCTTATACACATGAAACTTCACATACACATCAATTACCATCTGTGCTATCATTTGGCACCCCACCCATGCTGCACGCAAGCCCAGGGCCGAGGTCAAATGACTTGGAAATTTTACGTGCTGTTGGTTGTCACATTTACATGCAGTTTTTTTTGTCACAGTTTTTTCATTGTCTTATATCTCCCTAACCACTGTAGCTATTGCCATGGAATTGCATATACATATTAAACACCATCCATACTTTCATTGCACAACCAGCCCATGCTGCCCGCAAGCCCAAGGTCAAGGTCAAATGACTTGGAAATTTTACATGCAGCTAGGCAAGCACCTGCACGGGGGCATCACTGTCTTACAGACACAATTTTCTAGTTACCATATGACCTTGACCTTTGACCTACTTTTGCAAAAATCTTTAAGTGCCTATAACATTGGAACCAATAGACCTAGGGCTTTCATACTTGGTATGACCATGCTAACATATTTTGCCCTTCTGACCCTGACTTCAACCTTTGACCTACTTTTGCAAGTCTTTAAATGCATATAACATTGGGACAAATAGGCCTAGGGCTTCCATACTTGGTATGTATCTTTCCTGTCTTAAGACTTTCCAACCATACCAATGTTTTTTACCATGTGACCTTGACTTTGACCTACTTTTACAAACATCTTTAAATGCCTATGATATTGGACAAGATGGGCAAAGGGCGTCTATACTTGGTATGACCTGACCTTCACTTTTAACCTACTTTTGCAAAAGTCTTTAACTGCCTATTACATTGGAACAAATAGACCTAGGGCTTCTATACTTGGAATATATCTTGTTTAATAATCTTTTTAAGTTGCTGAAAATTGGTATTTGGTTGCATTTTGGTTCTGATATTGATGCAATTAAGTTTAAATTGGAAATTGAACGATTTTTTTTGTTCAATATGACACGTTTTAGACTTAACTTTTAAACAGGCAAGCATCAGGTGGCTTTGACACCATTTCTGGTTTTAAATTACAGGCATTTTCACTTAGGCTGCTGCACTCTGATTAGTCAAATGGTTTCCGTGCTATATCTCCTCAAGGAATTGTCCAATTTTCACCAAACTTGCTCAGTGTACTTGATATCCAATTACCTCATATGTGTTCTGTGGTTGGCATATTCTGCACATATTTATTGATGATGATACCATCTGGTTGGCTGATTATTTCTGTGACATATCTTCTGAAAGATTGTCCGATTTCTATCAAACTTGCTCACTATATGCTTAATGACAGGCAGCTTATTATTCAAGTACCTAGCAAAGAGTACCCAGTTAAGCAAACTACATGCATATTTAATTATGCTGCTGCAGGTCGGCATTAGGAAAATTAGTCTTACAATATGCGAAACCGCCTACGTGGGTGGGGCCCTTCGTCGATAGTAGTCTAGTTGTACATGGACACAGAAACTTTTGGCCATGACAGAAACTGTAGAATCATATCTATCGTATATTATAAGCAAACCTATGAAACCCTGATCAAACGGCTCCTATAGGAGCCCTCTGATCTGGGTCTACTCTGTTTAGAAAGGCGTATTTATGGAGAATCGGGTTAAGATCTGTACTATTGTCAGTCTGACATCAGACATGGAGCTAATGCTCTATTTATCACAATGGTTTCATAAGATGACTTTTACAGAGGCATCGATATGAGAGAATGAGTTAACAAGATGGTGACAGATTAAAGAATGATCAGCAACTGATCTGTGTGCACATATTTACAAATATCCATGTGACCTTTCAGTGGTGCAGCCAATATAATGCAGCTATATGCATTAGGAAGGATAGATAACATGATACACCAATTTGAAAATGTCATCTCGTGTCATTGAGTAGGAAACTAACACCATTTATGTATCTGAAATGGCAAAATTATGCATGTCTTAATTTACACCCATCCAGAATACAGTAGATCCAGTGTAAGCGGCCATGCATTTATTGGATGCAGGGTTGTAAAAAGCAGGTGGTTGCTTACTACAGGGCAAAAGTAATGCAGAAAGGTCCTTAAGGAGCTTTCTGCATTAGTTTTGACCTGCATTTAGCTACCAACTGCCTTACAGACCCATAATTAGATCTCTTTTTGATGGCCGCTTAAAGACCGTTTCTACTGTGGATAATTTATTCAGTGTTTTCTCATTAATGTGATCGTTTGAAGCTTTTGTTTAAGCCAAATTAAGTAATTGGTTTTGCGAATTGTTTGGAGACATTATATAGATGTTACATTTCAGTCAGTGTATGTGTGATATTCTTACTACGTATCATCCCTAGAAAAAGAATATTACAAGAGGTCAGGTCGAGCCATGATATTCTGTTTTTAGCCCACCTGGCACAAAGTGCCAAGGTGAGCTATTGTGATCGCCCAGTGTCCGTCCTGCATTGCCCGTTGTCCGCATTTTTTCTTCAAATGGCTTCTCCTAAACCACTGGGAGGATTTCAATTAAATTTCACAGGAATGTACATTGGGTGGTCCTCTATCAAGTTTGTTTAAATCATGACCCTTGGGCCAAAAATGCCCATGCCCCGTGGCTTATCAGTTGTTTTTGTAAAAATCTTTAAAATCTTCTTATCTGAAACCACAAACCCTAGAGCTTAGATATTTGGTATGTAGCATCATCTAATGGTCCTCTACCAAGTTTGTTCAAATTATGACCCAGGCCAAAAATGGCCCTGCCCCGGGGCTTCTCATTTTTACATAGACTTATATAGGAAAACCTTTAAAAATCTTCCTCTCTTAAACCACATACCCTCGAGCTTAGATATGTGGTATGAAGCATCACATAATAGACCTCTACCAAGTTTGTTCAAATTATGACCCCGGGCCAAAAATGGCCCCACCCTAGGGCTTATCAGTTTGTTTGTTTTAAATCTTTAAAAATCTTCTCTGAAACCACAAACCCTAGAGCTTTGATACTTGGTCTGTAGCATCATCTAATTTGTTAAATTATGATTCCCGGGCCAAAACTGGTCCAGCCTGGGGGCTTATCAGTTTTACATAGACATATATAAGAAAACCTTTAAAAATCTTCTGAAACCACATACCCTCGAGCTTAGATATTTGGTATGAAGCATCACCTAATAGACCTCTACCAAGTCTGTTAAAATAAATGTTCAAAAAATTTGATTCCATACAGAACTCTGGTTGCCATGGCAACCATTGTCCAAAAAGAAATAAAAGAATTTAAAAAATCTTTTTGTCAAAAACTGTAAGGCATAGGGCTTCCAAATTCGGTATGTAGAATCATCCAGTGGACCTCTTCATAGATTGTTCAAATTTTGTCCCAGGGGTCAAAATTGGCCCAAACCCGGGTGTCACAAGTTTTACATTTGATTATATAGTATAAACTTGTCTTCTTGTCCGAAACAGAAAAGCTTAGAGCTGTGATATTTGGTATGTAGCATCATTTGGTGAACCTTTACTAATATTGTTCAAATTATGCCCCTGAGGTTAAAGGAGGCCACATCCTGGGGGTCACATGTTTTACATAGAATTACATGTATATAGTAAAAACGTTAGAAAAAATTCTTGTCTCAAACCGAAAGACTTGGAGCTGTGATATTTGGTATGAAGCATCATCTGGCAGACCTTTACCAAGATTATTCAAATTTTATCCCTTGGGCCAAAATTGTCCGCACCCACTTTTGGGGGTCACAAGTTTTGCATAGAATTATATAGTAAAAACTTTAAAAATCTTCTTAACCAAAACGCTTAGAGCTGTGATATTTGGTATGTAGCATCATCTGGTGAACCTTTACTAAGATTGTTCAAATTATGTCCCTAGGGTCGAACACGGCCTCGCCCTGGTTCTGCCCACGGGGTCACAAATTTTACTGAAAACTTTAAAAAATATTGTTGTCAAATTCTGGAAGGCCTAGAGCTACCAAATTTGGTATGTAGCATCATCTAATGGGCCTGTACTAAGTTTGCTTGAAATTTGCCCCTGGGGTCAAACTGGCTCTGCCCGGGAGGTCAAAAGTTTTACATTGTAAAAACTTAAATGTCCGATACCCAAAGGCTTAGATCTGTGATATTTGTTTTGTTGTATTATCTAGTAGACCTCCTCAAAGGTTTTTCAAATTTTGTCCCTGGGTAAAAGTCACCATGCCCTTTGGGTTGTCAGTTTACATAGAGTTATGTAGTGAAATCTTCAAACATCTTCTCTGAAACTAATATGATCAGAGCTTTGATATAGAAAACATAGCAAACCAGGTGAGCGATACAGGGCATAGCAAACAAGGTGAGCAATACAGGGCCTTCATGGCCCTCTTGTTTGTGTTAACTATGTGAATATTTCATACAGTGGCATGTAGCGTTTTTCTCTGAACCACAAATTCAGAAATATTCCAGCTTTACAGATAAGATATGCATCTGTCAGTGTAATATTTAGGCTGACATGCTAATGGCATGGTACATATTACAAAAGATTGTGTGATTGAATTTATCGTAAAGTCAGAGCTCCAGATAAAATGCAAAAAATATTTTCGAGAATGACTCCGTTATTTCTCCACCAAGCCCTATAAAGTGACCATAATGTGGTCGCAGTATAAGGTTTGATGGAGGAATGACGATATTAGTATTTGGGTAAGCACCCTTATATGTAGCTCTGTAAAGTCCTAACATACTTAGTTACTTACAACTGTTGTGATTGTGGACTGAGAAAATAATTTCTGTCTTACAAAGTAAGCCTGTGTTGTTGCATACTAAAATATAATTTCAGCAATGTAAGTTGTATGGGATGGAGGTGGGGTGTTTATCCTGTCTGTCAGTAGCACTAGTTACCATTTTGAAAAGTATTTGAAGAGAATACCATTTAGATAAAGGTATATGATGAAGCTACCCTGCCCTGTCCCCTCTTTAGTTCGTCTGTTTCGAAGAAAAGCCAAGCTATTGTGATCACTGGGTCATAGGCGCAGTCGTTATCGTCGGCAGCGTGCAAAAACTTTAATGTAGCTCATTACTTGAAAAGTATAAGAGGTATCAACATGAAACTTAATAGGTCAGTAGATCTCATTGAGGGGAAGGCCCCTACATACGAACTATAACTCTTGATTTCAAAATTTTGGAGTTATGGCCTTTTATTGTTTTCAATTTTTTTTAATTTAGCTGGAAAAGCACCAAATCAGACGAGCGTTGGCGCCGCACAGGGCTCTTGTTTTAAGTTTTCTGACAACCCGGATGTCAGTGCCCCTGTCCCTTCTTTGAATTTCATAGGATGTTTGGCCATTATAATTATGAAACTTATACATCTGGATGTGCTTAATATATACTAAACAATGCTAGAGTTGTAACCCGGTGTTATAGGCCACATGTTTTTTACCTAATTCAGGGGCTGTGTGTAAGCACTGCAAGCAGAGAGAGTCAGACCTGTACCAGAAGGAGATATCCAGTCTGAGTGCTCTAGAGGAGAAGTTCTCGCGGCTATGGACCCAGTGTCAGCGGTGTCAGGGCAGTCTACACGAGGACGTGCTATGTACCAGGTAATGGCTATAATTAACCCTTTCCCTGTTGCATATTCATGTAAGAAAAAATGATGTCATGAATATTTATGAGCTGAATTCGTATACATGTAATAGCATATGTACAGAGGACTATTCAGTGTTGGTTGAAACTACAGTCAGATCTATTATGGTATCATAAGCAAACTGAGTAGACCCTGTCAGATCTATAGGAACTGTATGATCTGGGTCTACTCTGTTTGCAAATGTATGACAACATGTTTATATGAAGAAATGGATTAAAATTTAAAACTACTTTGATCATTTTTCATGCACATACAAGACTCTGCACACTATGAATATTCATTTAATTCTTATAAGAACAATTTAAATAAGGAAATGTACATGTATTACCATTGCAGATGGCCAAACTTTGTCATCCTGCAGCTGTTTAGAATTGCCTCTGTTAGGTGATTCTAATAAATTACTGCAAGAAATGGTTTGGCTGAGAAATAGAGATTTTGATAGATCAGTATGTGTCTTATCTACAGCCCAGATGAATCTAAACATTTTCAAGCATATCTCCTTTATTTCTCCACCAAACCTTATACTGTGACGATTCTTTAGAATCGTCTCTTTGAGACGATTCTAAAGAGTGGTCACAGTATAGGGTTTGGTGGAGAAATGACGATTTTAATATTTGGGTACGCATCGTTATCTGTAGCTCTGTAAATATCAACATTTTTCAATTGCTGTATGTAATGGATATAACTTTAACTTGTTTAAGCTTTTAATTCTTGTTTTTTCAGTCGTGACTGTCCAATATTTTACATGAGGAAAAAGGTTCAAAAAGATTTGGAGATTCAAGACAAATTGATGCTGAGATTTGGATCACCAGAGTGGTAGGAGGACCAGAGAAGAGTAGCTTTGACATAGTGCTGAATATAGTGACCTTTTCCAAGATAGGGGCTTGATTAGATTGAGATCTCTAATCCATTGATTCCATTCTAAGGGTTTATTTGAATGAGATGCCTTTACAAGCATCTACGGAGCAGACCCTGATCAGATGATTCTTGTAGGACATACCTGATCAGGGTCTGCTGTGTTTGCTAATGAAATAATATAACTGATTCAACAGTTAAGACTAGAAGCAGGGAACCAAGCGGGGAACACATTTGAAGGATATTCCTAAAATTAGCTCCGGTTCCAGAAACTTAAGGATTTTATGTTTTGCTTAGTTTCCAGCTTCTTCCATTTTGATTGTTGCTGGAAACCATGAAAATATTCTTGACCTGAGTATGACACTGTATTTGAGTCAGACAATGAAGTATTAAGATGAACTTTTAGATTAACCCTTCGCTTGCTATTCACGTCAATATACCTACCTGTAAATAGTGAAGACCCAGATGAGACAGCTCCTGCAGGGGCTGTCTCATCAGGGTCTGCACTATTTACAAGTTGATTGTGCAACCAGTGCACTACACAGCAGTGATTTCACAGTGAAATACTTGTACACAGTGAAGATATATGTAAATATACAACAGGGCATGGGTAAAGAATGAGAAATGTATTTTAAAATTCAGCAAGAGAAGGGTTAAACCTCAGTATTGTGTTGCTTGGATATCAAGCCTTAGTCAAGTCA
Source organism: Azorinus chamasolen (assembly GCA_963576725.1). NCBI lineage: Eukaryota > Metazoa > Mollusca > Bivalvia > Cardiida > Solecurtidae > Azorinus > Azorinus chamasolen. Next base: position 41,470,270 of record OY755246.1, on the reverse strand, counting down.
CACTGGGCAAAACACATGTCCGTGTTGTTGCTTTGCTTTGGGGGGCATTTGTCCCCTACTGTGACACATTTCTTGTTTGTATATGAGTCAGAACTTTCTAATTAACCTGAATACTTTTATGTTCATTAAAGGTAATATTTATTTGATGAATTTATATATTGACTTATGAACACAAACAATTTTGGTCGTTTCAAACAATGTAGAATCCAATCTTATATAATTCTATAAGCATGAAGAGCAGTTTTAAACCTTTCCTTCATGAATATTCATGTAATAAATTATGATATCATGAATATTCAATTGATTAATTGTTATAAGAGTACATTTCAATAGAATTGTTTATCCATGGTAAAAACTGTAGTATCATATCTTTATTATATCATAAACAAACAGAGCAGACTCTGATCACAGTGATCAGACAGCTCCTACAGGAATTGTCTGGGTCCATGCTTATAAAACTTTTAGCTGAGTCTGAGTTCGTTCTCAAGTTTTTGATTGGTCAGATTTGAGCCTTTGGCTCAAATCTGACCAATCAAAAGCTTGAGAACTCAAATCTGACCAATCAAAAGCTTGAGAACAAAACTCAGACTCAACCAAAAGCTTTATAAGCAGATCTCGGTCTACTGTTTGCAAAGGCATAGTATGACGTATTTATGAAGGAAACGGTTAATTAAGAATTGACATAGGCGGAGACACTTGTTTGTATATTTTTACCTGATGCACATTCATGTAAGAAATAATGACATCATAAATATTTATTAGCGGAATATTTATAATGGCAAATGTATTGCCCTGGAAAAAAGTGTAGGATTTTTACCTGTATTTCATAAGCATGCAGGGCAGTCCTAGATCAGACAGCTGCTGTAGGAGCCATCTGATATGGGTCTGCTTTGTATGCAAAGACATGGAAAGGCTGGAAGGGGTTAATCCTTTCCCTCATATAAACACTTTTTCACACCTTTGCAAACAGAGTACACCCAGATCAGACAACTCCTATAGTAGCCGTCTGATCAGGATCTGCTCTGTTTGCTTATGATACAATATAGATATGATTCTACAGTTTCTGCCATGGACAAAAATTCCTTTGTTGATAATGCCTTAAAATAGTTTGGTCCACTTATATTCATGATGTCATAATTTTCTTACATGAATATTAAACAGGGAAGGGGTTACAGGCACAAGAAGAGTATGTTGTTTCTTATGAAGAAAGAACATGAAATCACCTGTGTGTGAAGCATCTAGCTGGTCAGACAGTGGCGGCTTTGAAGTTGCCTGTATATATAAAACCCCGCAAATGCGACCACCAAAAAGTGTTGTAGAGGCAGGTGGTAGCTTAATGCAGGACAAAAGTTATGCAGAAAGCTCCTGTAGGAGCTTTCTGCATTACTTTTGTTCTGTATTAAGCAACCACCTGCTTTAATTGACACTGGTGTCGATTCATTAACACTGTTCATTCATTCATTAAGTGGTCACATTAATTAGAGGGGTTTAACTGTATACATTGTACTATATACTATAAAGTGCACATTTATATCCTAATTGTCCAAAGTATTCAGACACCCAACCTTTTCTATCCATGGCTTGTAAAGCTGAACCATTTTGATAACTTTTTAACCCTTTCCTTCATATAAACGTGTTTTCATGTATTTTCAAACAAGGTAGACCCAGATCAGACAGCTGCTATAGGAGCCGTCTGAATAGGGTCTGCTCTGTTTGCTTGTGGAATTTGAAAAATCTGTTTACTTTATAAAATGGCTACAATGTTCCACCTTCCATCCTTCCATATTTCAAAATAACTATTTGTCCATGAATATTCAGTAGGTATTGAAATGTTGGAATAAACATAGAACAGGGAAGGGTTAATTGATAGTAGCAGATATTGTAGAGACCCAGCTCAGACAGCAGTTTGAACTGGGTCTGCACTGTTTGCCAATGTTTGTCTATCCAAATACTTGGCGTGATTAGGATAAATGAGACAAATCCTCAGACATGAAATTCCTTACATATGTATATGTGGCATCAAATTGGCAGGAAAAATGTACTTTGTAAAATGTGCTTAATGTACTTTGTGTTAAGTGGTTCTTTGGTAAAACTCTAACCAAGACACTACAACCATTACTCATTTTGTTTTGTTTTTTAGCTCACCAGAGCACAAAGTGCTCAGGGTGAGCTTTTGTGATCGCCTGATGTCCGTCGTCCGTCGTCGTCCGTCGTCCGTCGTCCCGCGTCAACAATTTGAACCTTTAAAAATCTTCTCCTCTGTATCTACAGGGTTCTCAGCTTTCATCTTTGGTACATAGCATCACCTATAGGTCCTCTACAAAAGTTATATAAATTATGCCCCTGGGGTCAAAATTGGCCCCGCCCCAGGGGTGGGAAGTTTTCAATAGAAACATATAGTAAAACTTTGAAAATCTTCTCCTCTGAAACCAGAAGGTTATTAGCTTTCATATTTGGCACATAGCATCATGTTCAGGTCCTCTACAAAAGTTATATAAACTATGACCCTGGGGTCAAAATTGGCCCCGCCCCAGGGGTGGGCAGTTTTCAATAGAAACAAATAGTGAAATCTTTGAAAATCTTCTCCTCTGAAACTGAAAGGCTCTCATCTTTCATATTTGGCACAGAGCATCAAGTCCAGGGCCTCTACAAAAGTTTTATAAATTATGGCCCTGGGGTCAAAATTGTCCCCGCCCCAGGGGTGGGCAGCTTTCAATAGAAATATATAGTTAAAACTTTGAAAATCTTCTCCTCTGAAACTAAGAGATTCTCAGCTGTCTTATTTGGTACAGAGCATCATGTGCTGGTCTTCTACAAAAGTTATATAATTTATGGCCCTGGGGTCAAAATTAGCCCCGCCCCAGGGGTGGGAAGTTTTCAATAGAAACATATAGTAAACCTTTGAAAATCTTCTCCTTTGAAACCAGAAGTTTCTTAGCTTTCATATTTGGCACATAGCATCATGTTCAGGTCCTCTACAAAAGTTATATAAATTATGACCCTGGGGCCAAAATTGGCCCCGCCCCAGGGATGGGCAGTTTTCAATAGAAACAAATAGTGAAATCTTTGAAAATCTTCTCCTCTGAAACTGGAAGGTTCTCCGCTTTCATATTTGGCACATAGCATCATGTTCAGGTCCTCTACAAATGTTATATAAATTATGGCCCCTGGGTTAAAATTGGCCCCACCCCAGGGATGGGCAGTTTTCAATAGAAACAAATAGTGAAATCTTTGAAAATCTTCTCCTCTGAAACTGGAAGGCGCTCGGCTTTCATATTTGGCACATAGCATCATGTTCAAGTCCTCTACAAAAGTTATATAAATTATGCCCCTGGGGTCAAAATTGTCCCCGCCCCAGGGATAGGCAGTTTTCAATAGAAACAAATAGTGAAAACTTTACAAATCTTCTTCTCTGAATCTGGAAAGTTCTCAGCTTTCATATTTGGCGCATAGCATCATGTTTAGGTCCTCTACAAAAATTGTATGAATCATGGCCCTGGGGTCAAAATTGGCCCCGCCCCATGGGTGGGTAGTTTTCAGTAGAAACATATAGAGAAAACTTTGAAAATCTTCTCCTGAAACTGAATGGTTCTCAGCTTTCATATTTGGCTCATAGCATCATGTTCAAGTCCTCTACTAAAGTTATATAAATTATGCCCCTGGGGTCAAAATTGGTCTGCCCCAGGGCCGGCTAGTTTTCTATAGAAACAAATAGTGAAATCTTTGAAAATATTCTCCTCTGATTGTCTGGTGAGCGCTTCAGGGCCATTCTGGCCCTCTTGTTTTATATCTAATCGGAGTTACTTGCAGTAACAAACCGGTACTTTGTTGAATGGATTGCCATGTTCCGTTCATTTGTAGTAACAATTTGAAATACAATACTGTGTTCATGTATCTGTTAGTTGTTTTGTGTCCATTAACTCTTTTGGCGCCAAATTTAAAAGTGTCGTCTGCAATAATAATTTCATATTAAATATAATTCTAAACTAAATAATAAAGGTATATTAGTAAAACATTTAGTTTTAAAAACCCGTATGCTTGGGCTAAAAACATACAGAAAACAGTGAAGTCCCAGGTCAGATGCCGCCTTGAAAAGGCGGCATCTGACCTGGGACTGCACTGTTTTCAATGGTGCCAACAGGTGACTTTGGCGCCGAAAGAGTTAACCTCTTACCTAGTGAATGCTCATATAAGGAAAACATCTTTAGGCCACGAGGGCATTAAGTTTTCCCCGTGTCCGTCCTGTAAAATTTTCGTCAAAGGTTTCTTGGCTTGTGTATGCTGGAATGATCTGATATTTGGTCTGAAGCATAATCATAGTGAGTTGTACCGTCGTTCGTGTCCCCCATTTTCAGGTCTGTCATTCATCTACTTCCTGTTTGCCTTTTTGGCTAGATTTGAAATCATTTTGGATTCAGATGAGTATTTCCGCGTTTCGTTAGGATCCAAACTGACACATCACTTACAGAAGAAAATCATTGCGAGGGCTTGGTGCAAAACTATTGTAACTCCTTCACTGTGAAGGAGTTACAATAGTTTTGCACCAAGCCCTCGATTTAGCGTCATACATATTTACATAGTTACTGCCCTTAGCTCTTTACACAAGTAATCGAGTTACTGCCCTTAGCTCTTTAAGTAATCGAATAACTGCCCTTAGATCTTTACACAAGTAATCGTCGCCTGCTGCCCATGCGAAAGTTCTTCCGTGTTTCTCTCATGTGTTACCAAAGTGTCAAATAGTCCCAATCACCATGATAAGTTTAAAAAAACTTCCATTAGTATGCCGTGAGTTTACAATATAACCTGTCCTAAGCGGCCATTCATTAATTAAACGCACGAGTCTTTAAAAGGCAGTTTCCCTTGAAAGTATATTCATATAAAATAATGCTATCGTTAATATGTGTGTGCTGATTTTTATAATGGTGTTTTTATAACCCCTCTAAACTGGACGTTCAATTGAGTATTTAGCAGCGCGTAAAACCCAACTCACTCATTTTAGTATAATTATCCGTTTTTGGAGACAGTTGGCAGCTTAATGCAGGATGAAGGTCATGCAGAAAGCTCCTGTTGGAGCTTTCTGCATGACCTTCACCCTACATTAAGCAGCCCCCTGCCTAAAAATAACAAACATGATTGCTTCTGTAGCAGAAGCTGTAGAGTCATATTTATATAATTCCATAAGCAAACAGCAGATCCTGATAAAAAGAACTCCAAACAGGAGCCGTCTGGTCTAGGTTTACTCTGTTTGCAGATGCTCGTCTCTATTAGGTATATGGTCAACTAACTGCTGTGTCAGAGCTCTAAGTTCAAACGTACACGTTGTAACTTCGGGTGCAAAAGTTCACCCGCAAGTAGTATTAATATATGGATGCCTTGTTGTCACCCGGCGTAGCAGGAAGCGATATTTCAGAGAAATATCGAATGTTCTCGAAATATGTACGCAAAAGGTTGGTCTCTAAACAATACTGTCGCTAATTACCATAATTATGTATTCTAACAGCAACTCTTCTCTCTCGGTGGGCTTGTAAAGCTGAATAAGTCAATTTGGCACCGCTTTAATAAATCTAAATTAGACTGACGTAGCAAATAGTGAAGATCTTTATTAAACTGCTCCTTCACGGGGGAATTGATCTGGGTTTGCCCAAGCTTGTCTGTCTGAATACAATTCATGCAATTATTGTATACTATAACAAACTAAAAGCTTTTAATGCCAAACACATAATAGTCATGGTGACAATAGTTGTCTGATCGATGAGTTTGCTTAACCCTTTGAATGCCGTTCACGTCAATATACATACCTGTAAATAGTGAAGACCCAGATGAGACAGCTCCTGCAGGAGCTGTCTCATCAGGGTCTGCACTATTTACAAGTTGATTGTGCAACCAGTGCACTCCACAGCAGCGATTGCACAGAGAAATAATTGCAGACAGTGAAGATATATGTAATTATACAACAGGGCATAGGTAAAGAAGAAGAAATGTTTTTTAAAATTCAACAAGAGAAGGGCTAACCCTTTGAATGCCGAATTTTCAAAGTAGAATTGCCCATAAGGGTGTACTTTACCAGAGCACTGTGCGTGGCAAATGGTGCATACGCAGGTCAGATCGCCCCTTTAATCTCGATCTACACGTATGCCAATACCATTGCAGTTGTCTGCCACATTCAGTGTTAACTGTAGGTTCAAAATGTTGCTATCACGGAAAGAAATAATTTGTAACTCGTAGATTGTAATCACAGTCATTATCTAGTAGTCGATCAAAATATCCTTATGACCCCTCGGATATCATAAGCCGTTAGAATCCTTTTTCTACATAAATTGTAGTTAACATGAAGAATTTGGTTGAAAATATTTCTCCGTTAAACTCTTATCTTGTTGGTACTTGTTGCTGGAATCGCTTCCCGATGCGAATGGACGTACCAACAAGACAAGACAGTCCAAACGACTCCTAAATCCCCCACCGCCGCCTAAATTATGACATTGAATTTGACCTTCAAATGCGACATTGACCTTGAGTCGACATGACTGCCACATGTGTTCTGCACATCGGCTCAACTTGACATTCAATTTTGACCTTGGCCTTTAGCAGACATGGCTACCATATCGTCTCAACTTGGTTAACATTTGAGACAAGTTTCATGAAAATCCTTCCTGCGGTATAGGAGATATGGAGCGGACACGAAATTGTTAAGGACGGACAGATAGACGAACGCCATTCCTATTAACCCCCCCACACACACACACACACACACACACACACACACACACACACACTTTCTCGCTTCGCGACGGGTATTAATACAGTAAGGTTTGGAGGAGAAGTTAGATAGCATGTTTCATTTATACATTTTTGATGAACAACCACACCAACATATTGAAAAGTCTGTGATAAGAGACGATATTTTGTGATACATGTAGTATAATAATTATGGGCACGAATAATAACCCGGTCTTTGGGTAAAGGAAGTTATATCTTGTAGACAAGTTGCTGCAGAGTGATAGTCATATATAGAACGCTCGTAGATGAGGTTTCTGGATGATTTACACTGTCAGCTGTATTAACCCATTACCTCATAGGCTATTCTTCGATCCAACTTCTTTGAATAAATCTACCGAAAAGGAGCACTAACTAGAGGAAAGGAAAATTTAAGAATTTTGTAGTTTGAAACCATTGTCATAAATAGAGCATTTGCTCCTAGAGCAAATGCTGTATTTATCACAATGGTTTCAACAGGTGACTTTTGCAGAGGCGTCAATATGAGGGAATGGGTTAAAGACTTGGCATTGATACTAATTTTAACATCAGAAATGTTTTATTATATCGGATCCTCTAATCATTTACTCGGCGAGTATTCCTGAAAGAAACAATAACATCATTAATATTAGTTGATTCTAATTCAATTTCTTTAGTGACATATAAATAGGGAAATTTTAGCCCTCACAAAACTAGAATCCGTTCTCTATTATGTCATAAGCAAACAGAACAGACCCTGTCCAGACGGCTCCTGCAGGTCCCCTTTTCTAATGGCCGCTTTTAAAGACAAATTCTAGTGCAGATCCCTTTTTGATAGCCGATTAAGACAATTTCTACTGTAGACCCCCTTTTTGATAGCCGCTTAAGACACATTCTACCGTGGACCCTTTTTAATAGCCGCTTAAGACAAATTATACCATGGACTCTTTTTGATAGCCGTCATTAGTAATGGTGTCTCATCTGGATCTTAACTTATGGAATTGCCATTTGCCAAATGAAAAATTTACGGACGTGTTCTTCTCGCATACAGATGTACAGAAAATATGTATATTTTTGTTTTGATAAGGATACAAAACATTGTAGAATGAAGCCCGCCGATCTGTCTAATCCTTGAACCCGCCAAGCACTTTTCAGAGAAAAGAAACTAGAATTAATAACAATTTAGCAATTGGCATTAAGCAACTGGCAAATTAGTAATTGGCATGGTCCGATCCGCATTCCATGCGGTACCGACGAGGATCTTACTTCTATTAAATGTCTGGATAATATCATTCATAAAGGACACAAAACATTGTGGAATGAAGCCCGCCGATCTGGATCCCGAAAAGGCAATGCGGTGGCGGTACTTGACCAACTAAACTGGCAAAATAACAATGAGTATAGAAAGAGGCAACAATGTCAATTCATATACAGTAAAATCTCGGTACTTATAAAGTTTAATAATTGAAGAATTTGTACCTTTTTAAGCTGGTGGCTGCTTAATGCAGGATGAAAGTCGTGCAAGAAGCTCCTTTAGGAGCTTTCTGCATGACTTTCACCATGCATTAAGCTGCCAACTGTCTTAAAGTTCGATAATGATACTTGTTTTAGTGTTCGAAGTATCTGATTGTCTGTATTTGCGACCTGATTCGCATTTGCAAACCGCTTAGACCCAGATGAGATGCCGAGTAACCCGGCTTCTCGCTAGGGATCGAAGCTGTTTGACACTCAGTCAACAGATTCTTAAAAGCTTGATCGAATCGGAAGTAGTCATAAGTGTATCAGATTCAAACGGGTTTTTTTTTCAAAGTGAGATCTAAGGGTTCATTTAGACCACAATTGCTCAGCGCGCCGAGTATTTAAAACAGTAATCATTGAACACATCGTGTTTTATTCATGCCTTAAACGCCGTAATTTGCTGCAGGCAGTCCATCATAAATAGGACAATGCGTAATGTTCATCAATAATTCAGGAAGTTTCGGTCTATTCATATTTTTGTGATTACTAAACCGATTTGCCATGCAATCGCAAGTGAGAAATTCAGATGCTGCTTAAAAGCGCCCATCACCGTACAATAGAACCTGTCTTGAGCGGTCACAAAGAAGAGGTCTTATTATGGGTCTGTAAGGCAGGTGGTAGTTTAGTGCAGGTCAAAGGTAATGCAGAAAACTCCTATAGGAGCTTTCTGCATTACTTTTGCCCTGCATTAAGCAACCACATGTTTTTAAGACTTCTATATTCAATGAACGAACGACCGCTTAAGACAGGTTATACTGTATATCTACGAACCATTGATGACCGTTGCAAACAGTTTGGAACCGGATATGACGTCACCTTACTATGAGTCAGACCAAAATCAAAACCGTATTCGTATAATCGATTTTTTTTTATAAAATTGAAGCCATGTTTTTTTCAAAAGATCACAGAAACCACTGAATTTTGAGACAGTATCCTTTACTAACGGACAAAGAGATGATGGAGACAGTATCCTTTACTAACGGACAAAGAGATGATGGCATCCTTTGGGAGATATGTAGTTTGTACTACAATTCGCCATAATTCTTGTCCCACTCTTCGTGACTTGGCTCGTATTTGCACACATCTTTTGATCCTGACGGGACACCGACTATACCGACGTCTCATCAGGATCCAAGCCGTCTGGCACTGGGTTAACTCATTCCCTCATATTGACGACTGTAAAAGTCACTTTGTGAAACCATTGTGATAAATAGAGCATTTGCTACTATAGGAGCAAATGCTCTATTTATCACAATGGTTTCAAACTACAAAATTTTCCTTTTCTCTAGTTAATGCTCCTTTTCGGTATATTTATTCAAAGGGTTGTATCTAAAACTAACCTATGAGGGAAAGGGTTAATAGTTTATCAACAGCCTTATCGAATAGGTGAAACCGTTGTAATTTCACCAGATCCAAATATGCGCAAACCGTTTTTCACATCGGGTTAAAGGTTAATACCAATACAATTGAACTTCGGTATCTCGAATCCGGATAACTCGAACAAAACGTCAAATCCTTCCAAAACTTACAATACAGAACTGCTAGAGATAAAATGTATCGCTACAACTATCTAGAAACATGTGACAGTTTGATACAGGTCTGAAGTAAAGCCCGACTTTCTGTTATCTCGAACTAATTTGTATAGTCCCTTGAAATTCGAGTTATCGAAGTTCAACTATATACTCTACAAATTATTCATCTGGTACACTTTTCAAATTATATTCTTACACTTCTTTTTAGGTTTTAATATTATTTTCTTCATAAGAATTTATAACTACCCTAACTACTGTAGGTATTCGGATACACAATATATCAGGATCTACACTACTTGCTACATGTATTATGTCAGTCTAATTAATGTTATCAATATGGTGCCAAATTAACTAATTCAGCTTCACAAACTGATGGAGGGTAGAGACTGGATGCCTGAATTCCTAGCGTAATTAGAGTAAGTGAACATTAATCCAATGTTTTATGGTACACAGGGACGTAACTAGCGATATGCACGTGCGTAACATCAATCTGAAAGGTGTAAACATTATTATGGCAAAGTGGAACACAACTCGAAGGCTAAGGGGGCAAACTTTGATGAACGTTCTGTCTTGTCATTTTAACTTTAACCCATTCCTTCATATTGATGTATTTTGACGCTTCTGTAAAAGTCATCTTTTGAAACTGTCGTAATAAATAGAGCATTTGCTCCTATAGGATGAGATGCTCTATTTATCACAATGGTTTCAAAACTACACAATTCTTTTTTCCCCGGGGAACATGCCCTCGGACTCCTAAAGCCGCGGTGCCTACATTACATTTGGATGCAGCTACGCTCTTGGTACATGAAACATGGCATTTTTGCAATGACAGAGGTAAACAATCAGATCCATAATATTATCTAAGTAAAACCTTGTAGATCCTAATCAGACAGTTCCTACCAGAGGCGGCACTATCGGATTATACGATCGTACTGTTAGACAGTGTAATATCTGTGTCTGAATGTGGGATATAATAATAAAGTCACCGTGTTCGTTATTTACAAATCTAATCTCTTCAGTCTCTAAACATATACTAACAAACAAGTAACAGAACATGCATACATTAATTGGGCAAGCGGCAGCGACCTGCTGCTGTGGTAGGCGTGGCTACCTGTGCCCAGGCTGACCAATGCAACAGTAGGACACTACAGACAGTAAAACCTCCCGGAACCGAACGTTAAATTTAGTATAAAAATCGGTCTTGGAGACAAGTGACAGCTTAATGCAGAGTGAAAGTCATGCAGAAAGCTCCATGGGAGCTTTCTGCATGACTTTCACCCTGCAGTAAGCAGACACCTGCATAAAAGTATCTTAATTCTTCTCTACTAGAATTCCGGTTTAGAGGGGCGCTACTGTATACGCAATAAGTGTATCCCAGTTATTCGTAAAGGCTAAGGGGCAAAGCCCTCCCTCGGCTCCACTTGAAACTGTATAATAAATGAAGGATAGGCCTATTATACAATTACTTGAATCAGCAATGAATCACACGTGTATGCACGTTCTACCGAGTTCTGAAGAAGGCGACGCAGTCTGAAGGCTACCCAGAAAGTGACCCCGTGCTGAAGGCTACTCCGTGCAGAATGTGACCCAGTGCTAAAGGCTACTCAGTTCTGAGGGCTACTCAGTGCTGAATGTGATCCAGTGTTGAAGCTACCCAGTGCTGAAGATGACCTAGTGCTTAACCCTTTCCCTCATATTGACGACTTTTGACGACTCTGTAAAAGTCACTTTGTGAAACCATTGTGATAAATATCTAGCATTTGCTACTATAGGAGCAAATGCTCTATTTATCACAATGGTTTCAAAAATACAAAATTCTAAAAATTTCCTTTTCTCTAATTAATGCTCCTTTTCGGTAGATTAATTCAAAGGGTTGTATCTAAAACTAACCTATGAGGTAATGGGTCAAGGCTACCAGTGTCGAAAGCTACTCAGTACTGAGAGTAAATCAGTGCTGAAGGTGACCAAGTTATAAAGGCTACTCATTGCTGAAAGCGACCCATTGCTAAAAGTAACCCAGTGATGAATGCTACTCACTGCCGAAGACTACTCGGTGCTGAAATTGACCCAGTGCTGAAGGTGTCCCAGTGCCGAAGGTTACCCAGTTCTGAAGGTGACCTTAACACTGTTGGGTAACAACCCTTCTACGCCCCTTCATATGCTAAACACTTTACTCTCTCTACGCCCCTTTCATATTGATCCAGATGAGACACCAAGTAACTCCGCGTCTTGTCAGGATTCAAGCTGTCTGACCCTCGATAAATAGTTTTTGAAATTCATTGAGAAAAACCCATACATATTACTTAGAGATAACGGAAGTTCGAGTTATCCGATTCCTAATCTGAAATATTTCTCAAGTTCTCAGTTTAATGTAGATCGAAAGTAATACAGTAAAATCTCTCTTAACCGGCCGTTAAATTTAGTATGAATATCGGTCTTGGAGACAGGTGGCGGCTTAATGCAGGGTGAAAGTCATGCAGAAAGCTCCTAGAGGAGCTTTCTGCATGACTTTCACCCTGCATTAAGCAGCCACCTGCCTAAAAGTATCTAAATTCTTATCTAGTAGAATTCCGGTTAAGAGAGGATATACTGTACTGAGAGCTCCTACAGGATAGTTCGGCATTACTTTCGACCTGCATAAAACTGTCACATGTGTTTCTAGATATGCATCGTGATACATTTTAAAGTAATTCTATATTGTAAAGTTTGGAAGGACCGACGTTTTACTTCGATTTATCTCGAAGTTCAAGATATCTAGAGCTCGAGATATCAACTGTAGTTTCCCCTATATATTCGGGCATACAATCTCCTCTTTTCACTGGTTTGTAAAGCTGAATTATGTAATTCGACACCATTTTGAGAAAAAAATACTTAATTAGCCTGACATAATAACTAATTGCGTGGACCCAGATACTGCTCCATTCAGGGTCTGCATTATGTGCCAATGATTGTCTGTCTGCAGACATAGGCTAATCAGGTTGTAATATTGGATATACTCTTTAACCCTTTCGCTGCCAAACTCTGTCGTCTGCTAACTTTGTCGTCTGCTACAAATTTTCATTTTTTTGATTTTCTTCGTTTTTATTTCAAAAACATAGTAACAGTAACAAACAGTTTGGATCCTGATGAGACGCCGAGTTACTCGGCGTCTCATCTGGATCCAAACTGTTTGCATAGGTAATCACAGATCCGGCATTGGCAGCGAAAGGGTTAATCAATCTCAAATAGAAGGATAATTACCCCATAAATACGCCTTCATACGTCTTTGCAAACAAAGCAAATCCAGATAAGACGGCTCCTATTAGGAACCGTCTGATCAGGGTCTGCCCTGTTTGCTTATGAAGTAATATAGATATTAAACTACAGATTCTACCATGTCTAAAAATCCTCATGTTCATGTGTCGCTATAACATTTAACAATTTAAAATTAATGATGTCATTATTTCTTACGTTGGATCAATATTTAGTAGACTGTACTTATCTGAGCAGTACAAGAACAGTATGTTTATCTTTTTTCAACGTTGCACAAATGAATTGTACCGGCGCATGTATCCTGCATACTCATACATTGGTACAATTCATCATGTGACCACTCCGTGATTACGTCACCCACCAACACCCACGATTACACCGCGTTACTCTCACCCACTTACTGCTGAAGCCCACGCGCACACTTGTACACTAGGATCTGGCACATCCAGCCAAGCTTTTAACCAAATGCCAAACAACTTGGAACCTGATGAGACGCCGAGTTACTCGGCGTCTCATTTGGACCCAAGCTGATTGGAAACGCGAATCAGGTCCCGGCTAGCGGGATAATGCACATAGTTCAAGCAGAATAAATGAGACAGCTTTGTCAGCATATTTTACGTATCCAGACGAAAACAGTATCAATTTTTCATAGAGATACACTATTATTACATGCAATGATGAAAGAGTATATATCAGAGTCATTGAGTATATGTCTGGGCCCTAAACACGCACACAGACTAGATTAAACTTACGATATACCGTACTGGTTTCGAATTTTAACCCTTCTCTTGCTGAATTTTGAAATACATTTCTCCTTCTTTACCCATGCCCTGTTGTATAATTACATATATCTTCACTGTGTATAAGTATTTCGCTGTGCAATGACTGCTGCGGAGTGCACTGGTTGCACAATCAATTTGTAAATAGTGCAGACCCTGATCTCATCTGGGTCTTCACTATTACAGGTAGGTATATTGACGTGAATAGCAAGCGAAGGGTTAACCATTATTCCGCTGACAGTGACTTTAGTCGCATTTGCAAACAGCTTGGATCTACATGAGATGTCGAGTAACTCGGCATATCATCGGCATTCAAGCTGTTAGACACTTGGTCATAGAGGATCTTACATGAGTGTTCATTACAAATGATTTTTATGAAACGGATTTACTATATAATAATATGACATGAGGTTTAGCGAGTGTAATATTCATTTTAGTAAACGAGTTTCACCAAAACCGATTTGTAATGAACACGAATGTAAGATTCTGTTTATCACATAACCCTTAAAAGTACCATAAATAGTGACATGGACTATATCTGACGGCTGTTTCGGTCATTGTTTACATCGTAGTACAGCCGGATTCAAACTGTTCATTTGCATAAAATTGCACTAGTGCATTTCCGCGATTTACGACACTCTGGTTTCGACACTCCCACACAGCAGATTATGTGATAAAATGGTTTCTCAAAAGCGCGTCATGATACTTGGTCAGTTGTCCATCTAAAGTCTGATCGAACCGTAAGTAGTCAAAGTCCCACCAGATCCAATTCTGAGATGGATTTAAGAACTTATTTGTTCTGCTTAACCCTTTACTCCATAAATACCGGTACGCCCTTCTACACCTTTGCGAACATAGTAGACCCAGATCAGACGGCTCCTATAGGATCCATCTGATCAGGGTCTGCTCTGTTTGCTTATGCCAGAATATAGATCTGATTATACAGATCATGGCATGCTAAAAGTTCTTTTGTTTAAAGTGCCATTATAAAATTTCAGTTAATTAATATTCATGATGTCATTATTTCTTGTCTGAATATGCATGGAGTAAAGAGATAATTTGTCAAAGGTTATGTGCATGTATGTCTAGCACGCCCAGTAAACACTTGTTTTGAAATACTCCATACTACAGGAGCCGTCTGATCTGGGTCTACTGTGTTTGCAAAGGCATAGAAAGGCGTATTTAGGGTTAAAGGCATATCAATGGAGGAAAGTGTTTCTAACTCATTCTATCTGTTAGGTCCTTTAATTAAGAGACATTCGTTTGCGAGTCAATAACAGTGACAGGGATACCTACGAAAGACCGGCGGTGACATTTCCACTTCAAGATTTCACACAATAGAATTCATGATTTCACGATTTCACAATTTCATGATTTCATGATTTCATGATTTCACGATTTCACGATTTCACGATTTCACTTCAAAATTTCACGATTTCACGATTTCACGATTTCACAATTTCAAGATTTCACGACTTCACAATTTCTCGATTTCGCAATTTCAACCTCATGTAGAATATTTTAGCCACGTGGCACGCTGACGTAATTAAGGCAACAGAGTGGCTCTCGCCCTTGAAATCAGGATGGCAATTTGAAATCCATAAATACACCTTTCTACGCCTTTGCAAACAGGCTAGACCCAGCTCAGACGACCCCTATAGGATTTAATCTTATTTAAAATTCATGATGTCATTATTTCTTACAGTTTATTATTAATTAAATTCTCCTCCAGTACAGTGTCATACAAACATAAGACAATGATTTAACACAATAAACACATGATTGGCAATTCTCATGCATGAATATTCATGCAGGAAAGGGTTAAACAATATTGATGGTGGACCATGAGCACAAGCTACATGCAATATGAAGGCCCTCGGCCCTACAGTTCTGGAAGGGAAGATTGCCATAGTTTTCCGCCGTTTCTTTCATTGTGACTTTTACTTCAACATGTGCGTTTTGATGACGTCATAACAATTCAAATGGACTAAATGAAATCATGAAATCGTGAAATTGTGAAATCGTGAAATTGTGAAATCGTGAAATTGTGAAATCGTGAAATTTTGAAGTGAAATCGTGAAATCGTGAAATTGTGAAATCGTGAAATTGTGAAATCGTGAAATTGTGAAATTTTGAAGGGAAATCGTGAAATCGTGAAATTGTGAAATTGTGAAATCGTGAAATTGTGAAATTTTGAAGAGAAATCGCGAAATTGTGAAATCGTGAAATTGTGAAATTTTGAAGTGAAATCGTGAAATTGTGAAATCGTGAAATTGTGAAATCGTGAAATTTTGAAGTGAAATCGTGAAATTGTGAAATCATGAAATCGTGAAATCATGAAATTTTGAAGTGAAATCGTGAAATTGTGAAATCGTGAAATCGTGAAATTTTGAAGTGAAATCGTGAAATCGTGAAATTGTGAAATTGTGAAATCGTGAAATCATGAATTGCTTTGTGTGAAATCTTGAAATGGAAATGTCACCACCGGTCTTTCGTAGATACCTCCGTATTACGATCACTGTGTGCATTTGTTATTTACCTCCAATTATTTCTACGCATTACGATTCGATTTTCCGATACCATGCAGTATGTTTCATTTGATTACCCAACATTTAGCCATCATCACGTCGGTTGGCGATTACCGTAAGTTTTCAAACAGTTTGAACTCCATTGGGAAATGTTTCATAACTAAGTTTCTCACGAGGATCAAGACTGTTTGACACTGAAATTTTAATTTAGAAAGAGTGAGACTGATAAAAAAACATAAATAGAAATACACGATAATGTTTTTCACTACAATGCATTCAGCATACCAGACAACTACTCGACCTCTCCTAGTTAAACAACTACCTAAGCACACATTCGATAGAAATGACAGGGATCTGTTGAAATAGACGAGGCGTTGTCTTGTATTTCTCAGCTCTTCGACAGCTGGTTGACGTCAGCTTATGAACACTTTAGTTTACCTATACAGGCCACTCGGTAGGAAAGACATACACTTATTATAGGAGTTTGAATGGCAAACAGTGCCCTCTGATCTGGGTTTACACTGTTTTGCAAATTAAAAATAATAATGAAATTTCAAAACGATACCCATGTTTACTTTGCACTGGCCGATGAGTTTCTACATTCACAGTAACACTGTCTCTACATGATCATGTCTGGCGTAATTTTAAGAGTACATGTATACTGCCTTATTGATCAAGCAAAGTGTGTGCATGACCTGTAAATTAGGAAACATTTAAGGAGGCAAAGTGTGTGCCTGACGTGTAAATTAGGTAATATCCAAGGAGGCAAAGTGTGTGCCAGACCTGTAAATTATGTAATATTTAAGGAGGCAAAGTAATATTTAAGGATGCAAAGTGTGTGCATGATCTGTAAATTAGATAATATTTAAGGAGGCAAGTGTGTGCATGATCTGTAAATTATGTAAAGTTTAAGGAGGCAAACGTGTGCGTCACCTATCTCCCAGTGACCGACTTAAAACAAATCACATATTTTGGTAACACCTTAGGAACACATCTAGTAGCTACCATACAGGGAGAGCAAAGCCAAGTGTGAACCCTTTAACCCATTACCTCATAGGCTATTTTAGATACAACCTCTTTGAATATATCTACCGAAATGGAGCATTAATTAGAGAAAAGGAATTTTTTTGAATTTTGTAGTTTGAAACCATTGTGATACATAGAGCATTTGCTCCTATAGGAGCAAATGCTCTATATATCACAATGGTTTCACAAAGTGACTTTTACAGAGTCGTCAAAAGCTGTCAATATGAGGGAATCGGTTAACTGACATGGATGCCAGTTGACGCCATTGCAAATGGAATGGATGAAGATCAGACGGACGGTTTTTGTAGGAGCCGTCTGACTAGGGTGCTTATGACATTGATTCTACAATATCCGATATGACTAAAACCTGTTCATATACCATTATACAGTTCAGCTAATTGAAATGTATGACGTCATTATTTCTGACATGAATATTCACTAGGTAATGGGTTACACTATAATACAACTTAACCTATACTGTATATTTTAATATCAAACTTTGACACCCTGGTTGTGCTTTGAAACCAATTACTGTGACTGAAACAAATGCAGCAAACCCCTTTCTTCACATAATTTGCATTTTTAAACAGAGTGGACTCAGACCAGACGGCTCCTGTGGGAGCCGTCTGATCAGCGTCTGCTCTGTTTGCTATGGAATAATATATATGTGACTCTACACTTTCTGCCAAGGTAAACAATCAAATGTTCATGTACCATTATGAAAAAATAGCTTATAAATATTCATGATGTCATTATTTCTTACATGAATATTGAACAGGTAAATGGTTAAGCAACTACTGATTAAGCATAGCAGTCTTAAAATGCAGGTGGCTGCATTTTCTGCATTAATGGTGTTCTGAATTTATCTATCACCTGTCTTAAAGATACATACTTAGAATTGTAATGGTCGCCCACTAATCCTTGACTTAATGAATATTCATGTTAGAAAAAATAGCTGCATGAATATTAATCATATGCATTACATTCGTGTTCATTACAAATTGTTTTCATGAAACTCGTTAACTATATTGAATATTGAATATTACACTCTCTAAAATCCGTGTCATATTATTATAGTAAAGGAGTGTCATAAAAATAATCTGTAATGAACACGCATGTAAGATTCTTTTTATCACATAAGCCTTAAAAGTGCCATATAAAGTGAGACAGACTATATCTGACGGCTGTTTCGGCCATTGTCAGTTCAAACTGCTCATTTGATTAACAATGCACAAGTGCATTTCGGCGATTTACGACACTCTGGTACGGCACTTCCACACGGCAGATTATGTGATAAAATGGTTTATGAACACTGGAATGTTTGGTCAAGACAGAAACTGTAGAACCAGAGCAAACAGAGCAGAAATTGATAAGGCTGCTCCAACAGAAACAGGGTCTACCCTGTTCGCAAATGCGTAAAATGCATATTTATGGATGAGTTAAGACAGGTAACAATGAGCTTGCTAAAAAACTTGAACGAATGAAGCGATATACACAACCATTTTATACGTAATAAGGCCTTGATGCGTGCCTAATTGATTTCGACGATTTGATAAACCTGACTATAAATGGGATTATAAATCATACCATCACTTATAGACTTATCATTCAATCAATAAGTGTTCAGGCCCATAGGGGATGCTTTATTTGTCATGATTGATAGCACCTCTGATTGGCAACGATTGATTGGAACAGCCACGTAATTAAAACATCCATATGCTTTCTATACCCATTAGTCTCTACTGATCCGAGCAAAGATGGCTTCTTTTTTCATACAGTAAACATTATCCAGGATATGAGACAGCACGGATTAGATGCGTAAATTAACATTTTCAAGAATAACTCCTTTATTTCTCCGCCAAACACTATACTGCAACTACTCTTTAGAATCGTCTCTTTGAGACGATTCTAAAGAGTGGTCACAGTATAGGGTTTTGTCGAGAAATGACGACTTTAGTACTTGTGTACGCGCCTTTATCTGTACCTCTGATATTATGAGATATTTCAATACTTAATTGTAAAGCACTGTCGTTTATTAGTTTATTGGAAATGATCGGGATGGAAACTGCAATAAAGTTTGGTGGAAAGAGGCAAAACAAATGGAAAGAGACAATTATTTTCTCGCAAGTCCATGCGCAAAAGTTTTATTACAAGTATTACAACATGCATATACATGTACATACGTATCATTGCTGACAGTACGTTCGTCATATTCTCTGTAATTTTGAGAGAGTTTTGTAATCATAACAGGCGAGCCATATTTTATCCCTTCGCTTGCTGAATTTTAAAATACATTTCTCCTTCTTTGCCCATGCCCTGTTGTATAATTACACATATCTTCACTGTGTACAAGTATTTCGCTGTGCAATCACTGCTGTGGAGTGCATTGGTTGCACAATCAACTTGTAAATAGTGCAGACCCTGATGAGACAGCTCCTGCAGGAGCTGTCTCATCTGGGTCTTCACTATTTACAGATAGGTATATTGACGCGATTAGCAAGCGAAGGGTTATACAAATTGTTACACAGAGCTCCAGATAAGATGCGTAAATTAAAACAATTTCAGGAATATCTTCTTTATTTCTCCACCAAACCCTATGCTGTGACCATTCTTTAAATTCGACTCTTCGCTTCGGGACGATTCTAAAGACTGGTCACAACATAGGGTTTGGTGGAGAAATGACGATTTTAGCAGTTGAGTGGCTATTATTTTGTGTCTATCATTTGTTGGCGAGCCATGTTTTATATAAAATATTTATACGGAGCATCATAGGAGGTCAAAGTTCAAAGTGCCTATTATTTTGTGCCCATCATTTATTTGCGAGTGATGTTTGATACAAAATATTTACACGGAGTATTTGGCAATATCGATACAGGTTTTTAGAAACATGAAGGTAATGTAACCCTAAGGAACACCAATAGAAAGTTGCCGAAGGCTATTTATTGCATAACACTAATCATTACTCCATAAATACACATTTTTATGTTTTGTAAACAGAGCAGACCCAGATCAGACGGCTCCTATAGGAGCCGTCTGATCAGGGTCTTCTCTGTTTGCCTGTGGAATCATATTGATATGATTCTACAGTTTCTATCATGATACAAATCCATTGTTCGTAGTGCCATTTTAAAAATTCAGTTAATTTATGTTCATACTGTCATTATTTCTTGCATGTATATTCATGGAATAAAGGGATAACTGTATAATCCCCATACACTGGGCATCTAAAAGAGCCAGGGAAACTCTGTCGATAATAAGAGCGTCCGAGGTTCTCTGTATACTCTCCACTCTGTCTGGGCGTCCATTAGCCCATAGTGAGCATAGACGTTGATCAACTCAAACAAACACATACTTGCATTATAGTCATACATGTTTGGGTATAAAAATGAAATAGGCACATTGTTTACAAAATTATTGATTCAACTGAACTGCAAGATACAGAATTAAACTTAAGTGCCAACATAAGGCTGAGGTCAAACACAACCGGTCCAGTGCAATTGATGCCATTTTCCAGGTGATTGCTGGTGTTGGTGTGATGTTTGTGTTCTCAGAGTCTGTATAATGTATGGTGTGACCGTTAGATTTCGTGTTGTCATTGATTTCATCCTTGATGACTGAATCTTTGTGCTTCTGTGGATCTGCTCGTGACATAACGCAGGTCAGCCTTGTCAAACAGCGTAACGGAAACGGAACAGTATACTTATCGTCTTTGTGAAAGAAATAGATGGACAGTACTGTGGTGAAAATTGTCAGAGCACTTCCCATAAGCTGCAGTCCTATGTATACACCGAATACCGCCACTTCCTCTGAAGTCTCCGGCATTGTGTTGTTGATAACCGTTAGGAACACCGCCAGGGTGAGAAATATTGATATACATAGCGTCACTCTCTCACCACTCTGTGCCGGAAGGAGAAAACAGAGTACGTTTAGAAGTGATATACATACAACTGGCGCCATGGAGTTCATTGCATAAAACAGCCACTTTCTACGCAGGAGGAGATAAAACTCGAGGTGATCCCAGTGTAGCGATCCAAAATCTGACGCTCTTGTGTTTGTCTCTAGACTGACTGCCTCCCATTCACCACTTTCAACCAAATGACTCAACTTTATCTTCCCTGATGGATTTCTTAAACGAATGGTAGTGGTTGGATTAGTCCACGACAGGAAGTCAAACATACACCTCTGTTCATCTTTCGGGAACTTAGTCACGATTATCTTACACGCTATCGTATACAACTTATAGGGCCACATGATGACCCTACCAGTGCTGTCCACAATGGCTCTTCCACCATCTTGGCCTATATCTAGAAGCTTATCAAGCGTTCCTGATAAAGAAAGATCGGGCAGCCAAATGGCCTCGTTCTTAACATTAATGGTGGTCACCCCGGAATAATTGGCAGCGTCCCATGTCATTAGTTCATCTGTCCAAACGACTTCAAGAAACGCTCTGGCGGATATGGTTTGCTTCTTCTCATCGACATCATCAACGGCCAATAGGTAGAACTCAACATCGACCCATATAGGAGCTGATATATTCAACCTTGGCACGATATCAGGATTGTAATGTTTAAACAAATGCTCGTGTAAATCCGCTTCACTCTGTGTTAGATTATATCCAAGCGAATTATAAACACACAACGCCGACACCAACATCACTAGTAGAAGATACAACATGATTGTTTTCATGTTTACATGACACATACATCCGGATGCTGTGCGCGAATATTTGGCAGACTGTGAGAAGATTAAAAAACAGATAGTACGTTTTTCGACGTTTATGGCAACACTGTATCGTATTTCATCAATACTACCTGGCCTGGTGGCACCTTCATACTAACAGCATGGTGCCCGGTTTTCTATTGGGTTTTGATAGGACAAAAACGATAATCAAGGTGTGAATGGTTTATAAGTGTGTCTATGAGTTTTTATAGTTTTTATTTCGAAGGGATCGATGTTTTCCGTCACGTAATGTGATTCGTTGTTTCAGGTGGATTATCCAGAGATGCGGTTAGATAGTGAGTCACGTATCTGTTTCAATGAACGGAACAACTCCGAAACTGGTCCAGCGGCAATGCTGTTGAAGGTTCCTTGTAAGGACTTTTCTATGATACTAGATCTACACATTTAAACAGAGAATATCCGATTAATATGTTATGATGCAGCAAACCAATATTTACAATCACAACTCAACTGATATGTAATGCATGGATTTTAACCCTTTACTCCATGAACTTTCATGTAATGAATATTGATGAGATTGTTTTTTCTAATAGCAAATGAACACAGGAATATTTGACCGTGACAGAAACTGTAAAATAATGGCTATAGTGTTTCGTAAGCAAACTGAGCAGACCCTAAGCAGACGGATCCTATAGTAGCCGTCTGGTGTGGATCTTCTGTGTTTTCAAAGGCGTAGAAAGGCGGATTTATGAAGTAAATGCTTTAAAATGACGATAGTTTAACGCAGGACAAATGTTATTCAGAAAGCTCGGACTGAAATATTTCCTTATGCATATATATCAACTAGTAGTAGATTTTAAGACTTGCATGAATATGCCTTGGCTAAAGGTTTATAATGACTCATTAACAACTGTAGTGTATGAGTTACTGTTGTGTATCAGGTTACAGCCTCTGTGATAGGCTGGCAGCATACGCTGCAGGTCAGGGAGTTAGTAGTAGTCCACTGTAGTATCAAGACGTGTAAATAAATACAGTATAGAACTGACAGTGTCTCCTCTCTATATCGATATACACCACAGAAAGTTTGGCGACGAGCATAGGGATATTGATGTCTACCGTTATAAGTGGTGTGGATTAAATTCCGAAGCAGATAATTAGGATTAAATTCCGTTGGAGACATTCTGGATTAAATTCCGTTAACCTGCAGTGACTTGGATTAAATTCCGTTTGCTAGTGAACAGTGCTAAGGATGGCCAAAGCACTGACTGTTCCGAGCGTTGAGCCATTTAAGCTCAATGGTGACAGTTCGAGTCTCCCAAGTAGATGGGACAGGTGGGTGAAGTCGTTTAATTACTTCATCGTGGGATCAGGCGTTACTGACAGAGCACAGAAAAGAGCCCTACTCTTGCACCTGGTAGGACCGGAAGTGCAGGAAATCTTTGAAACGTTGGACGAAACGGGTGCCGACAATGATTTCGACACGGCAGTGTCAAAGCTAAATGGGTATTTTAAGCCAAAGAAGAATGTGTCGTTCGAAAGGCACAAGTTCAACACTGAATCTCAGAAGAGAGACGAAACTGTACAAGAATTCGCGACGAGATTGAAGCACCTATCGCTGTCGTGCGAATTCAACGACAGTAATGACAGGATAAGGGACCAGATCGTGCAAAAATGCAGCTCATCCACGTTAAGGAGGAAATTCCTCACAGAAAAAGAGCTGACCCTGGAGAAAGTTATTGAAGTTGCCTCGACGTTTGAGCGCGCACACGACAGTGCCAGTCAAATGGAAAATGGGGCAAAACGGGAAGAGCCCGAGACCGGAAATACGTTTCAGGTGCGAAGACCGGAAAGGCGAAATATTCAGGGACCCAAAAGATTGGAGCAAATAGAATGCTATAGTTGTGGCCGTAGAGGACACAGGTCAAAAGACCCGGTCTGTCCGGCGAAGACGGCAAAGTGCAATAAGTGCCAGAATAAAGGACATTTTGCTGTAAAGTGCAGAGCATCGGCAAAGAACTTACACAAACATAAATTTCCAAATTCAAAACATTCAATTCGTTCACTTTCCAAAGACAAAGAATCTGATGACGAAACGTTCATTTTCACTTTAAAAGACGCATTTTCAACAAATAGAGTAACGGTCAATGTGGGAAACGTGCCAATTAACATGATAATTGACTCTGGTGCTACCTGTAATGTGATAGATAGGAACACCTGGAAATTCATGAAATCACAAAAACACTTCAAATGCATATCGCACGCGCTCACAGATAAGAAAATATTCGCATATGGATCTAAGACGCCTCTGAAGCTAGCTGGAACGTTCCGTGCAGACGTCGAAAGTAACGGCGTGACGTCGAACAATGTAGAGTTCACCGTGTTAGACGGAAAAGGACAGTCCTTGTTAGGAAGGGACACATCGATTGCTCTTGACCTTCTTAGAGTCGGACCACAGGTGTGTAATTTGCGCACAGATATTGAAAATAGCTACCCAGAGTTATTTTCGGGTGTCGGAAAACTGAAAAATTTCCAATTGACAATTCCTGTCGACGAATCGGTCCAAGCGGTTATTCAACCGATCCGGCGAGTACCTTACCATTTGAGGGAACGATTAGAGAAAAAGCTGGAGAGTCTGGAACAACAGGGTATTATTGAGAAGGTTGACACACCGAGCCGATGGGTGTCACCAGCGGTGATCGTTCCGAAAGGAGAGCACGACATTCGTCTTTGTGTTGACATGCGACAAGCAAATACGGCGGTACGAAGGGTTCACCATACGGTACCTACGATAGAAGACGTGCTCCAAGAAATGAACGGCTCGAAGGTATTCAGCAAACTAGATATCAAAAACGCATATCATCAAATCGAGCTAGACGACAAATCACGAGAAATTACGACATTTGTAACGCATACTGGACAGTACCGTTACAAGCGGCTTATGTTCGGCGTATCCTGTGCCAGCGAGTTATATCAGAAAGTTCTGCAGCAGATTCTACAAGGTTGCCCGAACGCACAAAACATCATGGACGACATCATTGTTCACGGGACCACTCAGGAGAAACACGACGAGAGCCTCAGAAATGTGCTGAATGTGCTTAGTGAAAAGGGGTTTACCCTTAATCGAGAAAAGTGCGAGTTTAATATGTCGCAAATAGTGTTCATGGGTAATGTGGTCTCGGAGCACGGGGTTGGTCCTACACAAAGCAAAGTTCAAGACGTTCTGGACGCCAGGACGCCACAAAACGCGTCAGAAGTTAGGTCATTTCTAGGCCTAGTAAACTTTAATGCGCGGTACATACCCGATCTCGCTACGATATCTGAACCGCTCAGACGACTAACGCGCAAAAATGTAACATTTAGTTGGGAATCTGAGCAACATAGAGCTTTTAATGAGTTAAAACGCAGACTCACAAACGCGGAAACACTAGGTTTCTATGACAGAAATGCGAAAACTCAGGTAATCTGCGAAGCCTCACCTGTAGGAATAGGCGCGGTCCTGTTACAGGAACATGGTGGCGAACATATGTTACGCGAGTAGAAGCCTAACGAAGGCAGAGCAAAAGCTTGCACAAATCGAGCGCGAAGCTTTAGCTATAGTATGGGGAGTTGAACGCTTTCATGTATATTTGTACGGTACAGAGTTCGAGCTCTTGACAGATTGCAAATCGCTCAAGTTCATTCTGTCACCTAGGTCAAAGCTGTCTGCTCGTATTGAAAGATGGGTGTTGCGACTTCAAAGTTACAAGTTCACAACGCGACACATTAAAGGACAAGACAATATTAGCGATTGTTTAAGTAGGCTGTTGAAAAAATCAAAACAAGGCGATCAGGAAACAAACGCATTCATTTCAAGTACCGAGTACGCGGTTCAAAAGAAAGAAAGAAAAAGGCAAACTGTATAGAGACAGAAAACGCGGAGCGCGCGAATCGTCGATTAATGTAGGTGATTTGGATTTGTTAAAACAGCAGAAGCGAAATAAACTTGACACCAATTTCGACCCAGAACCGTTTGTAGTCTGCGAGAAAAATGGCAATTCAGTGACCATTGAGCGAAAGGGGGTAAAGTACACGCGAAACGTGTCTTTCGTTAAGAAACTATCCCAAAGGGATAAATTGACAAGTACGC
The DNA here is from genome assembly GCA_963576725.1 of Azorinus chamasolen. Classification (NCBI taxonomy): domain Eukaryota; kingdom Metazoa; phylum Mollusca; class Bivalvia; order Cardiida; family Solecurtidae; genus Azorinus; species Azorinus chamasolen. Next base: position 41,444,097 of record OY755246.1, on the reverse strand, counting down.
CGCCTTCGCAGACCATAGAACCCATGATAAAAGATAGTGATCAGGTTAAACGAAGTACACGGAATGTCAAATTGCCGAGAAAACTCAACGAGTTTGTTTGTAAATAGCCATTTAGACATTAACTTGGCAGATAGTATGACCAGCAGCAATTAATTCAAACTCTAACAGTCTGGGAAACGGCCGTGCAGAGATAACATGGAACACTTTATGGATGCTTAATTTCATGGTTTATCATGACTGTTTCACACTTTGTTTATTTTAACAAGATGAACTGTGGTTATCTCAGGCAAGCATCGTGAGACTGACCGGAACGAGTGAAAGTTTTATTGATTCATTGCCCTGGGAGAGGGGAAAGAGACCATTAATTAGCAGAATTTCATGGTTAACTGTTTAGAGAGAAAATGTTAGGTAAAGTCCGCTCATGATTGAGATTATGTCATATACACTACCTTTCTACTGGCTGCAATATAGAATCTTCCAAAAGTTTAGAAACGTTAGTTTTCATAAATTGAGATTTTCAAAACATATAAATGATTAAAATGATATAACATTTATATTAAAAAGCAAGGGAGAGATGTAGTGTATGAGTTACTGTTGTGTATCAGGTTACAGCCTCTGTGATAGGCTGGCAGCATACGCTGCAGGTCAGGGAGTTAGTAGTAGTCCACTGTAGTATCAAGACGTGTAAATAAATACAGTATAGAACTGACAGTGTCTCCTCTCTATATCGATATACACCACAACAACGTAAAAGGATCGCGTAGATGGTTCATAATTATACCACAGATGCGGCGGCAACAATAGTTATAAATCATACTGTAGATGATTAATGTACCACAGAAGCTGGGTCAATAACGTCCTTTAACCCATTCCCTTATAATGACGCCTTCCGATAAATAGTCTATGGGGAAAGGGGTTGAGGATACTGTAGATGATTGATGTACCACAGATGCTGGGTCAATAACAGACCATGCGGATGTTGTAGTTGGTTTATGTTCCACAGAGGCCGTGTCAATAACTGTCCATGAGGAGACTGTAGATGGTTCATATACCACAGAGGTTGAGTTAGTGACAGCCGTTAATTGATATTGTAGATGGTTCATGTACCACAGAGGAGAGATCATTAACCGTACTGGGCCCTGCAGAATATTGCATATGGTCAATGATCACAGAGGCTGGGGGAAATTACGACTCCTAAGGCTATTGTAGATGGTTCATGTACCAGAGAAACTGGATCAATAACGGCCCTTACGGTTATACGGTTATTGTAGATGGTTCTTGTACCACAGGGATCAACAACGGTCCTTGAGGATATTGTAGATGGTTCTTGGACTTTTTATACCACAGATGCTGGATCAATTAACGGTCATTAACGGTACCTTCAGGATATTGTAGATGGTCCATGTACCACATAGGCGGGACAAAGAACGGTCCTTAAGGATATTGTAGATGGTTCATGTATCACAATGAGGGTACCAACAACGGTCCTTTAGGGTACTATAGATGGTTCATGCACCAAAGAGACTGGGTCAATAAGTCTCAATGAAGATATTGTAGATGGTTCAAGTACAACAAAGTCGGTATCCTTGAATATATCGTAAAATGTTAATGTACCACATATGCACTGTCATAAATACTCCATGATGTTGTAAATTGGTTCTTGCATAACAGAGACGGGACCAACAACGGTCATTGAGGATATTGTAGATGATTCATGTACAGCAGAAGCGGGGTCAACAACGGTCCTAGAAGATCTCGAAGATGATTCATGCACCATATAGGCTGGGTCAACAATGTCATTGAGGCTCCTGTATATTGTTAAAATGCAATAGAGTTGGGGTCAATTACGTCCGGTAAGGTTATTATAGATGGTTCGTGTACCACAAAAGCGGTACCAACAATGATCCTTGATATTGTATGCGGTTCATATACCAAAGAGACGGGGTCAATAGCAGCCTTAACAGTTGAACTAAATAAATGCTAAACAAAGCATACATTCCCTCTATCTCCCTGTCACGTAAAACTACCAGTTGCATCATGCAAAAGACAAGTAAAAATGTAACTTATGGTTTGATGTGCAAGTAAACCACAGCGGAAATTCTAATGATAATGATAATAATAATGCATGTAAACAGTTATTTCATTAATGTGCGTTCTATTGGGTGTAGTTTGTGTAGCAATGTTTTCTGATGAGCTCTCTGTGCTATTTTATGATAACAAGTTTAGGTATGACATTGCATCAAAATGTTCCCATTGCTCTACAGCTTGTGCTCTTTATTTATTCAACCCCCACCTATTTATTTATACAATCTTCAATTTAATTCTGTCAATGCAGTATAAATTGCAATCTCATGCAAAAGCCACATTTAGGAATGAAACTTCAGAAAACAACAAAACTGATATAGGTAAACAGCGAACAGTGAGCCGTGAATGTACTTTACATTTTGGTACGTTCCACGATTTAGGGGTGTCGGCATTGCTGCATCCCATCTAAGATATGTACTTTACATGCGACAGTCAATCACGATTTTCTCATGCAGGTTTTTATGCTGACAGAATGCCGACCCCCCCCCCCCCCCAAAGTGGACTGCGCTGTTTTTTTTATGGTTCACTGCTCGTTGTTTACTTAAATATGCTTTGTAGCTATAAGACGCATCTGCACAATACATTTTGTATGACCATATACTGATATGCTCAAACTGTTCTGTATTTACATAGCGTTTAACCCTTTCCGTGACAAATTTCTAATTGTCGTCTCCAATCCAAGTCTGTTAAATCATTCAGTAAACTTAGGAAATGAGATACATGTAGATAAATGCAATTTCAAAGGAATGAAGCACATGTATAGAAATAGAGATTGAAACAAAAAGTGAAGGCCCTGATCAAGGCACTGATCTGGGACTGCACTATTTGTCGTGGTGCATGTATGTGACATTGGCGGTGAATAGTGTCTGATGATGGCCATTTTATGTTATTAACTCCGTGAAACACTTTCCACTATCAATTATTTCTATAAAGATACAAATTTTCATGTGCATTTTTGTGTGTTATTTTTAACCCTTTTATCATTTTCAAAAAAAGGGTACTGAACACATCAAATATAATTATGCCCCTACCATGCACTTCTGCATGTGCGCCATCCCCAAGGACTACGCCAGTAGAACTATATTTAAAATAACTTCACTAATTAAACGACTTGACAGAACGTTTGTAAATTACATGGCAATGACAGGACAATGTCAGGCAATGCCAGTCAGCAAAATGTTAGTCAATATCAGGACAATGTCAGGCAATATCAAGGCAATGCATACAGTAAAACCTCTCTAAACCGGACTTCTAGTGGAGAAGAATATAGATACTTTTAGACAGGTGGCTGCTTAATGCAGGGTGAAACTCATGCAGGAAGCTCCTAGAGGAGCTGCCACCTGTCCCCAAGACCGATATTTATACAAAATGAACGTCCGGTTTAGAGGTTTTACTGTTTTTGATGGAGTAGTCTTGTAAGCGTCCAGTGTTTACGTGTGTCCTGGTTAAAGGGTCATCATTAGTTAATCCATTCCCCGCAGTGAAAAAAAGAATGTCTCCTAGTATTTGGATCTGTTAGATATTGGCTACGTCCAATTCTAATTTTTTAGAAACAATGTCCAAATATTATAACAAAACTATCAGAAACTTTTGACCAAGGGTCAAATAGTTTTGATCTTGATGAGGTGCCGAGTTACTTGGCGTCTCATCTGGATCCAATCTGTTTGCAAATACGGACGGGATAAGGGTTTAAGAATCAGCGCATGAACTGGTATACAGCTTTATTAGAGCATTAAATTTTCTTTCACGAACACTGTTTCAAAAATGACTGTTTAATTAACCCATTACCTCATAAGCTATTTTTAGACCCAACCTATTTGAATGCATCTACCGAAAAGGAGCATTAACTAGAAAAAAAGGAAAAATTTAGAATTTTGTAGTTTGAAACCATTGTGATAAATATAGTATTTGCTCCTATTTGAGCAAATGCTCTATTTATCACAATGGTTTCACAAAGTGACCTTTAGAGAGTCGTCAAAAGCCGTCAGTATGAGGGAATGGGTTAACATGGTTGCACTGTATATCAATAATAGGACATTTTCATACCTGTTCTACAAATACATGTGCATTGTTAAGACGCCCCCCCCCCACACACACACTTGACCCTTTTCTTCATTTAAATGCATTTTCACGCATCTGCATATAGAGTAGATACAAATCAGACGGCTCCTATAAGAGCCGCCTGATCAGAATCTGCTCTGTTTGTAAATGGAATTTGATCAATCTGTGTCTTTAGTTTCTAAAATGGCTACAATATTCCAACTTAAATATTTCATTATAACTATTTTATCCATGAATATTCAATACGTACTGAAATTTGGAATAACTACACTACAGAACAGGGAAACAGGTTAACAAACTGACCCTAATGTTTAAAACCTGAGTCTTTATTTTATTTCCGGGGGGGGGGGGGGGGCATTGCAATATTAAACAGATTTGTTGTTAACACAGTTACTATGGAAACAAACTATGTTTGTTATTCATAAATCGAAACCTAAGTAGTGCCTCTAACCCTTTCCCTGTTTTATGTTTATTACAAATTTCAATACCTACTGGATATTCATGGACAAAATAGTTATAAGGAAATATGGAAGGTGGGACAGTATAGTCATTTTAGAAAGTAAAGAAACATATATTTCAAATTCCATAAGTAAACATAAGTAGACCCAGATCAGACGGCTCCTATAAGAGCCGCCTGATCAGGGTCTGCTCTGTTTGCAAATGCTTGAAAACAGGTGTATATGAAGGAAAGGTTTAATTACCGTTTAATGTATTCCGTGAAGTTACCTACCGACTCTACACTTACATCATGTCAGTAGACACATACCATTCGTATACACGCCTCATAGATCTGATAAAACACTCTGCATTGAGTTTGCTTCATTTATATTAACCCATTCCCTCCTAGGCTATTTTAAACCCAACCTCTTTGAATTAATTTACCAAAACACTATAGAAAATGAGAATTTTAGAATTGTATAGTTTAACGTCATTTCTCAACAAAACCTTATGTTCTTGTCCACTCTTTAGAATCGTATCGAAGGGTTTGGTGGAGAAATAAAGAAATTGTTTGAAATGTTTTAATATAAGCATCTTATCTGGAGCTCTGCTGTCTCTATGACCTGTAATAGCAGTCGACAGAGAACGGAGAACTGACGGTTTTGTGAATGAACGCACTGCTCTTACTTTTGACCTACTTTTTTCTGCCGTTGGTATGTACCATACAAGGACTACGCCGATAAAATTGTATTCAAAATACATCACTCTGAATAAAATTACTCGAAAGAGCGTTTGCAAATGACATGGTAGTGTCAGACCATGTCAGGACAATGTCAGGCAATGCCAGTAAGGATAATATCAGGCAATATCAGGGTAATGTACACAGTAAAACCCCTCTAATTCGGAATTCTAGTAGAGCAAATTTTAGATACTTTTAGGCAGGTGACTTCTTAATGCAGTGTGAAAGTCATACAGAAAGCTCCCAGGGTGGGGGTTCTGCATAAACTTTCACCCTATATTAAGCTGCCACCTGTCCCCAATACCTATATTTCTACTAAAATGAAAGTCCGGTTTAGCGAGGTTTTATTGCATTTGATGGAGAAATCTTACAAGCGTCCGATGTTGACGATTTTTCTGATAAAAGGGTCGCCATTAGCTAACCTATTCCCCGCACTGAAAAAAAGAATATGTATGTTTTGCACTTGGTTACTATGCAAACAAACATTGTTTGTTATTCATAAACAGAAACCTAAATACTGTTTGATGTACCGTTTGGTGTACTCCCTGATCCTGTCTTCATGACATTACCTACCGACTATACACTTACATCATGTCAGCAGATATATACAGTATAACCTCTCTTAACCGGAATTCTAGTAGATAATAATTTAGATACTTTTAGGCAGGTGGCTGCTTAATGCAGGGTGAAAGTCATGCAGAAAGCTCCTCTAGGAGCTTTCTGCATGACTTTCACCCTGCATTAAGCTGCCACCTGTCTCCAAGACCGATATTTATACTAAATTTAACTGCCGGTTAAGAGAGGTTTTACTGTACAATTATTATGCACGCCTAATATACCCGGATCAAACACGTGCATTGAGTTTACTTCATGTATGTATATTAACTGTTTTTTTGTTTGTTTGTTGCATATTCATGTCAGAAATGACTGCATGAATATTAATTAGCTTACAATTTATAACAGCATTTTGAACAGGGGCGTTTTGTATCGTAGAGTCGAATCTGTATTATTTCCTAAGCGAACAAAGCATGAGCTGTCTGGCCTGGGTCTACTCTATTTGCAAAGGTGTCTCTTGAAAGAGTAACAGATAAACGTGCCTACTCAAATACTAAACTCGTCAAACAGTCTATATTAGGTAAATGACTAACTTGTGATAGCAGTCGAAAGAGAACTGTTCGTTTTGTGAATGAACGCATTGCTCTTATTTCTGACCTGCTTTATTGTGCCGTTAGTATGTAAAAGAGTCAAACCCAAGATAACACCAATTAGATAAATTATTATGAGTACAACCAACATTCCACTAACGTATTATTCTGTTCTTAACACGCTGATGTACATACCGTATGTTTATGTAATACATTGCACTTGTTATGTATTTTGTTTTTAAAATCAACGTCCAACATATAAACAATATGAATACAGTAAAACCTCTCTCAACCGGACGTTAAATTTAGTATAAATATCGGTCTTGGAAACAGGTGACAGCTTAATGCAGGGTGGAAGTCATGCAGAAAGCTCCTAGAGGAGCTTTCTGCATGACTTTCACCCTGCATTAAGCAGTCACCTGCCTTAATTATCTAAATTCTTCTCTACTAGAATTCCGGTTAAGAGAGGTTTTACTGTACTATAAATGAACAAGTCATTCAGCATCTCATCTGGATACAAACGGTTTGGTTCAAACATTTTATCCGAGGTTTCCCGTAGCGAGCTGAATTTTTATAGCTCTTTTTTCTGCCTTGGGGACATGGTGCTTACTACAGAGTACTGCATTGACCCCTATTGTTTTATTAACTATTATTGGGACCATGCTCAAAAGAAAACCCAACACTCGGGTGCGTTTTTTATGTACATCTGAACTGTTTGACATATATAACTAATATATGTGTATAGTAGAACCTGTCTTAACCCGCCATCCAAAAAGATGTTTAATTATGGGCCTGTAAGACAGGTGGTAGCTTAATGCAGGTCAAAAGTAATGCAGAAAGCTCCTATACGTTTGACCTGTATTAAGCTATCACCTGCTTTTCAAGACTGTTGTGTTCAATAAATGGATGATCGCCTCTTAGGCCAGGTTCTACTGTTATAATAACTCTCAAGGGATATATATATATAGTGAATGAGTACATGTTAAATGGTTCTCTGGTTTCAAAAGAAGCCAGACGGTACATTTGGAAATGCCACATGACAGTGCACAGCAACATCAGAAGCACAAATGAAATGTGCGCTCACAAACCTTCATAGAACTGTTGATTGCTTGTTTTCATTTAGGGCTCTGTGACACTAAAAAGTTCACGTAGTGCCAAAGGATGTAGAACATTCACAACATCGGAACTCTACAGGTACCGATACACAGCAAACGACGCGCGCTTATACACTCATACCATACACATATACCACACACATACACATATACCACACACATACACACAGAACTGTCCCTTCCAAGCCCAACACCGACAACGTATTAGCTGCACCGTTAAACCAAAACGGAAACGCATCAAAAACAAAAAGCAAGATGCGATGCCATAACTTACGCAAGAGTATGACAAGACAATCCGACATACTTTGACGAAAGGCCTCACTGAAAAGCATAATCGGTTGGGCTGACTCTAAGGCACTGCGACACTTAATAGGATAGTTTGGAGTTGATAGTTTGCGATACTGAATAAAAATGCAGCGCCAATGATGTCTAGTATAAAGGAACGCGGCATATGAACATACCGGCATTTGTAAAATGAATTGGGCTTTTCAAATACATGTAAAACAGTCTATTGGTGAAACTTGGAAAATATCAACTTACGGCTAAACCATTATTACCTAGCATCGAATGTTAATTATAAAAGCATAAACCCTTTCGGTGCCAAATTTCTAATTGTCCTCTGCAACCCAAGTGTGTTCAATCATTCAGTAAAATATGGAAATGAGGTAAATAAATGCAAATTTCAAAGGAATAAGGCACACACATAGAAATAGAGATTGAGACAAGAAGTGAAGTCCCTGATCATACGCCGCCTTGAAAAGGCGGCGTCTGATCTGGGATTGCACTATTTGTCGTGGTGCATTTATGCAAGATTGGCAGTGTAATGTTTAAGGGACTAGACAATAGTGTCTGATGATGATCATTTTATGTCATTAAAACTCCGTGAAACATTTTCCACTACCAATAATTTCTATAAAGATACACATCTTCATGTGCATTTTTTGTGTAGTTTTTAACCATTTTATCATTTGCAAAAAACAAATACTGAACACATCAAATATATGCTCCTACCATACAGTTCTGCATGTACGCCAACCCCAAGGACTACGCCGGTAAAACTATATTCAAAATACATCACAATTACTCGACAGAGCGTTTATAAATGACATGGTAGTGTCAGGCCATGTCTGAACAATGTCTGGTAATGTCAGGACAACTTCAGGCAATGCCAGTAAGGACAATATCAGAGAATATCAGGGCAATGTACACAGTAAAACCCCTCTAATCCGGAATTCAAGTAGAGCAAAATTTAGATACTTTTAGGCAGCTGGCTGCTTAATGCATGGTGAAAGACTTTCACCCTGCATTGAGCTACCACCTGTCCCCAAAATCTATATTTATACTAAAATGAACGTTAGGTTTAGAGGGGTTCTACTGCATTTGATGGAGAAGTCTTACAAGGGTCTAATGTTGACGATTGTCCTGGTAAAAGGGTCGCCATTAGCTAACCCATTCCCCGCACTGAACAAAAGAATGTCTCCTCATAATTGGACCTGTTAGATTTTGACTACGTCCAATTCTAGTATTTTAGAAACGATGTACAAATGATATAATAAAATGTTCAGAATCTGTACGTTTTGCATTTGGTTACTATGCAAACAAACATTATTTGTTATTCATAAACAGAAACCTAAATACTGTTTGATGTACCGTTTGGTGTACTCCCTGATCCTCTCTTCATGATATTACCTACCGACACTACACACAGAATATGAGCAAATATATACACTTATTATGTACGCCGCATAGATCTGGATCAAACACGCTGCATTGTGTTTACTTTGTTTATGTAAATTAACTATTTTTCTGTTGCATATTCATGTAAGAAAGGACTGTATGCATAGTAATTAGCTTACATTTTATAACAGCATTTTGAACAGGGGCATTTTTTACCGCAAAATGAAATCTGTATTATTTCATAGCGAACAGAGCATGAGCCGTCTGGCCTGGGTCTACTCTATTTGCAAAGGTGTCTCTTGAAAGAGTAACAGATAAACGTGCCTACTCAATTACAGTAAAACGCCGCTAATGCGACCACTTAAAAACAGCCACTGGCGTCGTTTAAAGCAGGTGGTTGCTTAATGCAGGACGAAAGTTATGCAGAAAGCTCCTATATGAGCTTTTTGCATAACTTTCGTCCTGCATTAAGCTACCACCTGCCTCTGTCACCCAGAATTACGCCTATTTTTGGTGGACGTATTAGAGGGGTTTTACTGTACTAAAATTGTCATTTTTCCACCAAATCCTATGTTGTGACCACTCCTATGTTGTGACCAAATAAGTTAGTCTTGAAAATGTTTTAATTTACACATCTTATCTGGAGCTCTATAATAATAAACAGTCTGTATGAGGCAAATGACTTAATTGTAACGGCAGTCGAAAGAAAACAGAGAACTGTTCGTTTTGTGAATGAACGCTTTGCTCTTTTCTCTGACCTACTTTTTTGTGCCGTTGGTGTGTAAAAAAGCCAAACCGAAGATAACATAAATGAGATCAATAATTATGAGTACAACTTAACATTCCACGGATGTTTTTTTCTGTTCTTAACACACTGATACACATAGTGTTTGCCAATGTAATAATTTGCACTTGTTATGCATTTCTTTTCAAAATGAACGTCCCGCATATGTAAACAATTTGAATACGAGAAACACACAAGTCATTCAGCATCTCATCTGGATACAAACCGTTGGGTTCAAACATTTTTTCCGAGGTTTCCCGTAGCGATCTAAAGTTTAATAGCTCTGTTGATATTTCTGCCTCGGGGAGATGGTGCCTACTACAGTGCACTTCAGTGAACCCCATTGTTTTTATGTGTATTATTTAGAACAGGATCAAAAGAAAACTCACACTCGAGTGCGTTTTTATGTACATCTGAACTGCTTGGCATATAGTTTTGTCAGTTATAGTTGTTTATTAGGTATACACTTCCTCATTACGTTATTATGGGCCTTTAAGACAGGTGGTCAGAGAGCTCCATGAGGAACCCTCTGGTAAGAGTCTGCATTGTTTGCCAATGTCGGTACATGTATAAACGTGGGCCTTTAAGACAGGTGGTAACATAATGCAGGTCAAAAGTAATACAGAAAGATCCTATAGGAGCTTTCTGCATTACTTTTGTCCTGCATTAAGCAACCACCTGCTTTTTAAGACTGCTATGTTCAATAAATGAATGGTTGCCCCTTAGGTCAGGTTCTACTGTATATACAACTCCCAAGTGATAAGTGTAGTAAATGAGTGCATGTTAACCCATTCACCGCTAATGTCGCAAAAATACACCATGACAAATAGAGCAGCCCCAGAACAGACGCCTCCTTTTCAAGGCGGCGTCTGATCAGTGACTTCACTTTTTGTCTCAAAATTTATTTCTACATCTGTGCTTTGTTCCTTTGAAATTTGTATTTATTTATTTCATATCTTTATTTTACCGAACGATTTAACGAAATTGGTTCGCAGACGACAATTATAAATTAGGCGCCGAAAGGGATAAATGGCACTCTGACCTAAATAGAAGCCAGTCGGGAACATTGGAAATGCCACACGACAGTGCACATCAACATCAGAAGCACAAATGAAATGTGCGCTCACAAACCTTCATAGAACTGTTGATTGTCTGTTTTCATTTAGGGCTCTGCGACATTAAAAAGACCACGGAGTGCCAAAGGACGTAGGACATAATTATTAACCCTCGCATAAATGCACCACGACAAATAGTGCAGTCCCAGACCAAACGCCGCCTTTTCAAGGCGGCGTCTGATCAGGGACATCACTGTTTGTCTCAATCTCTATGTCTTTATCTGTGCTTTATTCCTTTGAAATTTGTATTCATTTATCTCATTTCCTTATTTTACCTAATGATTTGACAAACTTGGTATATAGACGACAATTAGAATTTTGGCGCCGAAAGGGTTAAAGGAATTCTAAAGGTACCGATACACAGCAGACGAAGAGTGCTCATACACTCATATTGCACACATGTTATATGCCATACACATACACATAGAAATGTTCCTTCCAAGCCCAGCACCGACAACACATTAGCTGTGCCGTTAAACCAAAACTGAAACCCATCCAAAACAAAAAAGCAAGATGCCATGCCATAACTTACGCAAACGTATGGCAAGAAATAGCATCACGACAGGCCTCACTGAAAAGCATAATCGGTTGGGCTGACTCTAAGGCACTGCGACATTTAATAGGATAGTTTGAAGTTGAAGGGCATGCACTGCGACACTGAAAAAAATGCAGTGTCAAGGATGTTTAGTAAAAAGGAACGCGGCAAACGAACATACTGGCATTTGTAAAACGAATTGGGCTTTTCAAATAAACAGTCTGTTAGAGGAAATTTGAAAATATCAACTTAATGCTAAACCAGTATTACCTAGCATTTAATGTTAATAAATTATAATACTATCAAACAACGTATTTTAGATATGCATGTGCAAATTGATATATAAATATTAATAATTCAAGACGCTTGTATCTATAAACGCTCGTTTAAACAAGAAAAATGTCTTACCTGTTTTAAAATCAATAAATATTGAATTGCTCTTACAACATGTAGATGATCATAATTTAGTAAGCGAAACAGGAAGACGTACAAATGTAGCTATGAAGACAGAGTAAATACTATTAAGACGAATACCACTTTCTGTTAGTATGTTCAAAATATAGAGCACTTAGATTAAAATACCTGAAAGCATATTATCCTCATCGAAATTTGAAAGAATCATTAATGACTATTTATATTGTACAGTAAAACTGCCATAACAATCAATTCAGTATAAATATCGGTCTTGGGAGACAGGTGGCAGCTTAATGCAGGGTGAAAGTCATACATAAATCTCCTCTAGGAGCTTTCTGCATGACTCTCATCCTGCATTAAGCAGTTACCTGCCTAAAAGTATCCTAATTCTTCTATAATAGAATTCCGGTTTAGAATGCTTTTATGTATCACTAAACAAGAATGTTAAGATATAATTTTGATTATAATAATGTTCCGACATTTCTGTCTCTGTAATATGTAGTTATTTGTGTATAATATATAGTTGTTCTTGTTCAATTCACAATCCTGTAAAATTGTATTGTCTATGTATGTGCTTCATGCAACTTAACACGAAATAAACGTTATGTTATGAACACACGTAATCCTTGTACGTGTTTTGCGCTCTTTGTCAAGCTCCATTTGAACCGACCCCTCGCATAATTAACAACCTAGCTTTCCACGATCTGTGTAAGTTATAGCTTTCATCATTACTGTATACAAAGTTGTTATTTCATATTTTTTGTTTATAAGCAAAAGTGAGTATTTGATTGCTTCACTTACAAGCAAAATGATCTTATATGTTGGTTACGCACTGTTGAGACAACAATGTTCATGTTTTGTAACGTGACGATGACATACAAGTATATTTTTCTGATCTGTTTGATGTGGGTTTAATCTCTTGTTATCCCTGATTGTGACATTGATCTCGCCATTTTACATGCAGACATGTGTTTCCACATAACGCACATTGAATGGTTCTGTTGTAAGTATTGATGCCTAATTAATCCATGAATATTATTCATGTAAGAAATAATGACATCATTAATATTGATTAGTTAATTGTTTGTATAATGATACACGAACACAGGGAATTGTGGCAATGTCAGACACTGTTAAATTATATCTATACAGTAGAACTCCTCTAATGCGACCACTTAAAGAATAAGCATAGCTGCCTTTATAAGCAGGTGGTTGCTTAATGCAGGACAAAAGTAATGCAGAAAGCTTTCTGCATTACTTTTGTCCTGCATTAAGCTACCACCTTCATCTAGCACCCATAATTGGGTCTGATAGGCGTCTGCTCTGTTTGCTCAAATTATAAGCAAATATAATATAGATATGATTCTACAATTTCTACTATGGCCAAACATTTCTCACTTCATGTGATATTATAACAATTAATCTAATTAATATTGTTTACGTCGTCCTTTCTTACAAGAATAGTCATGTAGTAAAGGGTTAATAAATTGTCTTGCATGTATTGGATGATCAGCACTAATTAACACTGATTACATTATGCTTATACTAAGGATATATAACGAGGAAATGTATTGCCATGATAAACAGAGCAGCAACAAGTAAACAAGCATATCATATTCTAATTATAGCTGCATTTGAACTTCGATATCTCGAACTCGGATAACTCGATTTTCAGTATAACTCGAACTAAAATTTCGGCCCTTCCAAAATTTACAATACAGAATTATTCTTCAATGTAATAGTACACATATCTAGAAACACACGTGACAGCTTAATGCATGTCTAAAGTATTGCTGAAAGCTCCTACAGGAGCTTTCACTCAGCATTACTTTAGACCTGTATTATGCTGTAAACTTGAGATATTGGTCAGACTCGAACTTCTGTCATCTAGAAATAATTTGTATGGTCTCTTGAAGTTCGAGATATCAAAGTTCAACTGTAATTAGAGTGTCCATGCAGTTCCTGTCTGGTCTGGTTCTGCTATGTTTGCAAAGGCTTAAAGAAGTGCAATTAACAAGTAAATGTCTATTGTCCCATGCATTCAAGCTTTAACCCTTCGCTTGCTATTCACGTCAATATACCTACCTGTAAATAGTGAAGACCCAGATGAGACAGCTCCTGCAGGAGCTGTCTCATCAGGGTCTGCACTATTTACAGGTTGATTGTGCAACAAGTGCACCCCACAGCAGTGATTGCACAGCGAAATACTTGCACACAGTGAAGATATATGTAATTATACAACAGGGCATGGGTAAAGAAGGAGAAATGTATTTTAAAATTCAGCAAGAGAAGGGTTAAAACATATTGACCAAGTCTCAAAAAGTGTGGATTCTGGAGCCTCATCTGGATCCAAGCTGTTTGGAAATACCAACCATTAAGCGCTTAGTGGTGCTAGATAAGTTCATGTGTACTTACTTACAAGACATTCCATACACGATAACGATGACTGAGAAACAATCTGATCGAGCGGACGTACACAGCAGGGGCGGTCGGAAGATCAGCTAGAATTATTACAAATCATATCCCAGAGACATACATTATACATAGGATATAATACTCTACATCAGAAGAGATGAACATGTCTGGTGATAAGAAAGCAAGGTGTTGTTGCATAACTATTATATCTTCTATCGCATTTGATAGCAATAACAAATGTTCGGAAGTTACAGGGTAGAAATATAATTTAAAGCATAAATTGTTATACGAGCGTATCTATGATACCAATTAGATTTATCTGCATTTTAGCATTAATTTTATTTAGAGATATTGACTGAGAAGTATTTTTGGTGAATGTTTATGTGATGGTTATCAGTGTGAATTTTAACCCATTCCTCCATTGGCTATTTTTAGATCCAACCACTTTGAATAAATCTACCGAAAAGGAGCATTAACTAGAGAAAAGGAAACGTTTAGAATTTTGAAATTTGAAACTATTGTGATAAATAGAGCAGTTGCTCCCATAGGAGCAAATGCTGTATTTATCACAGTGGTTTCAACAGGTGCTTTTTACAGAGGCGTAGAAAGGCGAGTTTATGGAGGAAACAGTTAATGGACCTTATATATGTATATTGTATATGATAATAACCTGAATAAACATATATTACTCAATCAATGAATCAATATCGAAATGATTGCCTATGTTCAATTTGAAAGCAAAGTTTTCAATTACATTTCGATTTTAGATTCAAGAACAGCATAGCTGCGATTAATAGCGATTACACAACACAGTTACAATTGACAACTGACAATAATTACACAACACAGCACGGCTGCAACTGACAAAAATTACACAACACGGCACAGCTACAACTTACAATTGACAATAATTACACAAAACAGCACAACTTCAATTGACAATTGACAATAAACACACATGTCAAAACTACAACTGACAATAATTACACAACACCACTACAATTGACAATAATCAGACAACACAGCGTGCCTACAATTGACAATAATAATACAATGGCGCACAGCTGCAATTGACAATTATCAATAAGTACACAACACAGCACAGCTACAATTGACAATAACTACACAACACAGCACAGCACAGATGAAATTGACAACTGGCAATAATTACACAACACAGCACAGTTACATGTACAATTGAAAACAATAATTACACGACACAGCACAACTACAACTGACAATAATTACACAACACAACACAGCTGCAATTGAAAATTATTACACAACTGAGCATAGATGACATTGATAGCGATTACATAATAGAACAATGCTGCAACTGCTACCGAATACACATCACAACACATCATACCTATAGTTGATCGAGATTACACTACACATCCTAGCTGCAATTGATAAAAAACACACAACAAAGCATAGCCATAATTGATAGCGATTACAGAACGCAGCATAGCTATAACTGATAGCGATTACTCCACAAATCATAGTTGCATTTGATAGCTATTACACAACAAAGCATAGCTATAATTAATATCGATTACACAACACTAGTCACCATAGTTACAATTGCTAGCGATTACAAAACACGGTATAGCTATAACTGATAGCGATTACACAAGACAGTATAACTGCAAATGGTTAGCCTAGCGATTTACACAACGCATCACATCTACTATTGATTACACAATTTAACATAGCTACAATTGATAGCGATTACACAACACAGCATAGCTGCAGTTAATAGAGATTACAAAACACAGCATAGCTGCAGTTAATAGGGATTACACAACACAGCATATCTGCAAATGGTTAACCTAGCGATTTACACAACGCACCACAGTTATAAGTGAAAGTGATAACAACAGTTACAACACACAGCATAACTACAATTGATACCGACCCGCATTCCATACATTTAACCCTTTTCTCTGTAAATTATGGAATGCGGGTCGGGACATGCCAATTACTTCTTTGCCAGTTGCCAGATGCTAATTGGTTGTTTGCTACTTGCTAAATGTCAATTGCTAATTTGCAAGTTTAGTTGGTCAAGTACCGCCACCGCATTGCCTTTTCGGGATCCAGATAGGCGGGATTCATTCCACAATGTTTTGTGTTCTTTATGAATGATATTGTCCAGACATTTTATAGAAGTAAGATCCTCGTCAGTACCGCATGGAATGCGGATCGGACCATGCCAATTACTAAATGCCAATTGCTGATTTGCCAGTTGCTTAATGCCAGTTTGCCAAATGCCAATTGCTAATTTTCGCCAAATGCCAATTGCTAGTTGCCATATTGTCATTAATTCTAGTTTCTTTTCTCTGAAAAGTGCTTGGCGGATCCAAGGATTAGACAGGTCGGCGGGCTTCATTCTACAATATGTTTTGTATCCTTATCCAAACAGTTATATACCCAATTTCTGTACATCTGTGCGCGAGAAGAACACGTCCGTAATTTTTTCATTTCGCAAATGGCAGTTTAGCAAATGGCAATTGGCATGTCCCGACCCGCATTCCATAGTAAATACGCCTTTCTACGCCTTTGCAAAAAGAGAAGACCTAGATCAAACGACTCCTGAAGGAGCCGTCTGATCAGGGTCTGCTCTGTTTGCTTTTCAACTAATATAGATATGATTCTACATCTTCTGCCAATGCCAAAACACCCTGCATTCATGTGCCATTATTAAAAAAAATCTAATTAATATTCATGATGCAATTATTTCTTACATAAATATTCATGGAGTCAAGAGTTAAATAACGTTATGATCCGGACAGAATCGGAAGGACGGTTGAAAGCAAGAGCAGGCACATGGACGCAAGAACTTAAATCTTAACTTTGCGAAAATGTAGCTGACTGCACTCGGGTTAGAAAAAACCCAACACTGGTTCGTTTATTACGCCCTGTGTCAGCATCTCTCATCTGAACGCTATATGCAATAATCATTGTATCCTGTGATATCATTGCATCATGCATTATTATTGCATTCCGTGTCATTAATGCACACTTCGTTATTATTGCACACTTCGTTATTATTGTATACTGTGTTATTATTGCATACTGTGGTATTGTATCCTGCGTTGTTACATATACATGTATGCTTCGTTATTAACCCTTTCCTTGATATAAACTTGTTTTCACGCATTTGCAAACAGAGAAGACCCAGATCAGACGACTTTCTAAAATGGTTACAATTGTCCACTTTCCATATTACGTTACAACTATTTTGTCCATGAATATTCAGTAGGTATTGAAATTTCGACTAAATGTAGAACAGGGGAAGGGTTAAAGTAATCAAGACCAGTAGATAGATAGATAGATAGATTTATTTCAATATTGAGCAACAAGACAAATAGTTAACAACACATACATATTTTAGAATTATAACAAAATAAAAATTGATAATAATAATATGTGTTATGAACCATGTCAGTCACATCAATATCAAGGATGACAAAAAAAAGAGAAAATATTTCTCTTATTTCCATTGTGGTCATTGTAAACAACATTTAAGTGTATGTGGAAGTCTAAATATATAACAAAGGCTTGGTTTACATTAATTCTATTATACTCGTAATTAAACAATACAAAATATCACCTGAATGAAAAATCATAGTTTATTTAATCGAACACATACTGTAGTATTTGTTGTTGGCATACATTCTACAAGAATACATTTTGTAAATACAGCCGATAGTACCATACTTATTACAGGTATACATGTTAAAATACAGTAAAACCTCTCTTAACCGGCAGTTAAATTTAGTATAAATATCGGTCTTGGAGACAGGTGGCAGCTTAATGCAGGGTGAAATTCATGCAGAAAGCTCCTAGAGGAGCTTTCTGCATGACTTTCACCCTGCATTAAGCAGCCACCTGCCTTAAAGTATCTAAATTATTATCTACTAGAATTCCGGTTAAGAGAGGTTAAACTGTAAAGAACACCAACAGTGTTTTAAACCATTTACATGTTCTGTGTTTATTCAAAATTTCAATACCTGAATACTGAATATTCATCGGAAAATACTTACAACGAAATATGGAACAGTGTAGCTATTTTAGAAGGTAAAGAAGCATATCTTTCAAATTCCATTAGCAAACAGAGCAGACCCGGATCAGATGGCTCCTATATGAGCCGTCTGATCTGGGTTTACTCTGTTTGAAAATGCGTAAAAACACCTTTGTATGAAGGGGAAAACGATAGAGATACATGTCTACATGTACCGTACATAATTTGCAAACAAAGTAGACCCAGAACTGACAGCTGATGTAGGAGCTATCTGACTCGGACCTGTTTTATTTGCTTATTGAATAATCCATAAATTCCAAAGATCCTATATATAGCACATATTCAAGCAATGTAGACCAAGATCTGGGTCCATGCTTATAAAGCTTTTAGATGAGTCTGATTTTCGTTCTCAGGCTTTTGATTGGTCAGATTTGAGTTCTCAAGCTTTTGATTGGTCAGATTTGAGCCAAAGGCTCAAATCTGACCAATCAAAAGCTTGAGAACGATCTCAGACTCAACTAAAAGCTTTATAAGCATGGACCCAGATCGAATGAGACTACCCTATACAGTTGAACTTCGATATCCCGAACTCTGATAACTCGAAATTCGAGATAACTCGAACTAAAAGTTCGGTCCTTCTAAACTTTACAATGCAGAATTGTTCCGAAATGTATCTACACGCATCTCTAGAAACGCATGGGACAGCTTAATGCAGGTCGAAAGTAATTCTCAAAGCTCCAATAGGAGATTTAAGCATTACTTTAGAACTGCATTAAGCTGTGGACTTGAGAAAGTGTCCAGACTATAAATTGGATGACTCGAACTTCTGATGTCTCGAACTAATTTGAATGATCCCTTGAAGTTCGAGATATCGAAGTTCAACTGTACAATATGGGAGTTGAATGGATAGTACAGGTCTGATTCTACAGTTTCTACTATCATAAACATGTTCCATTGTTCATGAAGTCATTGTAAAAAATCGGTATAATTAACCCTTCGCTTGCTAATCGCGTCAATATACCTACCTGTAAATAGTGAAGACCCAGATGAGACAGCTCCTGCAGGAGCTGTCTCATCAGGGTCTGCACTATTTACAAATTGATTGTGCAACCAGCGCACTCCATAGCAGTGATTGTACAGCGAAATACTTGTACACAGTGAAGATATATGTAATTATACAACGGGGCATGGGTAAAGAAGGAGAAATGTATTTTAAAATTCAGCAAGCGAAGGGTTAATATTGATTTAGTCATGTTTTGGACCATGGACATTCAGCTTGTAAAGGTGTTGTTTTTGCTGTCGGTTAATTCGCTGAGATATTGTGTATAGTATAACCTGTCTTAAGTGACCATTCATTTATTGACCATGTGACTCTTAAAAAGCGAGCGGTTCCTTAATGCAGGGTAAAAGTAATACAAAATGCTCCTACAGGAGCTTTCTGCATTACTTTTGACCGTCATTAAGCTACTACCTGCCATGCACACAAATAATTAGAGCTCTTTTTGATGGCCGCTAAAGGCAAGTTCTATTGTGTTCATTTAATAGCCTTTATTCATCTTATCTCCATCAAACTCGCATTGCTTGGATCCTTGTAAGAAAAGGAGATGAGGTCTGGACAAGACTAAAGTCGAAATCTCGATAACTCGAACTCGGATAACTCGAACTTCGGGATAACTCGAACAAAAAGTTCAGTCCTTCCAAAACTTAAAATACAGAATTGCTTTAAATGTTTCGCTACAGATATCTAGAAACACATGTGACAACTTGATACAGGTCTAAAGTAATGCTGAAAGCTCCTACAGGAGCTTTCAGCATTACTTTAGACCTGTATTAAGCCGTGGTCTTGATAAATCGTTCAGATAAGAAATCGGATTACTCGAACTCCTGTTCTCTCGAACTAATTTGTACGGTTCCTTGAAGTTCGAGTTATCAAAGTTCAACTGTAGCTTGATCGTATCGGCAATTTGCAAATATTGTACTATAGCAGTAGGGTTATAGTCTATCAAGTACAGATCTATCAAGATAATATTATATTATTTATCACATAATCTGCCGTGTGAGAGTGCCGAAATAGAGTACCTTAAATTGCGGAAATGCACTAGTGCATTTTTATGCAAATGAGCAGTTTGAATCCATCTGTACTACGTTGTAAACTTTGGCCGAAACTTTGGCCGAAACAACCGTCAGTTTCACTTTAAGAGGGCACTCTTTAAGGGTTATGTGATAAAAGGAATCTTACATTCGTGTTCATTACACCCACTAAAGCTCGTGCCATATCATTATAGTAAACTCGTTTATATAAAAACAACAGTCATGGAAGACCCTCTATTTCTCAAACAGCTTGGATCCGATCCTCCTGAGACGCCGAGTTTCTCGGCATGTACTATGGATCCAAGCTGTTTGCAATTGCGAGACCAGTCGCGGATAGCAGATAAAATAGATGGTTAACCCATTACCTCATAGGCTATTTTTAGATACAACCTCTTTGAATAAATCTACCGAAAAGGAGCATTAACTAGAGAAAAGGATTTTGTTTTAGAATTTTGTAGTTTGAAACCATTGTGATAAATAGAGCATTTGCTCCTATAGGAGCAAATGCTCTATTTATCACAATGGTTTCACAAAATGACTTTTACAGAGTCGTCAAAAGTCGTCAATATGAGGGAATGGGTTAAACACTCGATAATGCTAATATTATAATGCAGCTGATACAGAAGTGACATTTCAAACACTTTTCTCACTATGGTGGCAAACAAAATTATCTGAAACAATGATCAGGTTATTTATAAATTAAGTAGCTTATGACAGGCATTTGGGGGAATTAACATGCCCACAAACAATTTCACCATACAAACCGAAATGTGTGAAGAATAATGGCAAAGGTTTTAGTCCGATGGCTGTTTAATGCAGGGTGAACGTCATGCAGAACGCTCCAAGAGGAGCATGACTTTCACTCTACATTAAGCTGCCACCTGTCTTAAAGGCCGATACACGTGACGATACTTGTTTGTATGTTCGGATTAACCCATTCCCTCATATTGACGCCTTTTGACGACTTTTTAGATTCACTTTTACCATTTCACCGTTGTGATAAATAGAGGAGCAAATGCTCCTTTTATCACAATGGTTTAAAAACTACACAATTCTAAATTATTCCCTTTTCTCTAGTAAATGCTCCTTTTCGGTAGATTGGGTTGGGTCTAAAAGTAGCCCATGAGGAAATAGGTTAACACAGTTTTACCTTATTATTTAATCAACTTGTAATATCGCACGCGTGCATCTTTGTTAACCCATTACCTCATAGGCTATTTTAGGTACAACCTCTTTGAATAAATCTACGAAAAGGGAGCATTAACTAAAGAAATGGTAAATTTTAGAATGTTGTAGTTTGAAACCATTGTAATAAATAGAGCATTTGCTCCTATAGGAACAAGTGCTCTATTTATCATAATGGTTTCACAAAGTGACTTTTACAGAGTCGTCAAAAGTCGTTAATATGAGGGAATGGGTTAAGAGAATATAGGGACGAATACTCATGTCCGCTGTCCGCTGTTATGTCATGTCAACCCCTCTTAACCGATTACTACATACATGTAGGAACAGTTTTTATCACCTATGCAGACAGGGAAAACCCCGATCAGACAGCTCCTATTTGAGCCGTCTGATCTAGGTCTGTTTTTTTGTTTTGCTTACAGTATTATATATGTTTCTGCCATGGGCAAGGCTTCTCTATAAAAACTTCTCTATAAAAAATCAGTTATTCATAATGTGATTACAGTAAAACCTCTCTATAACGGTCACTAAATTGTGTTAATTAGTTGGTATTTAGGGCAGGTGGCTGCTTAAAGCAATGTGAAAGTAAAACAGAACGCTCCTATAGGAGCGTTCTGTTTTACTTTCACCTTGCTTTAAGCAGCCACCTGTCATTAACACAAACTATTTGATTTAATTAAGTGGCCGTTATAAGAGTTTTAACTGTAATTCATACACGAATATTCATGACGTGGGTGGTCAAATGTTCTTCTTCTGAATGAAATGTTCTTTTAGCTAAAAAGAATTCTGTCAGCATTTTGTCCTCTATATTTGTTTTCTACCAATATATGTTAATACATGTATAATCAATGACACTCAATCACGTTTGTTTATTTCTCAGTTTTTACTACTCCAATAGATAATGAGAATCAAGTAAGCATGTTTGAGAATATTCCTTGTTTTGTGTCTGACATGAGAAGTTAAGTAATGGTATTTTACTAATATAAGACGCCCCCACCAAAACAAAACAACCCCCCAAAAATACACAAAAACAAAAACAAAAACCACAAGAAAACAACAGCAACATTAAAAAACAAAAAACATCATTTAACGTAACAGTTTTAAAGTGAAAATAAAAAAATATATATAAATGTTGGGACAAAACTTTTGACTGATAGTTCAGCTATTAGCGGAAATGATGAATAAAGACCACGAGTACTTTAAAAACAACAACATACGTTTTATTTATCTTTGACAATGACATTGTATGGAGCAGATATGAGTATATACGTGTATAGTTTTGCACTACTGGTGTCAAATAAACCCGTCTAAAGTGACCACACAAAACAAGTACAATCATTGGCCTGAAAGACAGGTGGTTGTTGAATGCAGGACAAAAGTTATACAGAAAATACTTATACAAGTAGAGGTCCAGATAAGATGCGTAAATTAAAACAATTTCAAGAGTAATTCCGTTATTTCTCCACCAAACCATATGCTGTGACCACTCTTTAGATTCGTCTATTCGAGACAATTCCAAAGAGTAGTCACAGTGTAGGGTTTGGTTGAAAATTTACAATTTTAGCATTTGAGTACGCGCCTTTATCTGTATATCTGCATAGAAACTTTCTGTAATATTTAATTATTTTTGTCCTGCACCATGAAACCACTTGTTTTAACCCTTTTTACCCATGAATAGTCATGTAAGAAATAATGTATATATACATGTACACATCAATTAGTTTATTTTTTATAATGGCATATGGAAAAGAGAAGTTTTGGCGTTGGCAGAAACTGTAGAATCATATCAATATAATTCCATAAACAAACAGAGCAGACCTTGATTAGACGGCTCCTCTTGGAGCCGTCCAATCTGGGTCTACTGTGTTTGCAAAGGCGTTAAAAGGATATATTATACATATATGGAGTAAAGGGTTAAATGCGCTCATGTTAATTCTTTAACCCTTTCACCGCCAATGTCGCATAAATGCACCACGACAAATAGTGCAGTCCCACAAATAGTTTGTCTCAATCTCTTTTTCTATATCTTTGCTTTATTCCTTTGAAATTTGCATCTATTTATCTCATTTCCTTAGTTTACTGAAAGATTTAACAAACTTGGATTGCAGACGACAATTAGAGATTTGGCGCCGAAAGGGTTAAGGGCTCATTGTAGACTGATTCTGCTGTATATCTCATCTGTAAACTCGTTCATGCACATACCCTATATGTGTATTTTACACTATATTTCAATTGCACATGTTAACCCTTTACCCAATAGCCTGTTTCTCGTTTTGAAGACATATGACCACTTAAAGCAGGTTGAAAGTAAAGCAGAATGCGCCTTAAGGCGCATTCTGCTTTACTTTCAGCCTGCTTTAAGCTACCACCTACTAGGATATAGAAAATATTTATTATGCAATATGTTCATGACTGTATGAATTTGAACTATTTTCTTCAGCGGAGGAATAAATCAAACACGCTAAAAGCCGCTTCTATCAGGTAAAGGGTTAACCTTCTATTCAATGTATACGCCTTCGCAAACAGAATAGACCCAGACCGAAGGAAATATTATTAATTTTTCATGACTATTCATGATGTAACGGGTAAAAATACGTCTACAATAGGAACACACTTGATTGACACTTGTAGACAGATGGAAGCTTAATGCAGGCAGGGTGAAAGTCAGAAAGCGAGCTTTCTGCATGACTTCCACCCTGCATTAAGCAGCCACATACCTAAAAGTATCATAATTCCTCTCTACTATAATTTCGGTTATTAGGGGGGGGGGGGGGGGGGTACTCGATAGATATTTAATATACTTGCAAACTATTATGGAATATATGTGAGATAATTATGATGGAAGTAATGACATCATGAATATTCAATAGCTGAAAAAGTACGTGTATACATGAGTCATTCAGAAAATACCACATACAAAACACGCAGCCGCCCGAACAGCACCATGACAAGAAAGTACACCAGTTTTTGTTATGGCATATGAAACAGTAGAATCAGATCTATATAAGTACTTAAGCAAACAGAGCAGACCCTGATCAGACGGCTACTACATAACCCATTTGATGTGTGTCTACTCTGTTTGCAAAGGCGTAAAAAGACGTCTCTGTTGAGTACAGGAATAAGACTATTATTGTGAATTGAAAACAATTGGAATGCGTTGGTGATGTCAAGCCTGGCATGGTGCCATTTGAATAGTTACTATCACAGCTATTAGATATATAAAATGAATTGAAACAATAGTTCCTAATATAGTCATTTTCGTTATATCAATGCATCTAACAATGTTATTTACCCTTCTCTCCATGAATGTTCGTATAAGAAATAATGACGTCATGCATATTAATTAGATTATTATTTTATAATAGCACTTGAAAATAGGACATTTTGCCAATGACAGATACTATCGGATTATATCTTTTAGAACATTATTTCATAAGCAAACATCAGTGCCTGGTCAGACGGCTCCACAGGCTCCATCCGTCTGATCCGGGTCTATTCTGTTTGCAAAAGCGCAGAAAGACGTATTTATGGAGTAAAGGGTTAAAACTCTTTCACCGCAGAATTTGCCGGAAACATCTTAACCCATTCCCTCATAGGCTATTTTAGATACAACCTCTTTGAATAAATCTACCGAAAAGGAGCATTAACTAGAGAAAGGGAACAAATTAGAATTTTTTAGCTTGAAACCATTGTGATAAATAGAGCATTTGCTCCTATAGGAGCAAATGCTCTATTTATCACAATGGTTTCACAAAGTGACTTTTACAGAGTCGTCAAAAGTAGTCAATATGAGGGAATGGGTTAAAGGGCTTGTTACAGCGGGCGACTCTGTGATTACATTTTCAAACAGTTTTCAAGATGAGACATAAAGGAACTCGGCGTCCCATTACGATACAAGCTGCTTGACATACCACTTATGTTGTGAGAAGAGTTTTGTCGGAAAAACAATTTTAACACTTAAAGCAGACGACAATGTACGCATACGAAATTTATTTGGTGCCAACAGAGTTAACTTGGTTGCTTTTTTGCCATACAATATATCATTTGTTTCCATATGAAACAATTCAGTAATGTCTACATGTTAAGTTCCACGATAAGATAAACAATCAGAAGAGTATGCCAACAGATGGCGCCAAAGAAGCAAAAACGGTCCAAAGCCAAAGACACTGAAACCCACGATATTGGCGCAGTATATATACAATCTGGTTTAAATTCCAAAGCATTCATATTGTTTGTGTTGTGAACAGTTTCAGTTTTATTATGGTCAACATTATTTTGCAAGTATTTAACTTCCCGTTGGGTCGGGTGTATACAACAAAATCTGACTAACGCCCGATATGGGAAGCGAATCGGATCTGTTGTTTTCCTGTGGAAGAAATAAATGGACAACACAGTGCTGAATATTGTTAGAGCACTGCCAACAAGCTGCAGTCCAACGTATACACCGAACACCGCCACTTCCTCTGAGGATTCTGGCATCGAGTCGTTAATAACCGTCAGAAACACAGCCAAAGTGAGGAATATTGATATACATAGCGTCACCCTCTCACCACTTTGAGCCGGAAGGAGAAAACAGAGCACGTTTAAAAGCGATATACATACAACTGGCGCCATGGAGTTCATTGCATAGAATAACCACTTTCTACGAAGGAGGAGATGAAACTCGACGTGATCCCATTTGTCGGCGCCAAATGAACTTAGACTGTACGTTGTGTCCAAACTAATAGCTTCCCATTCACCACTCTCAGCCATTACATCCATGTTTATTTTTCCTGAGGGATTTCTCAGGCGCACAACTCGGTTTGGGTTCGTCCATGAAAGAAAATCAAACGTACATGTTTGTTCGTCTATTGGAAATTTGGCCACCGAGATCTTGCAGGCAATGGTATACAGTTTGTACGGCCACATAGTCACAGTTCCGTTGGAGCTTATTAATGCTCTTCCATCCTTTTGTCCGATGTCGAGGAGTGAGTCAAGTGTCCCTTCTAATGAAAGATCCGGTAGCCAGATATCCTCGTTTTTCACATTAATCGTACTGACACCAGGATACTTCTCTTCATCCCAAGTTATAAGGTCATCTTGCCAGACAACTGACAGAAATGCCCTGGTAGACAAAGTTTGTTTCTTTTCGTCAATGTTATCAATCGCTATCATAAAAAATTCAATGTTCAGTACAATGGGCTTCGACTTATCCATGTTTGGTATAATATCCGGATTGTAATTTTCAAATAGACGCTTATGTAGTTCAGCTTCCCCAAATGTTGTGTTGTCTCCAACAACAGCATGGCACAGGTACACTAATACAAGCGCTGTCAGCATGCTGCAGCGCATTACTCTACAGCTGCTATACTCCACGTACTGTCTAGCCATTCTCTCTTTGTAGTTAGACTGGTAGCATCGGAATAACGCCAATATCTGATTTGATTAGTTATGCTGTTGGACGTTTATATACCGAAGTACAAACCAGTCGCTTATCGGTCTTTATTCGGAAAAGGCCACGGTGAAAGGGCAACTCTTTTGTGACTAATGAAAGTAAAATGCCATTCGTTAAACGCTTGAACATCATAAAACGAGCACGTTTTGTAAGTGTATGAGCATAAATATGATAAAACGATTTCCCTTGATACAGTCGCGAATAATCTTAATTACCCTAAGTATTCGGACACTCGGTCTCCTCTGTGTACCAATTTACTCCATAAATACAATATGTCTTGCTACGCCTTTGCAAATAGAGTAGACCCAGATCGGACGGCTCCTATAGGGGCCGTCCGCTGAGGGACTGTCCTGTTTGCCAATGATATAATATAGAGAAATGATTCTACTGTTTCTTCCAGAGCAAAGAATCCTTGTATCCATATGCTATTATAACAATTTTATCTAATTAATATTCATGACGTCATTATTTCTTACAATGATATTCATTGAGTAAAGGGTACACACTCGACCTCATAGATACGCCTTTTAATGCCTTTAACCCTTTACTCTATGAATATTCATGTAAAGAAATAGCGATGTCATATATATTAGTGCACAGTTGAATAAGCCAGTTTAGGTCCGTTTTTGCCCCTTTACATTAAACTGACATAGTAACATACGATGAGGACCCTAATCAAAGGACTCCTTCAGTAGCCGTTTAATAGTGTCTGCGCCACAGTACATTCCTAAGTTAGTCTGTTCGAATACTTATGGTAGCTGGGGTAATTCACACGAAGATGGTCTCTCGGGATTATTAATGCTGGCCTATATGGAAATACATGTACTAATGCGGCAGGGTCATAGCGTGGGGTGCTAATGAGTTTTGTATTAACCCCTTACCTAATGAATATTCATGCATGAAAGAATGACATCATGGAAATGAAGTAGTTGAACTTTTATAATGGCATAATAACAAAGGACCTATCGACAATTTAAGAAAGTGTAGAATCAGATCAATATTATTCCATAAGCAGACAGAGCAGACCCTTATCAGACGGCTTCTACACAAACTTGTATAAACCCTTTACTCCATACGGTACGCCTTTCTATGTCTTTGCAAACAGAGTAGACCCAGATCAGACGGCTCCTGTAGGAGCCATCTGATCAGGGTCTGCTCTGGTTGCTTATGATAAAATATAGATATGATTCTACAGTTTCTTCCAGTGTCAAAAAGGCCTTGTATCCATATGCTACTATAACAATTTTATCTAATTAACCCTTCTCTTGCTGAATTTTAAAATACATTTCTCCTTCTTTACCCATGCCCTGTTGTATAATTACATATATCTTCACTGTGTACAAGTATTTCGCTGTGCAATCACTGCTGTGGAGTGCACTGGTTGCACAATCAACTTGTAAATAGTGTAGACCCTGATGAGACAGCTCCTGCAGGAGCTGTCTCATATGGGTCTTCACTATTTACAGGTAGGTATATTGACGTGAATAGCAAGCGAAGGGTTAATATTTATGACGTCATTATTTCTTAATTGAGTAAAGGGTTAACACTTGACCTCATAGATACGTCTCTTAACGCTTTTAACCCTTTACTTGATGAATATTCATGTAAACAAATATCGATATCATGAATATAAATTAGATTTATTTTTAGAATGCCATATGAACACATGAAATTTTACAGAAACTTTAGAGCCATATCTATATTATCCCATTAGCAAACAGAGCAGACCCTAATCAAACGGCTCATACAGGAGCCATCTGATCTGGGTCTACTCTGTTTGCAAATGCGTAGAAAAGCGTATTTATTTAGTAAATCGTTAACAGAGTAGACCCATATATGTTCTGGGCCCATGCTCATAAAGCTTTTTAGCCACAGGCTCAAATCTGACCAATCAAAAACTTGAGAACGAACTCAGACTTAACTAAAAAGCTTTATAAGCATGGATACAGTTTGTTTATGGAATTACAAATGTACACAGATTTGATTATAAAGTTTCTGCCATGGCCAAAACTTCCTATGTTCAAATACAATAAAATCTCTCGAGACCGGACGTTCAATTTAGTATAAATATCGGTCTTGGAGACAGGTCGCAGCTTAATGTAGGGTGAAAGTCATGCAAAAAAAACCCACTGATATATGAGCTTTCTGCATGACTTTCACACTGCATTAAGCAGTCACCTGCCTAAAAGTATCTTAATTCTTCTCTACTCTACTAGAATTCAGGTTTGAGGGAGTTTACTGTACCATAATAAAATATAAATCTAATTAATTAGCATACAGTTATTTTTTTCTTACATGAATATTCATCGGGCAAAGGGTTAACGGACACTGAACAGAAACGGGTAACAATAATGAGTATGGGTTAACCCTTTCCCTCATGAATATTTATGTAAGTTATGAAGTAATGATATCATTAATATAATGCATTTATGAAATAATGACACCATGAATATATATTATGCATTTATGAAATAATAACGTTATGAATATATATTAGGCATATGCATTTATGAAATAATAACACAATGACTATAATTTATGCATTTATGAATAATATGAATAATATGAATACCATGAATTACGACTATATGTAACGGTGTTCGAAAGACGAAAACAGTATTTTTTCCATGGCAGAATCTGTAGAATCAGACTTATATAATTCCATAAGCAAACAGAACAGACCCGATCAGTTGGCTCATTACACACGCAACTATAGCTGATCCTAATCAGGCGGTGTAAGATGTCTGCCCTGTTTGCAAGACATTACAGGAAATGCCTACGAGTTAGTTGGTTAATAGGGGAAATGGCAAACTGTATAAACCGAGACCATGATACTGTTGTAGGAGTGCATTAATGAAGGTCTGCTTCCCTTTTTCCACGCTAAACCCTGCTAATTATTTCTGCTAAATGGAGAGTGTAACAGACATTCTGTTGACATTGTGATATGGTATCAGTTTGCAACAAGCAATGATCAACACTATAATTGACATGACGTGTTTATCATACATGTAATCAAAGCAACAGATAAAGGTGCATACTAAACTTGTAATTTCTCCACTTAACCCTATGGTGTGACCAATCTTTAGAATCGTCTCTTCGATACGATTCTAAAGAGTGGTCAAAACATTGGGTTTGGTGGAGAAATAAAGGAGTCATTCCTGAACATTTAAGCCTCTTATCTGGACCTCTGATAATGAAGAATATATTATTTTAGGCATTTAGTGAAAATGCGATGGGTAGGGGAATGACCATCAGGCAAACAAGTGAATTCATAAAAGTTGATTATCCCATTGAAAACGTAACTATTTATGACAATTTTTCTGCAACTGGAATACTGCAATAAACTTGTGTTGGGTCTATACTAGCAAATTAGCAACGAGGCTTAACTAAAGTCAGTGCATGATTTAATGCTTATCTTTAAAAACGGTGTTTTCTACAAATTCAATCATTTGAAATTTAATATCAACCGATGACTGCTATTTCTAGCTAAAGAAATTGCTGGGAAAGACATATAAAGGTGTGGTGGATGTCTGAACGGTGACACCTGATTTTATCAAGTTTCCAATATTAGTTGATATAAAATCATGCTCTTTGTAGCCTAACCTAGGTAATCTGTAATGTCAACACCGGGATGAAAGTTCCAATATTACAACCAGTTTTTACAATGTTTAGCAAATATTTATCTGAAGTTATTGATTGTCATGCCACCAGGTGACTAGGGATGATTCCTGCCAGAAATATGTCCGGTTTATTCTGTAATTTTCAGTGTTTCAAATATAAACTGGCACTGAACTATCAGCAGCTTTGCGTGCTGCATCTGAGGCAGGCGCGCGATAATTACGTATCCGTGGTGCTCGGGATGGGATGCACTCTCCGGGCTTAACGATGCCCTAAAACCGGTTGATGCCTATTTTCGCCGACAGACTCATTGATAGGGACAATACCTATGCATATATGGTCTATTCAAGAGTCATCTGTTGGTGCATTGACCCCGTGTCGATCTGTTTACTGTCATTTATAGATTTCATTTGCGTTCCAGTTATTCCCCTAAAGTTAAGTAGTGGTGGGGTTGACAGAAGTATACATTTTATGGTACCTCTGTTGCACAGTATGCTTTAACCCTTCGCTTGCTGAATTTTAAAATACATTTCTCCTTCTTTACCCATGACCTGTTGTATAATTACATATATCTTCACTGTGTACAAGTACTTCGCTGTGCAATCATTGCTGTGGAGTGCACTGGTTGCACAATCAACTTGTAAATAGTGCAGAACCTGATGAGACAGCTCCTGCAGGAGCTGTCTCATCTGGGTCTTCACTATTTACAGGTAGGTATATTGACGTGAATAGCAAGCGAAGGGTTAACATTCTGTGTGCAAAAGAAAAGGTCCGGTGGCCTGGTCAAAAACATTTTCTTAACCAATATTAATTGTGATCATCATATGCATCATATGTACCAAAGAGATAATGTCTTTCGTACTCATTTCTCTACAAATGTTTGTCAGTTGTCTTTTAATCGGGAATCGATAGAGTCCTCAAAGAACATTTCTTCATTCAGTGCAGGTACTGTGTTTTGAAATTTTCGCCCTGTTCCAGTATTTGAGTGAGGTCACATTTTTTAGTTATGCCCCAAACTTTTCCTGTATATGGGTTCAAAAGTCGACTTTTGCAAAAACATTATGCCATATCTTGTAATTTCAATATCTTAGGTGAATGCCTACCAATGTCATTACTGACAGGGGTTTCACCTCTGCAAAATCATTTCAGGTTTCGAGCTCGAATCCGACTGGTTGAGGTTCTTTCATTCGATCCATATTCAACGTCAGATTCTGAACTGTCCGACAACTATTTTTTGTATTGTGGCTACTTAAACTTTTAATAGATGCCACCAGACCCAGCACCTCATCGTCTTGCTGGATGATCATGTTCTATGTCAATGACATTTCCTTTCCAATATATGTGCGCAAATCCTTGTCCTGGGTTGCCCACCTTCATTCCTGATTCGAGGAATGGGTTGTACAGGACCAACCCTGTCCCTGTTCTATGTTTATTACAAGTTTCAATACCTACTGAATATTCACGGACAATCAGTTATAAAGAAATCTGTAAGGCGAAACAGATGTAACAGATCTATCAAATTCCATTAGCAAGCAGAGCAGACCCTGATCAGACGGCTCCTACAGGAGCCGTCTTACCTGAGTCTACTCTGTTTGCAAATGCGTTTATATTAAGGAAATAGTCAACTGTGGAGGGAACTTCTCTTCCTCGTCACATCTATGGTGGTCTCCCTTTTAGTTGCTCAAGTTCCCACAACAACACCTACCCTGTTTTGGTAGGGAACCGGAGCAGTGAGTTTATGCCCGTGTCAAAAGTCTCCGCAAGAATACATGCTGTGTTTTGATGGGGTTCATCTTGGCTACACATGATCACTGTGTGGTTCTCTACTGGAACCGGAACAGCGAGTCCATGTCCTTCCATGAATGCAAACCCAGGTTAAACAAATGTACCTTTATTGTATATCACTTTACAGTTTTTTAACTAGATTATACGTCTGTACACTTCAAGATAATGTGAATGGTTCTGATGACACTGATAAGATCATATCGAGGGCTTGGTGCAAAACTATTCTAACTCCTTCACTTTGTGAAGGAGTTAGAATAGTTTTGCACCAAGCCCTCGATATGTTCATCTCATTAACCCCCTCTTCCCGCATGTGGTCCAGTGCAGCAGTATAGAAGGTAGATGGTATGATTGGAAAATTATGCAATCTACTCATTTTGACAAGTACACTTAGATATACGGACTACAACGGTTTAACCTTTATCTTATGAATATTCATTAAGAAATTATGTCATCTTGAATATATTATTAAACCATTTTTTATAGGCAATTTTAGACACAATCTCTGTGAATAAATCTACCGAAGAGGAACTTATGAATAGTGCAGTTCTGAAATCATTGTGATAAATAGAACATTTGCTCCTATGGGGCAAATGTTATTTTTATCACAGTGGTTTCGAAATATGACTTTAACAGAGGCCTCAAAAGGTATCAATATGAAGGAATGGGTTAATTAGATTAATTGCTATAATAGAACACTGAAAAGGGAATTTTAGCAATGGCAGAAACTATAGAATTATATCTATATATATATTACATCATAAGCAAACAGAGCAGACTCTGGTCTGACGGCTCCTAAATGAGTTTTTCTGTTCACAAAGGCATAGAAATGCGTATTTACGGAGTATAGGGTTAAACCAAAACTATATTTCAATGTACCCAACTTTCCTCTTGCTCTACACAGTTGGTGAATTCTTGATAACCATCACTTACAGTTTTGATCTAAATCAGACTGTGAATAGGTATTAACATACATTTTGGTAGCTAAAAGAACAAGATAAATACTCCCGTCATGCAGGCCTTCTGACATGAGGTTTGAGCTAAACCTTCACTGGCCAAATATCTCCTCTAAATGCGCACTATAATCGTTTTCCTCCATAAATACGCCTTTCTACGCCCCGTAAAAGTCAACCTTTTAAACCAAAAGTGGTAAAAAGAGCATTTGCTTCTATAAGAGCAAATGCACTATTTACCACAATGGTTTCAAAACTACACAATTCTAAAAAAAGATCAGATAGGTCATGTAGGTGTTCTATATGCTTATGAAATTAATATAAATCCCACTCTACAGTTTCTACCAATACCAAAATCCACCCTCTTTGCACAATGCCGTTTTAATTTATTACATGAACTTTTGTGCGGAAAATATGGGAGACAACTGGTGTTGATTTGCACTGAACTTCAATGTCGGTTATCTTTCTTGTACAATTGTCTGAGTAAAACGTAACTAAATAAATAATTTTAAAAATCCCAGATGGGTATTTGCATGATTTTCACCCTGCATTAACCCTTTACTCCATATATACGCCTTTATACGCCTTTGCAAACAGAATGGACCTAGATCAAACGGCTCCTGTAAGTATGATCTGGGTCTGCTCTGTTTGCTTTTGACATGATATAGATCTGATTCTACAGTTTCTGCTTTGGCAAAATGTTCATGAGGATTATTCCATTTTAAAAATTAGTCAAAGTAATATTCATGATGTCATCATTTCTTACATGAATATTCATTGAGTAAAAGGATAAGCTGCTACGCGATTTAAAACCGACAATCATACGTCATTGAGTGTTAAAATTAGCGATAATGTACAGTGGGCTTTTAATTCCTGAATTCCTGATTCTTCTCGTTTGATTTTTTGCATCATCTGCAAATAGTTTGGATCCAGATGTGACGCCCTACATAGTGACCATCTACATGACGTTTTGATACTGACTGGTCATGATTAATTCAGCAGTGCATGTTTACAAGTTCAAACCAACCAAGTGTATGACATTAGTTATACACAATAGTGTGGTATTTGAGAGTTGGCCCACATTTCTGCTACCTCATTCTTGAAAAACACCAATAGGGTAGATGTCGCTTTTCTTTTACATGTACTTCCTTATTGATATCATGCTGGTCACGAGCTGACTCGCATTTGACCCGACTCAGACCCGGAGTTTTACCATGATCCATAATAGATGACATTTGACAAAACATTTGAACAAATTAAGCAAGGTGCTGGCTATATTAGTACCCTTGAACTGTGTCTGTGTCAGCTTTGTTAGTATCCTTGACATGTGTCTGCTATGTTAGTACCCTTGACATGTGCTGGCTATGTTAGTATCCTTGACATGTGCTGGCTATGTTAGTACCCTTGACATATACCGGCTATGTTAGTACCCTTGACATGTGTCTGCTATGTTAGTACCCTTGACATATACCGGCTATGTTAGTACCCTTGACATATACCGGCTATGTTAGTACCCTTGACATGTGTCTGCTATGTTAGTACCCTTGACATATACCGGCTATGTTAGTACCCTTGACATATACCGGTTATGTTAGTACCCTTGACATGTGCTGGCTATGGTAGTATCCCTGACATGTGCTGGCTATGTTAGTACCCTTGAAATGTGTCTGCTATGTCAGTACCCTTGACATGTGCCGGCTATATTGTACCGAAAGAATGAATGTGTGAATATATTGATTAGCTTAATTGTCTTTATGCTTTTATGAACAAGCGAAGTTTTATCACGGCGGAAACTGTAGAAACTGGTCTACATTTTTTCTTAACCCTTTCCTCCATAGGCTTGTTTTAGACCCAACCTCTTTAAATGAATCTACCGAAAAGGAACATTAAATAGAGAAAAGGATTTTTTTTAGAATTTTGTAATTTGAAACCATTGTGATAAATAGAGCATTTGCTCCTACAGGAGCAAATGTTCTATTTATCATAATTGTTTAAACAGGTGACTTTTACAGAGGCGCAGAAAGGCGTATTTATGGAGGAAATGACTAAGTAAACAGAGCAGACCCAGATCAGACGGCTGCTACAGTTTACATATATAGGTGCAAAAAGGCGTCTCTGTGGAATAAAGGGTTGCATTCTTTTGAATAGTTTTCGCTTTACCCCATGAATATTCATACAATAAATCATTGGCTGAACTTTTATAATGGTGTATACACTGTAATAGTTGAAAATGACAGAAACGCAAGTAGAGCAGACTCTTATCAGACGGATCCTACAGGAAAAGTCTAATCTGGGTCTACTCTGTTTGCATAGGTGCCAAAAGGTGTCTCTATGGAGTAAAGGGTTAAGTACCTGGCTTGCAGATTAATCATGAATATTTAAAGAACA
The DNA here is from genome assembly GCA_963576725.1 of Azorinus chamasolen. Taxonomy (NCBI): domain Eukaryota; kingdom Metazoa; phylum Mollusca; class Bivalvia; order Cardiida; family Solecurtidae; genus Azorinus; species Azorinus chamasolen. The sequence continues at coordinate 41,408,102 of OY755246.1, read as the reverse complement.
ATTCATAGAACCATTAATGCTCATGCTCAGCTGGTTCCAACAGGAGCAGTCTGGTTTGGTTCTAGTCTGTTTAAAAGGCGCTAAAGGCGTCTCTATCAGGTTAACTGATAATCTCATCTCAATGTTGTATGTGGAGTTTCGTGTGCCAGATAAGGAGAGAAATCACCAAAATCAGAATCATAAGAAACAACGATTCATATCCCTTAATCTGTTGGAAAAATGTATGTATACGAATTGAAGCACATGTTTGCTACATTCTAATACTATTTAGATTTATTTTAATTGTCGATCTTGGGCAAATGTATTAACTCATTCTCTCCTAGACTACTTTTAGACCCAACCTCTTTGATTAAATCTACTGAAAATGAGCATTTAGTATAGAAAGGGAGGAATTTAGAATTGTGTAGTTTTGAAACCATTGATAAATAGAGCACGTGCTCTTATTGTGCAAATGCTCAATTTATCATAATGGCTGGTTTCAAAAATGACTTTTACAGGGACGCTAGAATGCACCAGTAAGAGAGAATTTGAAACAATTGTGCTAATTATAGTATTTGCTCCTTTGGAGAAAATGCTCTATTTATCAGAATGACTTCAAAACTGACTTTTACAGAGGCGCCAAAATGCGTCAATTGGAGGGAATTGGTTAAATCATGATGAGACACCGGGTTGCACTTTGTACCCGGCGTCTTATCTGGATCCAAGCTGCTTGCAAATATAATTAAGGTCACGTGAAGGATTAATCATTTCCTTCATATAAACGTGTTTTCACGCATAAGGGTCTGTTTAGTTTGCTAATGAGATTTGATAGACTTGTTTCTTTACTTTCTAAAATGACTGCAATGCCCTAGCTTCCATATTTCATTATAAATATTTTGTCCATAAATATTAAGTAGGTATTGTAATTTGAAACAAACATAGAACAAGGAAAGTGTTAAATCATTCTATGGAAGCATTCCACAACACCAAGTCAGTACAGACTTAAAAATCTTCACATGGTCAATTATTGAATCCACTGACACTTTACTCCGTGTATACATGTATTTATGCAAGAAATAATGTATGCATGCATATTCATTAGTTTAATTGTTAAAATGGAATATGGACAAGAGAGGTTTTAGTCGTAATAGAAATTAGAAACTGGGTTCATGCTTATAAAACTTTTAGTTGAGTCTGAGTTCGTTCTCAAGTTTTTGATTGGTCAGATTTGAGCATTTGGCTCTATGGCTTTTGCCTTTGGCTCAAATCTGACCAATCAAAAGCTTGAGAACTCAAATCTGACCAATCAAAAACTTGAGAACGAACTCAGACTCAACTAAAAAGCTTTATAAGCATGGACCCAGGTTATGATTAATTCCGTCAGCAAATGGAGCAGACCCTAATCTACTCTGTTTGGAAAGGCGATGAAATAAGTATCTTTAGAATATAAGGTTAATGTAAATTCTAAAGGCGAGCTATGATTTGAATTAACTCTTATCGTTTTCCTACTCTCTGATATTGAAGAGACATCTGACCATTTTAATTTCTTGTGTATGCCTAGTGTCTAAACTCTTAAACGTTCTTAAAGCATTTGCAAACGGAGTAGATAGAGCAGACCTCCTACAAGTTCTGTCGTGTTCCCCTGTACAATAAAATCCCTTTTAAATCGCCCACTATATGACTAAACATATATATCTTTATAGGCCGGTGGCTGTTTAACCCTTTACTCTATAAATACGCCTTTTTCTACGCCTTTACAAACCAAGCAGACCCAGATAAGACGTATGGGAGCCGTCTGATCAGGAACTGCTCTGTTTGCGTATGATATTATATATATATTATTTTACACTTTCTGTCATGGGCAAACTTCAAGGTCCATGTGATAATATTACAATTAATCTAATTAGTATTCATGAATTGATTTTTTAACATTAATATTCATGGAGTAAAGGGTTAAGGCAGGACGAAAGGTATACCGAAAGCTCCCACAGAAGCTTTTGGCACAACTTTCGTCCTGCATCAAGCTACCATCTGCTTTTAAGACTCAAAAATAGACCATTTTTTGTGGTCGCTTTATGTGGTTTTCATTGTATACCATAAATGTACTAATACACTGTAATTGCAGACACGGGTGCTTTTGTACGTACTTTGAGAAACAAGGTCGAATGCACAAAAACGCTGTAACAGACACCTAAATTTACCTTAAACCAGTATAATAACTCCGTGTTTTGCACACATGATTCGAATCCACATGGGACGTTGAATAACCCGGCGTCTCGACAGGGTCCAAATTGTTTGATAATCTTATAGTGTCCCTAAAATATTTGACAGAGAAAAGAAAACAACATGCAGTACTTGTGGCAGATGCAATTTTGATCAGCATTTTAACTCTTTCGCAGCCAATATCACATATGTGATTACCTATGTAAACAGTTTGAATCCCGATGAGACGCCGAGTAACTCGGCGTCTCATCTGGATTCAAACTGATTGTTACTATGACTATGCTTTTTGAAACAAAATGAAGACATGTCAAAAATGAAAATTGCAGCAGACTACAAAGTTTGCAGATGACAAAATTTGACAATGAAAGAGTTAAATATAAACAACACTCTTTTTACATTTTGCCAAAAACTAAGTAACAGATCGTATCAGCAAACGGTGCACGTGCAGTGTTGCTATACAAACGTACAATGAATGTAAGGCAGACATACGGAATGTTAGATACATGCTGTAGGAATGTGCACACCTTGTCATAAATTGGCCGTGTTTGAGCTATATCCCAGACAAATGTACGCTCCAAGTTATGCATGCATTGTAGGTCCAGACCTGATGACGCTTTTATGATAAGGCGTCCAGCGTTAGATGATCTGTATGTACACCGTGTGACATTCAAACTGTACACGGTCTAGGTAAATACCGTTTGACAATTGGGCGACTGATAGCTTATGACAACACAGTGTGACACTGTTTGACATCCACGTGTTATAGATCTATATTGTTTGACATCACGTAGTGTGTGTTCTAGATCGATACTGTTTGACATTCGGGTGGTGGGTGGTATGCATCAACACTGTTTGACATTCGTGTGGTAGGTGGAGTGGATCAAAAGTGTTTGGATATCGGGTGGATGGTAGTCTGAATCGAGACTGTTTGACATTCGGGCTTTAAGTGTGCTCGATCTACACTGTATGACATTCACGTGATGGGTGTCATGTATCTACACTGTTTTATATAATGGTGGTGGTTTTTATGCATCAACACTGTTTGACATTCGGACTTTAAGTGTCCTCGATCTACACTGTTTGACATTCACGTGATGGGTGCTCTGTATCCACACGGTTTGGTATACGGGTGGTGGTTTTTATGCATCAACACTGTTTGACATTCGGGTGGTAGGTGGACTGAATCAACAGTGTATGTTAGTGGTAGGTCTGGATCAACAATGTCTCAATCTCAGACATGCCCTTTGATCGAGACTGATGATGATGATAATGATGACGACGGCGATGACGCTGATAACGATGATGATGATAATGATTATGGTGATGATGATGATGATGATGATGATGATGATGATGATGATGATGATGATGATGATGATGATACCTGGACGATTCCTGGACGATGGTTATCGGGTTCATAAGGAAGGAGACAGAACTACTTTTTAAACCGTACTGTTGCTGTACATCTTTGTCTCATTATTGATATGACCTCTTCTTTGGTTGGTTACACATTTGTATAAAGTGGGTAATATGGTTGTCATGTAAGAAATGACAACTAGTGATAATGTTCTAGTATTGGTATAAAATATCCCCTCGCCAGTCGTTATCTAGCCTCGACTTAAATTGGTTAACAGTCTTTATAACTTCTTGTGGTAGTGCGTTCGATTCATTGAAGACGCTTCTGCAGAATGACCTCTGACCAAATAATGTGACGCTTCTTGGTTTAGTGAGTTTCAGAGATTGCCCTCGTGTCACTGTAGATGTCTCTAATGTAAAGAACTTTTCAGCAGGAATATCCTCTAAACCTTTCACAATTTTAAAAGTTTGAATTATATCTCCTCGTTTTCGTCGATGTGATAGGGAAGGTAGCTTCAAATATTTAAGTTTTTCGAATTAAGTAAGGTTTTTTTATGCTAGGTACTAATTTGGTTGCTCTCCTTTGTATGATGATAATGATGATGATGATGATGATAATGATGATGATGATGATGATGATGATGATGATTATGATGATGATGGCGAAGACGACGACGACAGTGATGATAATGATGATGGTGGTGGTGGTGGTGGTGTTGGTAACGACGATGGCACCTGTTGTTTGTCCGATGTCAAGAACTAGATCGTCCTAGCTTTTTTTTCTTTAAAAAAGGTGTCAAAATGTACCTATCATATGGATAGATGCACTGTAAATGGGGAAGTTATTTAGCGTTAAATGCGTTTGTTATGATAATCAGTCCTGTGTATGCAGTGTTCTGATTCAATGCAGTCTACCTACGCATTATGGCTTCAAGGCCAACATACAAGAGGAGTTTGTCAACCTCTACCCGTATCTCATTCTGTGTCTGCCCACACTGTTATTAGCTGCACTATTTAATACAATAAAACCTGTCTTAAGCGGCCATTTATTCATTGAACATAGGAGTCTTAACAAGCAGGTGGTTGCTTAATGCACGTCAAAAGTGATGCAGAAAGCTCCTGTAGGAGCTTTCTGCATCACTTTTGACGTGCATTAAGCTACCACATGCCTCACAGACCCGTGATTCGACCTCTTTTTTATGGCCGCCATATAAAGACTCTACTGTACTACCGATTCGTTTTTTAAGCATGAAAATAAACAATGACCGAGTGTCAAACAGATTGGATCCTGCTTAGACACCGAATGGCTTGGCGTCTTATCTGGATCAATACTAATTCCAGTTAAGTCCTGATTGGATGGATGGGGATTAACCCTTTCGCTGCCATACTTTGTCGTCTGCTAACTTTGTCGTCTGCTACAAATTTTCATTATTTTGATTTTCTTCATTTTTGTTTCAAAAACATAGTAACAGTAACAAACAGTTTGGATCCTGATGAGACGCCGAGTTACTCGGCGTCTCATCTGGATCCAAACTGTTTGCATAGGTAATCACAGATCCGGCATTGGCGGCGAAAGTGTTAATTCTTACTGCAAAAACGTATTCAACAGACGGCCACCGTCGTCTTCAACGTCGCAATCGGCATTTACTCCAAGGTAAACTCTTTCGCTGCCAAATTTTGTCGTCTGCAGACTGCAAACTTTGTCGTCTGCTACAATTTCCATTCTTTTATCTCTTCATTATATTTTCAAAGAACATGATCACAGCAACAAACAGTTTGGATCCTGATGAGATTTCTAGTTACTCGGTGTCTCATCAGGATCCAAACTGTTTGCATAGGTAATCACAGATGCGACAGTTCAGCTATGTTTAAACGGTTATCTCCCCTGACTCACATTTTCATACAGCTTGCATCTAGAAAAAGACGACCAGTAACATGATCCAGCTGTTTTACTCTAGGTCCATAGTTTCTCAAAAGCTTAATCGAATGGGAAGAAGTCGAAATAGCACCAGGTCAAGCTGTGAGCTGGCCTTATGTTTTTTTTTTGCTCCGCGATAAGAGTTAAGATTCTTCTGACACCTTTCAAAATATGACAAAACGTTTAGCAATGGTCGTGTATTATGACTTCACAAGTTTGCAATGCACGGAGCCTTTCTGTACAAGTTGATCGTGGATCAGATTAAGTCCGGTTAGAATGTTTAACCCTTCCCTTCTTATAAACACATTTTCACGCATCTTCAAACAGAGTAGACCCAGATCAGACGGCTCCTGTAGGAACCGTCTGATCAGGGTCTGTTCTGTTTGCTAATTGCATTTGATACATATGTTTCTTTAGTTCCTAAAATGGCTACAATGTTCCGCCTTCCATGTGTCATTAGAACTATTTGGTCCATGGATATTTGGCTGGTATTGAAATTTGGAATAAATATAGAACAGGGAAAGGGTTAAAGCCATACATTGTTTTAACGTTACATTTCTTAATATGTATGTTCATAGATTGGTGCGACGAAACTTACTAAAAGATGCAAGTAGTCATGTTATAAGTTTGTAACTACATTATATTGTGTGTGTTTTTAGGGTTTTGCAAATGTTTTAACCCATTACCCCATAAGCTGTTTTTAGATACAATCTCTTTGAATAAATCTACCGAAAAGGAGCATTAACTAGAGAAAAGGAAACTTTTAGAATTTTGTAGTTTGAAACCATTGTGATAAATAGAGCAAATGCTCTATTTATCACAATGGTTTCGCAAAGTGACTATTACAGAGTCGTCAAAAGTCGTCAATACGAGGGAATGGATTAAAAAACTCAACGAAAATCTTGTCGCCGGCATAGTTGTGTGTGGACTATTTGTTAATTATGGCATAATGTAAAGATAACCTAAGTAAAAGAGTATCAACCGAAATTCTTTAATCCTTTATCCGTTGAATATAAACCTGTCCCTGTTGAATATTCATGTAAAAAATAATGACATCATGAATATTTATTTAGCTGACTTTTTACAATGGCATATGTGCACAGGATTGTGTGGTATTTGTAGAAACTGTGGAGACAGATCTATCATAATTTCATAAACAAACACAGCAGACAGGGGCCGTCTGATCTGGATCTACTCTGTTTGCAGAGGCGTTTATAGTAGGGAAAGGGTTAATGTAAGAAATAATGACATCGACAATACTTAGTACATGTATGTTTTAATGACATACATGTATGAATATAAGAGCGTTTGGTCATGGCCACGGGATGGGTTAATGCAGAATGGATATAATATACCAATTATACATTCATTTATGTATTTTGTGCATTACTGTCGGTGTGTAATAGGCATCAGACTACCTTCACATTGGAAGTAATTGAAAGTTGTTCAAAAAATTGAGTTTGAGCAGACATATATTCTCACCATGAAAATGGCAAATCCTTCTCGTGACAATGGCTTATCCTTCTCATGACAATGGCTAACCATTTTTTCTCTCGTGACAATGGCTAACCATTTCTCGTGACAATGGCTAACCCTTCTCGTTACAATGGCTAATCTTTCTCGTTACAATGGCTAATCATTTTTGTTACAATGACTTATCCTTCTTGTGACAATGGCTAACCATTCTCGTTACAATGGCTCATCCTTCTCGTGACGATGGTTAATCCTTCTTATGACAATGACTAATCTTTCTCTTAACAATGGTTTACCCTTCTCGTGATAACGGCTAACCCTTCTTATAACAATGACTAACCCTTCTCTTGACAATGGCTAAGTCTTCTTATGACAATGGTTTACCCTTCTTATGAAAATGGACAATCCTTTAGTGACAATGGCTAATTCTTCTCTCTCGTGACAATGGCTATTTTTTTTCCTCTTCCTGTTGACAATGGATAAGCCTTTCTTATGACAATGGCTAACACTTCTCATGAAAATGGATAATCCTTCTCGTGAAAATGACTAACCCTTCTCTTGACAATGGCTAAGCCGGTTTTTTTTTTTTTTTTTTTTTTTTTCTTTTTTTCTTATGACAATGGCTAACCCTTCTCATGAAAATGGCTAATCGTTCTCGTGACAATGGCTAACCCTTCTCTTTACATTGGCTAACACTTCTCCTGACAATAACTAACCCTTCTTATGAAAATGGCTGATCTTTCTCGTGACGATAACTAACCCATCTCGTGACAATGTCTAATCCTTCTCATGACAATTGCTAACCCTTATGATAAAAATGGCTAACCCTTCTCATGACAATGTCTAACTATTCTCATGACAATGACTCTTTCTCATGACAAAATCTAACTTTTCTCATGACAATGACGGCCTATTCTCGTGACAATTGCTAACCCTACTTATGACAATGAATGTCTCTATTCATAACAATGGCTAAACATATTCCTGACAATGACTGACCTTTCTTGTGACAATGGCTAACCCTTCTCGTGAAAATGGCTAATCCTTCTCATGACAATAGCTAACTCCTCTCATGACAATGAATATCCCCCTTTTTTTTTTTTTTTTTTTTTTTTTCTCTCATGACAATGGCTAACCATACGTTATGACAATGGCTAACCCTTCTCTCGTGACAAGGGCTTATCATTTTTCTCTCATGACAATGGCTTATTTTTTCTCTCTCTCATGACAATGGCTAACCATTCTCTCTCTCTCTCTCTCTTTTAACAATCACTAACACTTTGCTTTTTCTGCACAACAAAACCTGTATATATTGTAGACTTTGAAGTCTTTTCTTAGGTTTTTAGAAGAAGAAGAAGAAGAAGAAGAAGAAGAAGAAGAAGAACTATTGACCGAACGTCAACCAGCTTGGATCCTGATGAGACACCAAGTCACTCGGAAATTCATTTGGGACCAAACTGTTTGCACCTGCTTAGCATGAAAAGAGGTAAAGGGCTGAACCCTTTACTCCATGAATAAAATGATGACATCATGAATATCAATTAGATTAATTTTTAAAATGTCATATTAACACATGCAAGTTTTGCAAAAAGAGAAACTGTAGAATCAGAGCTATGTAATTCAATCAGCAAACAGAGCAGACCCTGATCAGATTGCTCCTATAGGAGCCATTTGATTTGGGTCTACTCTGTTTGCAATTGCACAGAAAGGCGTATTTATGGAGTAAATGGTTTAATCTGACCTTCAGTTACCAGATGTTTTAATTTTCCTAGGTGCACAAAAGTGACTTTGTAATGCGTTTCTTCACGCGTTTTGAATTTCAACGACACAGAAATCGCAAAAGTACATATAAGTAATCCTAGGTCATCTGAACATGCATCGTGCACGGTGATCCGTGTGTTTAACATGTATATGGGAAAACCCCGTCTGATGATCAACAGACGGCGAAATTAGTGTGCATCTAAATTATAATAAGTGTCTTCTTTAACCCTTTCCTTCATACATAAACGTGCTTTCACGCATTTGCAAATAGAGAAGACCCAGATCAGACGGCTCCTACAGGAGCCGTCTGATCAGGGTCTGCTCTGTTTGCAAATGGAATTTGATTGATCTGTTATTTGTTTTACTTTTTAACATGCCTACATTATTCCACATTCTATATTTCTTTATAACTATATTGGCAGTAACCCATTTGTGCCCACGATCCCATATATGGGACCCAGTCAGACAGTGTAGACTCTGATCAGACGCCGCATAATGCGGCGTCTGATCAGAGTCCACACTGTTTGCTGATGGGAATTTCAATATAAAACAAAATGAAATTGAAATCCCTTAGATAAATAAAATGGACTAATCCAATATATACATGTAAGCATGGAATAATCCACTGGGCGCAAATGGGTTAATATTGGAATTTGGAATAAACAGAACAAATAAAAAAGGGTTAAAATGTTCTACTGTAATTATATTTATATCTTGTTTCTCAACACTATTATATATACCAATGTGTGATGATATTTTTGACAGTTTAAACATGGAGTCAAATTGTTTGACATCCAGAGACTGTTCTCTTAAAAACGAAATAAAAGAAATACTCATAAAATGAGAGCAGACGACGTTTTGCAGAAGGCAGTTACTTAGAAGTTAAATTGTTAAGACGACATGTTTAAAAACCGTCCCTGTTCAGTATTCATTTAAGAAATAATGACATCATGATTATTTATTAGCTCATTTTTATCATGTAAACTTTTCAATGGAATGCCCCTATCCTGTCAAAAGCAAACAGATTAGACTTTGATCAGACGACTCCTGTAGGATCCGTCTGATCTTGGTATTCTCTGTTTGCACATGCGCAGAAAGGCGTATTTATGGAGTAAAGGGTTAATCATCATCATTAATGTTGGTATGTTTAAATAGCAGAAGAAAGCAAAGATATCCATCTCAACGGTTTCGCTACTGCATGCGATTATGTGTCGTCAACCACATTCCTCGTCCGCTTCAAATGTCACTGTTAACTGTTTCTTCGCTTTTTTGTTTAAACTATAAATTAATTCATTGTATCAACCAATTTGGATTCTGAAGGGAATCCGAGTAACTCGACCCCATCATCTGGATGCAAAGATGATTACCGGTTTGTCCATTGCAGCGACAGTTTTAATCGTTAATTATTTTGTTATATCTGTGATTGTTTTTGCGGGCCACTGGGCATGCATTTTGTCTTAACCCTTTCCTTCATATAAACGTGTTTTCACACATTTGCAAGCAGAGTAGACCCATATCAGATGGTTCCTATAGGATATGTCTGATAATGGTCTGCTCTGCATGCTGAATAACGTAGATTTGTTGCTACAGTTTATGCTTTAGCCCAAAACATCATACGTTCAACACCAATCTAAACTAAAATTTATGATGACGTCATTTTTTGTTACATGAATATCCATTAGGTGAACGATTAAATAGCAGTTCGTCGACCTGTCTGGTGTGAAGAATGTATGATCCAACGTCGTTTACTGTTAAACCTCTCTAAAGGGACCATACAAAACAGGTCGAGCTCTGGATCATCAAGTCAGGTGGTAGCTAAATGCAAGAAGACCGTTATGCAGAAAGCTCCTACAGGAGACGTATATAGTGACCCTTGTAACAATACTTACGTAACTCGGCAAAAGGCTTTCTGCTGCAATTCTAAGAATACACTTTACTTGTTAGTGTCTTAACTCATTCCTTCATAGGCTATTTTTAAATCCTACCGCTTTGAATAAATCTACCGAAAAGGAGCATTAACGAGAGAAAAGGAATTTTTTATAGAGTTGTGTAGTTTTTAAACCATTGCGATAAATAGAGCATTTGCTCCTATGGAGCAAATGCTCTATTTATCACAATGGTTTCAAAAAATGACTTTTACAAATGCGTCAAAAGGCGTCAATATGAGGGAATGGGTTAATGTCAAAGCATGTGGATCCGGATGAAACGTTGTGCACATCGGTTTCTTAGTTGAATGTAAACTGTCACCGATTGACCAATAGTGTTGAAATGGCTAAGTATGAATAGTCAGATATTGAATCGTTTTGAGCAGGAGGGAGAGGTCTGGTTACCCTGTTTGCGCAAACTCATTAAACCCCTGTCTTATAAATATTTATATAACATTTAACCACACCATGAATATTTATTAATGAAATATTTGTAATGTCTAATATATTAGGGAATGTTTGATAATTTCAGAATCCGCAGACAGAGTAGACCCTTATCTTACAACTCATACAGGATCCGTCTGATCAGGGTCTGCTCTGTTTGCTTACGGAACTTCTATATACCTGAGTCTTCTGTTTCTGCCATAGTAAAACTATCCTGTCTTCATATACTATTTTAACATATCAGCCAATAAATGTTCGTGTACAGAAGACATACAAGATACAAGATACAAGAATCTTTATTTTGAGTCGGTTGTACAACAGATAACATTAGCTACAATAAGCTATTTACCGACTATATAACAACGATAATAACAGTTTAACATAACAACCTGTGGAATTAAAAGATATGTTTTCAAAGCATGAGTAATACACATTATAAAATTAAAATCAGAAAAAATAAGTATTGGTAAAATACATAAGAATTTGTTAAAATGTCATATCTAGAGTATGTCATACGGAATAAAATTTACAAAAGTACAAGTATTACTAAAATGTATCACATATTTGCTTTCACAAGGTGCTATTCTGCTAATTAAGACAAAGAGGTTATTTGTTTCAAATAAAAATCAAATTTTCATACAAAGAGGAGAAATACACGAGAGTCTCAGATCCCTAAAACAACTTCCAGGGTAGACAGAGTTAAGATGGCTCGTGCTAGAGCATTCCCAGCATGGTCTGCAGTGTAAGTCCTAGAGAAGTTGATGATATTCAGCCTCCTGCACCAGAAATATTCATACATATACACACACATATACACTTATACGCATGAACGCACATACATACATACATACGTACGTACATACGCACATACATACATACGTACGTACGTACGTACGTACATACATACATACATACATACATACATACATACATACATACATACATACATACATACATACATACATACATACATACATACATACATACATACATACATACATACATACATACATACATACATACATACATACATACATACATACATACATACATACATACATACATACATACATACATACATACATACATACATACATACATACATACATACATACATACATACATACATGGATATATAAGCATTTTAAATAAATTGTGAAAAATAGAGGAGTACATAAAACAAGCACTGTACTCATTAGTTAAATCATTAGGCAATCACCTACCTAATAGTAGACCAGTGTTGGTGCTTGCTTTAGAGAGGTCACCTTCCATCAGTAATTTCATTACTTTGATTTTCTTTAACTTGTTTTACATATTTTGTGAGTAATCTAACATGTAGACTAAGATCGTAACTAGACTAGGTCCTGTGTTTGAAGCGCAGTCTCGATCGACATTAACACTCTCTTTGAAGGACTCAGAGACTCCAATCTGTTATATGGACCCGACAATACCGGACGGGCTACGTGGACACGGGACGCCTATACCCAAGGACGCCGAACAGGTTACGTGAACCCGTGGACACGGCGAGGGCTGTGTGGACCTGAGGTTGTGGAGGACGCCAAATGGCTACCGTGAATCCAGGGACGCCGATAGGTTACGTGGACCCGTGGACGGTGAAAAAGGGTCCGAGGTTGCCGAGGACGCCGAAATGGTCACCTGGATTCGGGGAGGTCAATATAGCTACGTGGACCCGAGGACACCGAAAGGGTTGCGTGGATTCGTGGACTAAAACTAAGAACTTGAGAATTAAGAACCTTGAGGCAAGTATGCAATAATTATGACATAGCTGTATTACACAGGTGCCATAAATCATGGAAGTCTAAAGTACAAATGCGTTAGCGTGACACTTATCTTTTAATCACAATGTTGCCTTCTGTCGTGTTCTGTAATATTACCTTATCATGGCTTATACTGTAGCGCATGCATTTTATTACATGTAATTAACACCGCTGAGACAGACACAAAAGGCTAATTCATGAAAAATGTTGTTCGTGCAAGCGTACTAACACCTGACTGGCTAGGTGGACAGCCAATGACTGCGCCTCGTACACCAACCCTTTCGGCGTCAAATAATGTTCGTCCTCTAATATTAACAACTGTATCAGGTTCCAAAGTTGACTTTTCTACAATTTCTCTTCAAACAAGATAATCAGTGTAAGATATGGTTAGGATCCTGATGATACGTAAAGTTGCTGGTGTCTCGTGGAGACAAAAACTGTTGCAAATGTTATCATGAATACGCCTACAGCGGAAAACGAGGTAACAAGGTCAACGTGTGCTCTATATACGAGAAATAAACCTACTGAAGACATGCGACACCTTAACTCTTTCGCTACCAAATTTTGTCGTCTGCAAACTGTGTCGTCTGCTACAATTTTCATATTTAATGTTCTTCATTTTTGTTTCAATAAAAATCACAGTAGAAAACAGTTGAGTTCCTGATGAGACGCCGAGTTACTCAGCGTCTCATCTGGATCAAAACTGTTTGCATAGGTAATCACAGATGCGACATTGGCAATGAAATAGTTAACCTTTAGAATACGGGGAATGAGTGCACCGGCGTTTGCAAACAATGTAGACCCAAATGTAGGACTCCTTAATTATCCATATGACCAGGGTCTGTACTGTTTGCCATTCAAAATCCTGTCACAAATCATAATATTCCATACGGAATGGACCCTGCCATTTAGCAATAATGGACCACGCTACTGTGAAAATTCAGTTATTTAAAGGGTTAACCCTTTCCCTCAAACAAACTCATCCTGTAGGAGCCGTCTGATCAGGGTCTGCTTTATTTGCTTATGAAATTATGATATATCTGACTCTACAAAATCTTCAAATAAAAATTCCTGTGTACAGAATAACATTTCCTAAGCGGTCATTCGTTTATTGACATATAAGTCTTAAAAGAAGATGGTTGCTTAATGCATGGCAAAATTAATGGAGAAAGCTCCTGTAGGAACTTTCTGCATTCCTTTTGACCTGCATTTAGCAACCACCTGCCTTTCAGACCTATATTTAGACCTCTTGTTGATGACCGTTTTAGACAAAACTATTAAGCGTCAACACAGTTCCCAAGGATAAGGGGATGTCCTGTCCCGGTCCCTGTTTAACCCTTTCATTAATCATTAACCCTTTCCCTGTTTAAATTCATGTAAGTTTTGATGAAATCATGACTATTTTTTAGCTGAAATTTATGATGGCATACAGTAAAACCTCTCTATAACGGCCACTAAATTACATAAAGTATTTTGTGTTAAAGGCAGGTGGCTGCTTAAAGCAAGGTGAAAGTAAAACAGAACGCTCCTATATATAGGTATAGGAGCGTTCTGTTTTACTTTCACTTTGCTTTAAGCAGCCACCTGCCCTAAATATCAGCTAATTATCTCAATTTAGTGGCCGTTATAGAGAGGTTTTACTGTAATTATGTACACTGGGTGTTTTACTCAGGGAGATACTGTAGAATCAAGTATGTATAGTACGATGCGCTGACAGAGCAGACCCTGGTCAGACGGCTCCTATAGGAGCTGTCTGATCTGAGTCTACTGCGAATGCTTTAAAGGGCGCTAATATGAAAGAAAGGATTGAGCATTTGTTTTACATTCAGATATGCAATAATATAAACTTGAAGCTAGTGTGCTTCACCCTTTTGTGAACGTATGTACATTCGTCATTACCGGAGCAAACACTTCGGACCCATATACTGTTTGACATTCTGATAATGTACTTGAAAACAAATGACAGACAGCAATACTTTGAGAATGATAGCAGACGGTATTTTTGCAGACGAAAATGATTTATCTCTTTCGCTGCCAACGTCGCATCTGTCATTATATATGCAAACAGTTTGGATCCAGACAAGACGCCGAGTAGCTCGGTGTCTCATCAGGAGCCAAACTGTGTGTTACCGTGACTGTTTCTTGAAACAAAAATGAAGAAAAAGAAAAATGGAAATTGTAACAGACGATAAAGTTTGCAGACGACAAAATTTGGCAGCGAAAGAGTTAATATTGAAAATGACAACCTTGAATGCTTTCAGCAGGGCGTGTCTCCTGCCAAGTCTATACTTCAGGGACGCACAGGGAACATAACAGGTTGTCAAATACAAGGACAGTTTTTTGTCCCGTTGAGTAAATACATTACATGTACCAGGTAAAGGTCTTAATGCACATCGACGTCAAGGTGCAAAAGCAATAACAAATAAGACTCTCTAGTCAAGCCCAAGGTGAATATATGTGTTTTACCCCTTTCCCCGCTGTGAAAAACAACCAATAGAATCTTGTCTTAAGCTGCCATCAAACAGAGGTTTGATTATTGGTTTGTAAGGCAAGTGGTAGTTTAATGCAGGTCAAAAGTAATGCAGAAAGCTTCTATAGGAGCTTACTGCATTACTTTTGCCCTGCATTATGCAACGACCAGCTTTTTAACACTCCTGTGTTCAATAAATGAATGGCCGCTTAAGACAGGTTTTACTGTAGTTAAAAGTTGACTATTTCGATTCGATCTAGTTTTTGAGAAACTACTGACCGAGTGTCAAACAGTTTGGATCTTGATGAGACGAAGATCTACTCTGCAATCTCGTCTAAATCGAAGCCTTTTGCAAATACAAGGCAAATTGCGGTTAGCGGTATAAGTGTTTAATAGGTGTGTCTAAATATAGATCTTAAACATGATAGGTTTTGTAGTTATTTGATCCCACAAAAAGCCTGGCCTAGTTATGCACCTTACATACCTGCTATTTGTAAACATAATGTCAATCGACCACTGAAATCCCGCGAAAGAGCTCACATGATAGAGTGGGGACTTTACCCACCCAAACCGTATTAAATATGTACCCCATACAAAGCTATCACGTCGGGATTTATTTAGGTGGTAATCCTGTGCACCATGTACAGTAAAACCCCGCTAATGCGACCACCTAAAAGAGGTATAATTCTGGGTGCTAGATGCAGGTGGTAGCTTTATGCAGGACAAAAGTAATGCAGAAAGCTCCCAGAGGAGCTTTCTGCATTACTTTTGCCCTGCATTAAGCAACCATCTGCTTATAAAGACAACCATTGGTATTTATTAAGTGGTCGCATTAGAGGAGTTC
Organism: Azorinus chamasolen; assembly: GCA_963576725.1. Lineage (NCBI taxonomy): Eukaryota > Metazoa > Mollusca > Bivalvia > Cardiida > Solecurtidae > Azorinus > Azorinus chamasolen. The sequence continues at coordinate 41,391,931 of OY755246.1, read as the reverse complement.
TACTGTACTTAAAGACAGACATAGGAATTTGATGTTTTAACTCTTTTCCTGTTTTGAAATTCATGTAAGAAATAATGACATCATGATTTTGTTATAACAGGATTCTTTTGTATTGGTACAAACTGTAGAACAAGATTTATTATAATTCCATACGCAAACAGAGCAGACACTGATCAGTCTGATCTGGGTCTACTCTGTTTGCAAAGGCTTGAAAAGACGTGTTTGTAATCACAGTAACCAATATATGAGGTTGATATAACCCTTTACTCCATGAAAATACATGTGAGAAATAAAGACATTATGAATATTGATTAGATTCATTTTTCATAATGGCACATGAACACGGGAATATTGGCCATAGTAGAAGCTGTGAAATAAATCTATAGTTGAACTTCGATATATCGAACTCGTATAACTCGAACTTCGGGATAACTCGAACAAAGAGTTCAGTCCTTCAAAAAAATACAATACATAATTGTTCTAAAATGCATCGCTACAGGTATCTGGAAACAAATTTGACAGCTTAATACAGGTCTACAGTAATGCTGAAAGCTCCTACAGGAGCTTTCAGCATTACTTTAGACCTGTATTAAGCTGTGGCCTTGAGAAATTGTTCAGATTAGAAATCGTATGACTCGAACTCTGTTATCTCGAACTAATTTGTATGGTCCCTTCAAGTTCGAGTTATCGAAGTTCAGCTGTATATCATTTCATAAGTAAACAGAGCAGACCCTGCCCAGACGGCTCCTATCCCATCTGATCTTAGTCTACCCTGTTTGTAAAGGCGTAAAAAGGAGTATTTATGCAGTGAAGGGTTAAATCTTAATCAATAGGGTATATATAAAATAGCATTCAACAAAATCCTTGATTTGCAAAATGGCGAATACGTTGCGTCAGTTGTAACAACAGCGTAAATCCAGACAACAATGCTCCTCCTGGTCATGATATGCAATGTCTGCCGCACAAAAAAGAGATGATACCAGGAAAGGAATTCTTGCAGATTCTTCTTTTAATTAACCCCTTTCCTCATACAGATGCATTTTCACGCATTTGCAAACACTGATCAGGATCTGCTCTGTTTGATAATGGAATTTGGTAGAGATGTGTCTTTATTTTCTAACCCTTTCCCTGTTCTATGCTTATATCAAATTCCAATACCTACTGAATATCCATTAACAAAATAGTTAAAATAGTTAAAGAAATGTGGAAGGTGGAACATTGTAGACATTTTAGAAAGCAAAGAAACAGATCTTTCACATTCTATAAGCAAACAGAGTAGACCCTGATCAGAGCCGTCTGATCTGGGTCTACTCTGTTTGCAAATGCATGAAAACACGTTTACATGAGGGAAAGGGTTAAAATGGCTACAATGTTCCACCTTCCATATTTCATTATAATTTTATTGTCCATGAATAGTCAGTAGGTATTGAAATTTCGAATAAACATAGAACAGGGACAGGGTTAACCCCTTTACTCTGAGAATATGCCTTTTAATGCCTTTGCAAACAGAGTAGACCTAATAAGACAGTTCTTATTGGCGCCGTCTGGTCAGGGTCTACTCCATTTGCCAAAGGAATTATATAGACATATTTCCACAGTTTACTATTATGAATATGAAACGGATTACATTCTACATACATTTTTTTCCAATTTACAGTTGAATTTCGATACTTCGAACCTTCGACACGTCTAACCCTCGAAATAGCAGAAGTTCGAGCCATCCGATTTCTAATCTTAACAATTTCCCAAGTTCACAGCTTAATGCAGGTCTAAAGTAATGCTGAAAATTCCTGTATGAGCTTTCAACATTACTTTAGATCTGCATTAAGATGGCATATGTTTCTACATATGCGTAGTGATATGGAACAATTGCGCATTGCAAATTTGGAAGGACCGGATTTATAGTTCGAGTTATCGAAGTTCAACTGTAAATATTGGTGGGGTTAGGGGTTGTTATACCTTAGTTTGGTCCGTCATACATATATGGACAAGTACCCTTAGAAAAGTAGGCATTTTGACGTATGTTGCAGCACAGGTGCACGAAATAATAAAACGTTTTGCTTGGGTCTGAGATCACTCTTAAGCATCTGATTGGCCAGATTTTGATAATGTTTTATAACCTCGGATCAGATACAAGTCAGATGGTTTTAATAATAGTGATTTATTACATTGTAATAATATTAGTCTAACTATATAAAATATGACCGGCTACTAAAACGATATACCCCTTTATAACTAATAAAATTGTAATTTATTAGCCAGTTATTTCTCATAAACCACTAAACTTAAGTAATTACATTGGGTATCTTGAAACATACAATGCTTATATACCAGTATCATTTACCTGACAACATGAATATTTATTAGCTGAGTTTTTATGATGGCATATGTTCATGGGATACTTGGCTCATGCAGAAACAATAGAATCAGATCTATACTATACCATTTATATATGAAAGCAAACAGAATTCGTGAAATGACGCTTATATAAGGAAAAAGGGTAATAAACTCTTAGCTCACTGTAAGAAAATAGTGCTTGTCCCAATCTGGATCAAGTGCAACCCCCATTCTGATTTGATCAAGTCTTTGAATTGAGCATCAAACAACTTGGATCCTGATCGGACACTGGTGTGCTTGACATCTCGTGCTAGTTTTAGTTTTATTTCCAAATTATGCAAAGTCTTGCTTTATGCAAGGAAGCATTAACATCTAAATATAGCATACTGTTATACAGTCACACGATCGCAATGGGGGAAAACGGCTATCTACAAGTTTCATGTATGGAAAAGGCATATTCTATACAAAATGGGAGAAAGATAAGATAATATTATTAATATTCAGATCTAATATGTTTGCCAAGCAACATGAAGTGAAGGAGAGTATGGCTAAGATAACGCCACCAAAAAAGCGTAATAACTCATGACTCCATGGAGCATGATTTTTTTTATTTTGAAAATTGCCAGTTATGGGTGATATTTTGTTCGGTGTTTAGGTTATAAACACTGGATATCTAAGAGAGCTATTGCTTTGCAACTTCATGAGATGACCAAATGCTGTAACAGTATGGGTTATTTAGAGTAGTCTCTCACATTTCTTTCAAGAATAGGTCACGACTGTATTAATATTTCAAAGCTCTTATTTTAACTACAGTAGAACATGGTTATTTGTTGAAAATAGGGGACTTAACCCTTCGCTTGCTGAATTTTAAAATACATTTCTCCTTCTTTACCCATGCCCTGTTGCATAATTACATATATCTTCACTGTGTACAAGTATTTCGCTGTGCAATCACTGCTGTGGAGTGCACTTGTTACACAATCAACTTGTAAATAGTGCAGACCCTGATGAGACAGCTCCTGCAGGAGCTGTCTCATCTGGGTCTTCCCTATTTACAGGTAGACATGTATATTGACGTGAATAGCAAGCGAAGGGTTAAAACATGTGGCGGCTTCGTGCAGGACAGTAGTAATGCCGAAAGATCCGATAGGAACTTTTTGCATTACTGTTGACCTGCATTTAGCTACACCTGTCTTACAGACCCGTACTTAGACCTCTGTCTGATGGCTGACACGTTCTTCTGAATACCCTCTCCATGGGAGCCATCCGATCTGGGCCCATGCTTATAAAGCTTTTTAGCTGAGGGTCTGAGTTCGTTCTCAAGCTTTTGATTGGTCAGATTTGAGCCTGAGTTCGTTCTCAAGTTTTTGATTGGTCAGATTTGAGCCTTTGGCTCAAGTCTGACCAATCAAAAGCTTGAGAACGAACTCAGACTCAACTAAAAGCTTTATAAGCATGGACCCAGGTGTGCACACATCTCTACAATGCCGTTACTAAGTAATGCAGACAGAATGTAATACATAAAGCTTCTCTGGGATCTCTCTAAATAACTTTAATCCTGCATTAACCCTTTACTTGATAGACACCCCTTAAAACAGAGTAGACTCAGATCAGGACACAGCGGGGTAAAGTAAACACATTGAAAGCTGTAAGCAGGTATGTGCTTGTATTTGTAGTGTAGCTCCAGATCAGTCTAGGAGGACTCTTATCAGGGTTTGCATGTTTCCCATTCGAAAAGTATACCATTTCTTACTTAATGGACTTTATAGCCAAACAATAATAGATCATTCCACCAATAAACATTTTAAAGACTCACAAGGAAGATATATAATTTTGTACTTCCGAATGGAAGTTGTTTAAATTATTTGCACTTTCGACAGTTTTACGCAGTTTGTTTGACACTGCGCATTATTTTCCCACATGTTTATTATGTATGCACTGATGCGAAACGCGTGAAAGCAATTTGCCTGTCAATATTGAACATGATTATCAATGAAAGGAAAAAAATCAACTTACAGTAAAAACCTGTCTTAAGCGGCCATCAAAAAGAGGTATAATTCTGGGTATGTAAGGCATGTGGTAGCTTAATGCATGTCAAAAGTAATGCTGAGCTTTCTGCACTACTTTTGCCCTGCATTAAGCAACTACCTGCTTTTTAAGACTACTATGTTTAATAAATGAATGGTCTTTTAAGACAGGTCATACTATAACCAAGAAGATACAGCAAAACCTACCTAAAGCGACCGTCCAAAAGACACCTGATTACGGGTGTTATATGTAAAGTCATGTGGTAGCTTAATACAGGTTGAAAGTTATCCAGAAAGCTTCAAGAGACTCTTTCTGTACATCTTTCTTCCTGCTTTGAAAGACATATCCATTAAGTGGGCTCATTTAGAGGGGCTCTACTGTTGTGTTAACATGGAGTTTTAATTTGGGACGGTTAAAACGTAATTTGGAGTTTTGAAAGTAGTGCAAAATAAGACGACAAGCATGTGTCATGGCTCCGATTGAGTCCGTTGTTCCTAATTATTGTGTTTGTTCATGTATATGTTGTTCATCTACTTACAAAGTGCGTAATGTCTCCAAATATTTTTGCTCTCCATGGAATTGATAGTCTCTTATAACTCATCTATGAATGTCATTGTCCACAATTTTGTTTTACACGTATTCCTTTGCAACACTGTACGTGTTTGAACTAATGAGATACTCTAATACAACTCAAGCAATAAACACGCAGAGTTGGTTTAACCCATTTGCTCCCAGTAGATTCTTCCATGCTTATATATTGGATTAGTCTATCTTTTATCTAAGGGATGTCTGGTCTAAATTTTCATTTTTGTTTTGTTTTATATTGAATTTCATATCAGCAAACAGTGTAGGCTCTGATCAGACGCCGCATTATGTGGCGTCTGATCAAAGTCTACACTGTTTGCCTACGTCCCATATATGGGACCGTGGGAGCAAATGGGTTAATCACCCAGGACCCACACGATCACACGACTGAAAGTATCGTAGGTTCTAGCATACGGCGGTGGTCGTATGTTAGAACTGATGATAATGTAAGTTAAACTAAATTGCCACACGAATATGTTGTAATTTCGACCATGTTGATAGAGATGGCAGTCGTAAATAAGAACTTAAAATAAGTTAGGTCGTACGATCTTTCCCTGTACCGTGTACCTTTTTCTCGTACGATCTTTCCCTGTACCGTCCACTTTTAACTCGTACGATCTTTCAGTATCGTGTATCTTTAACTCACACGATCTTTTCCTGTACCGTGTACCTTTAACTCGTACGATATTTCCCTGTGCCGTGTACCTTTAACTATTACGATGTTTCCCTGGGTCGTGAACCATTAAACCATACGTTCTTTTCCTATATCACGCACCTTTAACTCGTACGATCTTTCCCTGCACCATGTACATTTTGCCTGTACGACCATTCCCTGTACTATGTACATTTAATTCTTACGACATTTCCCTGTATCACGTACCTTTAGCTCGTAAGATCTTTCCCTGTACCGTGTACATTTAGCTTGTACGATCTTTCCCTGTACCGTGTATCTTCAGGTCGTACGAACTTCCCCCTGTACCATGTACCGTTAGCTCGTATGATTCCTCCTATAATATGTATCGTTAGCTCGTACGATTTTCCCCCTGTACCATGTAATCTTTAGCTCGTACGATTTTCCCTGTACCATGTACAATTAGCTTGTATGGTCTTCCCATGTACCGTGTATTTAGGTCTTACGATCTTTCCCTGTACCATGTGTCTTTAGCTCGTACGATCTTTTCCCATGTACCATGTGTCTTTAGCTCGCACGACCTTTCCCTGTACAATGTACCATTAGGTCATACAATCTTTCCCTGTACCGTGTACCTTTAGTTCGTTCAATATTTTCATGTACCATGTACTTTGGCTCTTACCATCTTTTCCTGTATCATATATCGTTAGCTCGTACGATTTTCCCTGTACCATGTATATTTCACTTGCTCAGCAAAAATGTAGAACCTCTCCTAACCGGACGTTAACTTTGGTATAAATATCGGTCTTGGAGACAGGTGGCAGCTTAATGCAGGGTGAAAGTCATGCAGAAAGCTCCTCTCTGCACGACTTTCGCCCTGCATTATGCAGCCATCTGCCTAAAAGTATCTAAATTCTTCTCTACTAGAATTCCGGTTAGATATGTTTCTTTACTTTCTAAAATGTCTACAATGTTCCGCCTTCTATATTTCTTTATACCTGTTTTGTTAATAAATATTCAGCAGGTATTGAAATTTTGCCTAAATACAGAAAATAAAATCTTAATTTTTATAATAATATTTCTTATGACAGTAATGTTATTTCAGGCTTAGGTTTATTGTGAATGTGTTTGCAAATCAAACTCTGATAGCTCCGACAGCAACTGCATTTACGACCCAAATGTATGCATATTTTTGTATGATTGCTTTAGAATCGTTTCTCTGTATCCATGGATACATATAGGGAAAAGTGATAATTGAGGTGTTTTTGTAGGAGGTCATTTGGAGCAGATTAGCGAGAAGTTGCCACTTCAAGCTCGAAAGCAGTTATACTCAAAACAATTAGTCCCCAGCCAATAGCTGTTGTTTGTGTTAATAGACACAAGTTGGTAAATCCTCATACAAACAAGCGTTTATTTATTCTGTTGATATCTAGACTACATATACTGAACGGTATGTGAGAGTTCAAGGAAACAGTGCGGAATTTTACCAGGAATTCTGACTCGGGCACAGAGATGATATTGTGTTTTTTAAATTCCGGCTACATTATTGTTTTTTTTAAAAAAAATTAATTGAGAGTAGAACATCTTGTTAAAGAACAACTACATATATCAAAGCAACAGGTCATAAACTAAACAAGAGGGTTCTCATTATTTGGCGGAAACACCACTCACCCTTGCAATGATTAATTTTCAAATGGACTATTACAAAATTCAAACAAGCCAAACTTGCTGTGAATATTTAGGAATTTTTCTACAGAAAACTGTAACATGACAAACAGTGCAGACCCTGATGAGAGGGTTCCTCTAGGAGCCCTCTCATCTGGGTCTACACTGTTTGCAAGGGCATTAGCGACTCGTTTCCCGCATTGTAAGGTTTTACCCTTTGAAGCAAGTATACCGACATTTACACACAGTGTAGACCTACATCAGAGGGCTCCAAGAGCTAACCCTGTAATTAGGGTCTGGAATGTTTGTTATTCAAAATCATCTGGCAGATTCAAGTCTGTCATGATGAATGGACAATGCTGTATCATTCCACCTTGAATGTTCGGCATTCAAAGGGTTAGCCCTGTCCCTCGTATACACGCCCTTTTCGCGCCTTTTCAAACAGAGTAGACCAAGATCAGATGGCCCCTGTCGGAGCCTTCTTACCAGGGTCTGCCCTGCTTGTTTATGACACGATATAGATCTGATTCCGCTGTATTTGTCAAAGCAAAAAAACCCAAATCCCTTGAATCTTAACATTATAAAGATTCAGCTAATAAATATTCATGATGGCATTATTTCTTATATGAATATTGAACACTTAAAGGGTCAGGGGAAGTAATTAAGACTTACTTACGCACTACAAGGATATACTTCAAAGAATTGTTAATATTCTCATACCCTCCTCCTTTGCCTTTAGCATGTCGAATAATCTGTTGTCTGCAAAAACTGCTCTCTGTTTCTCTTTAAAGAAACCCATTTTCTCTTAAAGAGACAATTCGTGAATAAATCGCTTCACATCAGATGAGAACTCGGCGTCTCATCTGGATCCAAATATTTCGCGAAGATTATCGCGAATTCATCCTTAAAGCACCACAGATTAATACTATTGCATCATCGTTATTGCTATAACGCATGGGATGGAAGTGACCAATTAGATCAGGGGATATATCCTACCAGATTTTCCAAAATTCTACGTCAAAACAAAAACAGAACAAAATAAATAAATAAATAAATAACCTGCACTCTCAGCAATTGTCGTCTGCAAATATTGTCGTCTGCTTCAATGCTAAACGTAGATTTTTGTTTGCATTTCTTATCAGAAAATAATTGGAGCATCAAACAGTTTAGATCCTGATGAGACTCCGAGTGAATTGACGTCTCAACTGGTTCCAAACTGTTTGCAAATAATATCGTCGGTAGAGTGCTCAAGGTTAATAAATGTATACGTTATTCCATTGTATTGGTGATTTAACCCTTTCCTCCATAAACACCAATTTCTACGCCTCTGTAATAACCACTTCTTGAAACCATTGTGATAAATAGCGCATTTGCTCCTAAAATTTCACTTTTCTCTAGTAAATGCTCCTTTTCGGTAGATTCATTCAAAGAGGTTGGGTCTAAAAATAGCCTATGGAGGAAAGGGTTAAAAGAGGCTGAATTCTGAATCATAAAACCTGGCAGTAGATTAATGTAGAACGAAGGGAAACTACCTGCTTAAACCCATTACCTCATAGGCTATATTTAGGCTCAACTTTTTTAAATAAATCTACCGATTACTAGAGAAAAGGATTTTTTTAAAATTGCTAGTTTTGAAACCATTGTGGTTAATAGAGCATTTGCTCCTATGGAGCAAATGCTCTATTTATCACAATGGTTTCAACAAGTGAAATTAACCTTCACTGTTCTATGTTTATGACTAATTTCAGTACCTACTGAATATTCGTGGACAAAATAGTTGAAATAATAATGAAATATAAAAAGTGGAACATTTTCAAAACTAAAAGGAACAGGTCTATCAAAGTCCATTAGCAAACAGAGAAGACACTGGTCAGACGGCTCCTATAGGAGCCGCCTGATATGGATCTACTCTGTTTGCAGATGCGTGAAAATGCGTTTATATGCAGAGGAGTCAAAAGGCGTCAATATGAGGGAATGGGTTAAAAGAAACCACTGTCTTCTCATTCGCTGATCGCTTTGGAGAGCTCTTACTGCTCAGGCAGAAACTGTAGAATCATATTTATATTATACCATAAGCCAACAGAGCAGACCCTGACCGGACGGCTCCTACATTTTTCTGCACTAAACCCCCGCGTTATATGGTCTTTACTATACAGTAAATTATTCGCATTTTCTGTATAGAATATTTTAGACCCTTTTAGGCAGGTGGCTGCTTAATGCATGGTGAAAGTCTTGCAGATAGCACATAGAGGATCTTTCTGCATGACTTTCACCATGTCACCTGTCTTAAAGATCGATAATAATACGTATTTTAGTGTTCGAATAATCGAGATTATGTATACATTTGTGGAACTGCATCACTAGGAAAGATTTGACATACGTAGCTTTGTCGTATTTGATGTATTGCATGTAAACACGTAAAGAGGCGGTTATCCGTGGGAAGTCGCTTCTGATTGACTGGTCCACATTAGATCCGTCCAATCGAAAACGTTTCCGACACTTAAAGATGGAGAGATTTCCAAACACGGATGGTGTATCAAGGGAAGTGGTTCCATTCACTGAAAATGTAACCGATGCCCTAGAGATTGACATCTTCTGAACGTTTCAGGCGGATGGACCTTATTTGGGTACCTGTTTGAATCCACTGTAGGTACCGAATAACCTCAACCGTGATCTTTAACCCTTTACTCCATACATATTCATGTAAGAAATTATGAATATGAATTACAGTAACATCTCGATTATTCGAACACTAAAATACGTGTTATTATCGATCTTTTAGACAGGTGGCAGCTTAATGCATGGTGAAAGTCATGCAGAAAGCTCCTCTAGGAGCTTTCTGCTTGACTTTCACCATGCATTAAGCAGCCACTGCCTAAAAGTATCTAAATTCTTTTATACAGAAACTTCGAATAATCGAGATTTTACTACATAGATTAATTGTTATAATAGCACGTGGGGACAGGAATGTTTGGCCATGACAGAATCCTAGCTATATTATAACATAAACAAACAGATCAGAGCCTAATCTGGGTTTACTCTGTTTGCAAAGGCTTAAAAAGCATATGCATGGAGTAAATAAATATAACACAAAAATTAGTGATGTTTGATGAAATGCACCGCTGGTCACTATATAGAAATGTAGAGCGGCAACACAATGTAAAACTAACAAATTACAACGTAACACGTATATATACAAGAATAAATGTATTATGTTTAACCCTTTCCCTGTTCAATATTCATGTAAAAAATAATGACAACATGAATATTTATTAGTTGAATTTTCATAATGCAAACTTTTTAAGGAAACCTTTTGGTTTGACAAAAACTGTAAAACCATATCTATATCTCCTATTGGAGCCTTCTGATCTGGGTCTACTCTGTCTGCAAATGCGTGAAAAGGCATTCCATATGAGCGTTCCAAGCTCGTGAAACGCGACAGTAAGGAGATTTAAGCGATCGTCCACTGCATTTGATAGTGTGCATGTTTGCCCCGTCCCTCCACCTGTTGTTTTACATTTCATTCCTTTAGAAATGTAATCTTGTCTAACCAATCGTCTGGTATGTGTCTGCTCTGTTTGCGAAGGCAAAGAAAGGCGTATTATCTCAATTTGTGTCTCATCCTGTACTATTTAGATTTAAACTGTCGTTAGTGAGTGGATATGTACGATTTCAATCTTATAAATGAATATAATTATAGAATTGCATATATACATTCTGAAAGGTGTACAGCAAACCTCTTCTAAACTGGGCGTTCAAATAAGAACCAATGCCGGTCTGTAATACAAGTGCAAACTTAACCCATTTGCTCACAGTGGATTCTTCCATGCTTATACATTGAATTAGTCCATATTTTTTTTTTATCTAAGGGGTGCCTGTTACATTTTCAATTTCGTTTTGTTTTATATTGAAATTCCTATCAGCAAACAGTGTAGACTCTGATCAGACGCCGCGTCTGATCAGAGTCTACACTGTTTGCCTACGTCCTATATATGGGATCGTGGGAGCAAATGGGTTAATGCAGCATAAAAGTCATGCAGAAAGAGCTTTCGGCATGACTTTCATCCTGAATTAATAAGTCATCGCCTAAAACAATATAAATCCTTCTTTACTAAACATTTAGCGGGTTTTACTGTATCTTTTATCAAACGCAAAGGAAATGTTAACATTCTGAGTATTGAGCACATAGTTTGTATAAGACTTGTAGCGTTGGATTAGCAAATTATGTGATGGCTACTGCCTTTCACGTCTTTAACCATTCTCTTGCTGAATTTTAAAATACATTTCTCCTTCTTTACCCATGCCCTGTTGTATAATTACATATATCTTCACCGTGTACAAGTATATCGCTGTGCAATCACTGCTGTGGAGTGCACTGGTTGCACAATCAACTTGTAAATAGTGCAGACCGTGATGAGACAGCTCCTGCAGGAGCTGTCTCACCTGGGTCTGCACTATTTACAGGTAGGTATATTGACGTGAATAGCAAGCGAAGGGTTAATCCATTTGTGTTAGATTATAATATATTATATAAGAAGTCATTTTAGAAACAGAAATATAAATTTCCTATAGCAAACAGAGCAGACCCTGACCAGACGGCTCCTATAGGAGCCGTCTGATCTGGATCTACTCTGTTTCCAAATGCATGAAAAGGCGTTTTCATGAAGGAAAAGGTTAAAACAGAGCAGACCTAGATAACACGATTCCTGTAGAAGTCATCTTTATCAAGGTCTGTTCTGTTTGCTTATGCAATATAATTAAGTGATTGTATGGCTTATGCCCTAGCTGCAATGCCGTGTTGATATGCTATTATATAACATCAGCTAATAAGTATTCACCGTGTCGTCATTTCTTACCGTAAGAGGTGTCTAATCTGGGTCTTCTTTGTTTGCTTATGTAACAAAATTGTCTGCTGTTTTTAACTGCAAAAGGTTTCCTTGGTTTATATTTTATGTCAATAATTAACCAAGCATGGTAGACCTAGATCAGAAGGCTCCAATAGGAGCCGTCTGATCAGGGTCTGTCCTGTTTGCTTATGATACAATATAGATATGATTCCACAGTTTCTGCCATGACAAAACAATCCGTTTCCACGTGCTATTATAAAAATTAATCTAATTAATATTCATGGGGTCAATATTTCTTACATAGATATTCATGGAGTAAAGGGTTGAAATAACATTCACATGGGTGGAGTCCGGATTGAATATTTATGAAGCAAAAGGGTCAACTAGCACAAGTGTCTCAAGTGTAAGTTGTCTATTTCAGATATTACGTCATGCGCGTGAACATTGTATAGCGTGCTTACTGGGGTAAAATAAAAACATGAATGAATGAATGAATAATGAATTAATGAATGTTTGTATCGAGTTTTGCGTCGCTTTTAAAGTTCAATATGGAACTTCGAAATATCGAACTCGGATAACTCGAACATCGGGATAACTCGAACTAAAAGTTCGGTCCTTCTAAAATGTATCACTATGATTATCTATAGAAACACTATGTAACAACTTAATGCAGATTTAAAGTAATGCTGAAAGCTGCTGTAGGAACGTTCAGCATTACTATATAGACCTACATTAACCCTTCGCTTGCTATATTCGCGTCAATATACCTACCTGTAAATAGTGAAGACCCAGATGAGACAGCTCCTGCTGGAGCTGTCTCACCAGGGTCTGCACTATTTACAAGTTGATTGTGCAACCAGTGCACTCCACAGCAGTGATTATACAGCGAAATACTTGTACACAGTGAATATATATGTAATTATACAACAAGGCATGGGTAAAGAAGGAGACATGTATTTCAAAATTCGGCAAGCGAAGCGTTAAGCTGAGAAATTGAGAAATTGTCAATATTAGGATTCGAATGACTCGAACCTCCATTATTTGTATTGTCCCTTGAAGTTCGACATATTGAAGTTCAACTGTATTTCAATCATATCGAGACGTCCAGCTTATTACAGGTGGATGAAGACCCCATAGGTTCCGTGCACGGATTAAACGTCACTGTTTCTTGCATAGAACACCTGAGCAGAACCACCGACTAATAGAAAGCCGAATGAAGGAATTCTCACATGAAAATCCAAATGTCGAGATTGGGATTCGAGCCATAGCGGTGAATGGCTTAGCGATTGCCAGTCGTAGACCATAACCACACGACATTTGAGGCACCTTAAATGATTGAAGGAATAATGGACTTTGTATTTTCAAACTCGTCCTATATGGATTTCTTGTATCTTTTCAGCAATTCTAATATGAGTTTCTACATGTATTGACGTCACACGGTCAATTCTAATATGAGTTTCTACATGTATTGACGTCACACGGTCAATTCTAATATGAGTTTCTACATTATTGACGTCACACGGTCAATTCTAATATGAGTTTCTACGCATATTGACGTCACACGGTCAATTCTAATATGAGTTTCTACGTGTATTGACGTCACACGGTCAATTCGATATGTACAGCGGCTACTTCTGACTGAATTTACAAAAATAGTTCTCTGCTGCATTTTTGGAATTTCATTTTTCGCGCATCTCTCTTCAAAAATACAACCCAAGTTTTAAAACTGTCTGCAGAGCAACATATAAATAATAATTACTATGCTAGTAGCTTTGAAGTTCAGCTGTATTTTGGCGAGTTAGGAAAGTTGTTAAATGCGAGCCTTGGCGAGCATTTAACTACTTTTCTGACGAGCCAAAATACAGCTTAACTTCAAAACTACTAGCGTAGTAATTCTTTTATCATGCAACTCCAAGAAAAAAAGGAGACATTGAAGAAAAAGAAAGATTGCTAAAGCAGTTTCGCCCCCTGAATGAAAATACATGCAAGTACGAATTACGTGACGTCATATTGGCATGCAGTGACGTCATCGACTTTTACAACATAAACAAACTTTATTTAACCCTTTTATGTAGACAGATAGTTGAGACAAAGGTGAGAAAATATGTTAATTTGATGTTTATGTTTAATTATGCCTTTTTCGTCCTTCTGTTTTCCTCCTATTGGCTGAACCAAACTAGCATTCCAGTGGGGTCAGTACACTTGCACTATACCTCACAAAATACAGCGTCGACGTGGAAAATATTATGCTAGTAGGAAGTGACTGTATTTTGTGACGTTGCATGATAAAGATGCGTACTCAAATGCTAAAATCGCCTTTTCTCCACCAAACTACATTAAAATCGTCATTTCTCCACTAAATCCTATGTCGTGGCCACTCTTCGTCTCTTCGTGACGATTTTAAAGAGTGGTCACAACATATGTTTTGGTGGAGAAATAAAGAAGTTATTATTGAATACAGTAAAACCTCTCTATAACGGCCACTAAATTACATCAACTATTTTGTGTTAAAAGCAGGAGACTGCTTAAAGCAAGGTGAAAGTAAAACAGAAGGTTCCTATTTGGGCGTTTTGTTTTACTTTCACCTTGCTTTAAGCAGCCACCTGCCCTAAATACCAACCAATTAACACAATTTAGTTGCCGTTATAGAGAGGTTTTACTGTATTCTCATTTTAAGCATTTTACCTGGACCTCTGTGTCTGGATCCGGTTGAGTTACCGAGTTACTTGACGTCTTATCCGGATCCAAAGTTATTTCCAGCTCATCGTTAGCGGGCAAAACAAACTTATTTTCTGAAACAAGGTGTCGAGTCGGGCTTACCCGAAACCCAACCCCAAACTTTTAACCACTACATGTATTATCGTTCTTTGATAAGAACATAGCGAACCATTTTCCTTGACCAGTGACCCGATATGCATGACCCGATTCGCATTTTCAAACAGTTTGGACCCAGGTGAAGCTGTTTGACACCCGGTCAATAATTTCTCAAAGGCTTGATCGAATCATAAATACAACAAAAACTCTGTAAAGCGGAATTCTAGTAGAGAGGAATTTAGATACTTTTAGGCATGTGACTGCTTAACGCAGAATGAAAGTCATGCAGAATATATCAATATTATTTATGTAATTACTTAATCACTTGTACATCATATCACATATTTACAGTAATATCTCTCTATAACGGCCATTAAACAGTGTTGATTAGTTGGTATTTAGGGCTGGTGGTTGCTTAAAGCAATGTGAAAGTAAATCAGAACGCTCCTGTAGGAGCGTTCTGTTTTACTTTCACCTTGCTTTAAGCATACCCCTTTAACACAAAATACTTGAGGTAATTTACTTGCCATTATAGAGAGGTTTTACTGTATACATATGATGAGTGTAATAATAAATCTGAAATCTGAGAAAGCTCCTATAAGGATCACGACTGTTCGACCTTTTATTTAAAGAATGGATTGGGGGAAGTATCTCAGTCGGCTAAAGGCTTAAGACTTTAACCCTTTGCTACATATATACGCCTTTTAACGCCTTTGAAAACAGAGTAAACCCAGATCGGGTCAGGGTCTGATCTGCTTATGGAATGCAGTAGAATCGGTCTTAAGCGGTCATCAAAATGAGGTTTAATCACGGGTCTGTAAGGCAGGTGTAGGCATAATGTAGGTCAAAAGTAACGCAGAGCTCCAACATGAGCTTTCTGCATACATTTGCCCTGCATTAAGCAACCACCTGCTTTTTCAGACTCCTATGTTCCATAAATGAGTTGCCGCTTAGAACAGGTTCTGTTGTAATAAGGAAGGTTGTCATTGTTTCTGACACGAGTATTCATGTGGCAAAGGGTTAGGACAACAATGTATATACTGCGGAGTGCTTACTTAACGGTTGACCTGTGTTTAACACTGGCCGAATTTTTTCATGGAAAAGTGGGGCGGTATGGTGAAATTATGTGGGTTTTTCCACTTTGTATTGTACATACGGATGGCTGGGTATTTACATCCGCTGTTATTGCCTTTATGAATAATATATAACTAGGCAATATATCACAAGCCATGAAACTTAATGCTTTTAGCACCAACTCTTTGCCTGCTTAGCGTAACATGCTTGACAATTGCAAACAGTTTGTATCCAGATTAGACGCCGAGTAACTCGGCGTATCATCAGTATCCAAACTGTTTGACACTTAGTCATTGCAAGATCAGATCAGAAGACATCGTGTTTGTCAGCGGACTAGGGGGTTTATCCTTAACTCATTACCTCATAGGCTATTTTAGATACAACCTCTTTGAATTAATTTACCGAAAAGGAGCATTAATTAGAGAAAAGGATTTTTTTTAGAATGTTGTAGTTTGAAACCATTGTGATAAATAGAGCATTTGCTCCTATAGGAGCTAATGCTCTATTTATCACTATGCTTTCACAAAGTGACTTTTTCAGAGTCGTCAAAATTCGTCAATATGAGGGAAAGGGTTAACTTCAGGAATATAAAAAAAAGATAATGACATCACGCATATTAATACTGAAATTTTATTCATGTTGTACATGTAATACAGTACAACCTCTCTATAACGACCGCTAAATTGTGTTAATTTGTTGGTATTTTGGGCAGGTGGTTGCTTAAAGCAAGGTGAAAGTAAAACAGAACGCTCCTATAGGAGCGTTCTGTTTTTACTTTCACCTTGCTTTAAGCATCCACCTGCCTTTTACACAAATACTTGATGTAATTTAGTGGTCGTTATAGAGAGGTTTTACTGTACCGTTGAACTAATTACGGGACTTTTATCATGACAGAAACTGTAGAGTCCGATATGCAAGCAATAGACCGTGGTCACACTGCTCCTTCATGGGCCCTCTGATTGAAGTCTACTCTGTTTGCAAAACTGGCAGACGTTGTCGTGTGGCTAACGCGCTCGACTATAAAAACCAGGGAGGCCCCGGTTTCGATTCCCCCACCGGACCAAGTCCTTCAGGCGGGATTATAAACGGAGCTAGGATGTATTAGTGCTTTACACTAGGCATCTATAGAACTAGATAACAAGAGTAGGGTATCGCGCCCGGGGTTCTCTGTATCCTTCTCCCCTCTCTCTTAGGCGTCCAATTAGCCCATGGCTGGCAGCAAAGGACGTTAATCAAAACAAACAAACAAACTGTTTGCAAAAACGGACATGGCGTCTCGTCTCCATGAGGTAAAGGGCTAAAACAAGGTCTGAGACAAGAATTGAAATATAATTTAAATATTTCAACATTCATAGAATCATAGTTATGTTATTTCATACGCCAACACAGCAGAGCCTGGCCAGATGACTACTACACGAGCTGTCTGATCTTTAACTATACAGTAAAACATTTTATAACGGCCACTAAATTACGTCAATTATTGTATGTTAAAGACAGGTGGTTGCTTAAAGCAAGGTGAAAGTAAAACAGAACGCTCCTATAGGAGCGTTCTGTTTTACTTTCACATTGCTTTAAGCACCCACCTGCCCTAAATACCAACTGATTAAAACAATTTAGTGGCTGTTATAGAGCTTCTTTTTTTTTTTTTACTGTACTCTGTTTCGGAAAAGTATCAGATTTATATCTATGGAGTATACGTCACCTGCTTCAAATTGTTCATTAATTTCTCACATCGTGAGGTTATTAACCCTACTCCGTGAGTATTCCTGTAAGAAACATTGATATCATGAATATTAATTAGATTTATTGTTATGACAGCACAGGGACACAGAAATTGTTAGCCATGGCAGAAACTATCTATAGCACGTCAGAAGAAAACATAGCAGACCCTTATCAGATAACTCCTTTAGGAGCTGGGTCTATTTTGTTTGCAAATGTGTGAAAACGCGTTTATGTGAAGGACGCCGAGTCACTTAGTGTCCCATCTGGATCTAAACTGTTATTGAACAAAAATTCGAAAGCTCACTGGTCCGAACTGATCGTAAAGAAACCCTGCTAACATTTTAAACAGGTTACTGTATAATGCAGGTTGAAAATCAGACAGAAAGGTCGCAGGAGAGCTGTTTGTTTGACTTTCAACCCGCATTAACCCATTACCTCACAGGCTATTTTTTTTAGATATAACCTTTTTGAATAAATCTACCGAAAAGGAGCATTAACTAGAGAAAAGGAAATTTTTCAGAATTTTGTAGTTTGAAACCATTATGATAAATAGAGCATTTGCTCCTATAGGAGCAAATGCTCTATTTATCACAATGGTGTCACAAAGTGACTTGTACAGAGTCGTCAAAAGTCGTCAATATGAGGGAAGGGGTTAAGCTGCCACCTCTCTTAACACAGTCCTTCATTTAAACGCCTTACCACGCCTATGCATAAAGTGTAGACCCAGTTCAGACAGGCCCTGTTTGCTTCTGCCCGAGCCATCATGTGTTGAATAAATATATTCATCATGACATTATTTCTTACATGTACATGCATATCCAACAGGAAAGGAGTTTAACCCTTTCCCTCATGTAAACGTGTTTTCACGCATCTACAAATCGTCTCCTATATGTTTGCTAATGGAATTTGAGATATATACATGTATTTCTTTACATTCTAAAATGGCTATAATGTTTCGCCCTTCATATTTCATTATATAACTACTTTGGCTATGAGTAAGTATTGAACATTTGAAATAAACATAGAACAGGGAAAGGGTTAATTAAAGAGTGCTAATGATATTTATTTGAGTTTTGGATCTACGATGCTTACATGTACCTATGCGTATACAATTAAAACCTCTCTAAACCGGACGCTACACTTGGTATAAATATCGGCCTTGGAGACATTAGGTAGCTTAATCCATTACCTCATAGGCTATTTTTAGATACAACCTCTTTGAATAAATCTACCAAAAAGGAGCATTAACTAGAGAAAATGAAAATTTTAGAATTTTGTAGTTTGAAACCATTGTTATAAATAGAGCATTTGCTCCTATAGGAGACGTCTGGTCAGTGTTGTTTTGTCCATGAATATGCAGTAGGTACTGACATTTGAACTAAATAAAGAATAGGTAAAGGGTTAACCCTTCGCTTGCTATTCACGTCAATATACCACTAAATAGTGAAGACCCAGATGAGACAGCTCCTGCAGGAGCTGTCTCATCAGGGTCTGCACTATTTACAAGTTGATAGTGCAACCAGTGCACTCCACATCAGTGATTGCACAGCGATATACTTGTACACAGTGAATATATATGTAATTATACAACAGGGCATGGGTAAAGAAGGCGAACTGTATTTTAAAATTCAGCAAGAGAAGGGTTAAGAATTTAACCCTTTGCCTTATAGATACGATCTTAGTGAAATATAGCCCTCTGTCTCGGTGTCTCATCGTAATTCAAGCTATTTCGTGCTTTGATCGTGTTTTTGGAATAAAAATGGATTGAATGCTTTCTTTCAGAGTTTAACCCTTTGTCTTATAGAAACTCATTTTAACGCCTTTGAAAACAGCGTAGATCCAGATCAGACGATTCATGTACGAGCTGTTTGACCTGTGCCTGCTATGCGGGCTCATTGGAATTATATAACTCTGTTTCTAAAGTTACTGTGACGGCGAAACAATCTTGTTTTCATAAAACATTATAAAAGTTCATATTCACTGTGCTATGAGTCATTTATAAATATTCATTAAATAAAGGGTTAAATTCATGCATGGAAAGTGCGAGGTTATCCGAAATACAGATATACCTGATCAATATTAACGTCAGAAATAAAGACATTATGAATATCCATTAGCTGAAATGAGCATATCAAGTAATATCTATATTATGTCACACAGCAAACAGAGTAGATCCTGCATCTGGGTCTACACTGTTTGCAAATTCGTTAAAATGTGTCTCTATCAGATTATGGGTTAACCCTTCGCTTGCTGAATTTTAAAATACATTTCTCTTTCTTTACCCATGCCCTGTTGTATAATTAAATATATCTTCACTGTGTACAAGTATTTCGCTGTGCAATCACTGCTGTGGAGTGCACTGGTTGCACAATCAATTTGTAAATAGTGCAGACCCTGATGAGACAGCTCCTGCAGGAGCTGTCTCATCTGGGTCTTCACTATTTACAGGTAGGTATATTGACGTGAATAGCAAGCGAAGGGTTAATCCATTGGTGTTAGATTACAGTAAACACTTTACTCAATAAATACGCCTTTGCAAACGTAGTAGACCCAGATCAGACGGTTCCTGTAGGAGCCATCTGATCAGGGTCTGTTCTGTTTGCGTATGCAATAACATGGATATGGTTTTACAGTTTCTGTCATGGTCAAACTCACTTGTTCATGTGGCATTATACACATTCATTTAATTGATATTCATGATGCCATTATTTCATGACGTAAAACTCATTACATGTATAAATATGTGTGTTGTGTTGTAAACTCGACTTAACTCTTTCCCTTTAACGAATTCGCAAAGAGGGCACATCTATAAAAGACGGCTCCTATAGGAACCGTCTGATCAGGGTCTGCTCTGTTTTCTTATAAATGAAATAATGTAGATATTATTCTACAGTTTCTACCAATAGCAACAAATCCTTTGTGTATATACATGTACATGTATATCATTACAAGAATAATGCTAATAAATATTCATGATGTCATCATTTCTTCAATATATTTTAAAGAGGGATAGGGTTAGCCCTGACAGTGCGGGACACGAGTCACTAATGTCCTTTGCAAACTGTGTAGACCCAGACGAGAGGGCTCCTAGGGGAGCCCTCTCATCAGGGTCTGCAGTGTTTCTCATGTGGCACATTTCTTTATAAAACTCCCTAAATATTCACCATAAGCTTAGCCTGTTTGGAATATTCAATATGAAAATCCAACGTCGTTGTAAGTGTTAAGGATGATTTATGGTAATTATCGGTCATAAGATAGACCGGAAATTGCAAGAGAAAGGGGATAGTGATAAAGCTGGTATTAACTATAATGCTTAGTAAGTCTTGTCTGGTATTTGCAAACAGCTCGGATCCAGATGAGATGCCGAGTAGCACCATAACCTAAGCGTCTGACACTCGGTCAGTAGCTTCTCAAGAGTTTGCTCGACGTGAAAGGCAGTGAAAAGTTTAGGAAATCAGAGATTGTGCAGACATGTTATTTTTTTCAGCATGACAATGGCTAAGGGTCAAACTCCTTGAAAATGACCATTGTGCTACATTGTCACACCCAAGAACCCCTCTTGACATTGTGTCGAAGTACCTCTTATTCCCACCATCACCATCCCAAGTCCGTTGATGTCAGTTACAAATCCCCCTTCCACTCTTCGCGTGTGCCGCTCGTTCAGTGTTTATCACCCTACAGGCGAGACCCTGATAACTATTACAACATTTACAAACACTTTGGAATCAGATTGGAGGAGATCAGGATCCTGCTAATTTGACACACGCTTTTATAACCCTTTCCCTGTTCTATGTTTGATTCAAATTTCAAAAATTGTTGAATATTTATAAAAAGAAAATTTGTAATGAAAATTGAAAGGTGGAACACTGCTGCTAATTTAGGAACTAAAGAAACAGATCTACCTAATTCCATGCATAAGCAAACAGAGCAAACCCTGATCAGACGGCTCCTATAGGAGCCTTCTGATCTGGGTCAATTTTGTATTCAAATGCGTGAAAATACGTTCATATGAAGGAAAGGGTTATATGAAAAAATGGAAGGGACTTCACTTAACCCTTTACTTCATGAAGATATATGTAAAAAATAATGACTTAATGAATCTCAATTAGGTTATTGTTTTAATCACTGGATGTTTTGGCCATGTCACACACTTCAGAATGAGATCTATGTAATACCATAAGCAAACAGGAAAGACCCCGATCAGAAGGCTCCTACAGGAACCGTCTGATCTGGGTCTACTCTGTTTGCACATGCGTTAATAGGTATACAGTTGAACTTCGATATCTCGAACTCGGATACCTAGAACTTCGGATAACTCGAACAAAACTTACAGTCCATCCAAAACTTTCAATACAGAATTGCTCTAAACTGTATCGCTACAGATATCTAGAAACACATGTGTCAGGTTAATACAGGGCCTGTATTAAGCTGTGAATGCGAGAAATTGTTCAGATTAGAAAGCGGATAAATCGAACTTCTGTTATCTCGAATTATGACCCCGTGAAGTTCGAGTTATCGAAGTTCAACTATATTTATGGAGTAATTGGTAAACTCACTAATCGAAAGTTTTAGTAAACAAGAATAAAGAAAGTGTTGGGAAGGTTGCTGCTTAATGCAGAGTCAATTTCACGCAGAAATATCTCAGAGACGTTTCGCTTCTTCATGACCTTCACTCATCATGAAGCTGTCTTCGGTCTTAACACTTTCACTGTTGTATACAGTTGAACCTCCTATAAGCGGTCACTCATTAGTTGAACATAAGCGTCTTAAAAACAGGTGTTTGCTTAATGCAGTGCAAAAGTAATGCATTTAGCTCCTATTGGAGACTTCTGCATTACCTTTTCCCTGCATTAAGCTATCACCTGCCTTACAGACCTGTGATTAGACCTATATTTTGGTGACCGCTTAACCCATTCCCTCATATTGACGACTTTTGACGACTCTGTAAAAGTCACTTTGTGAAACCATTGTGATAAATAGAGCGTTTGCTTATATAGGAGCAAATGCTCTATTTATAAAAATGGTTTCAAACTAAACAT
This sequence comes from Azorinus chamasolen, assembly GCA_963576725.1. Classification (NCBI taxonomy): domain Eukaryota; kingdom Metazoa; phylum Mollusca; class Bivalvia; order Cardiida; family Solecurtidae; genus Azorinus; species Azorinus chamasolen. The sequence continues at coordinate 41,369,189 of OY755246.1, read as the reverse complement.
TTCTAAAATTTTCCTTTTCTCTAGTTAATGCTCCTTTTCGGTAGATTTATTCAAAGAGGTTGTATCTAAAAATAGCCTATGAGGTAATGGGTTAAGACAGATGCTGCTGTATTTATGTAAGAAGTTATGACACCATGTATAATTATCAGCTGAATTTTCATAATGGAATGTGGGCACGTGACTGTTTTGTATTAATAAAAAGGGTATGCTCTGTTTGCATTTGACATGGTACATGTGTATATAGATACGATTTTACAGTTTTTGTCAAAGCATAGAAAAATTCCTTGAAAAGTTAACATTATATAAAAAAAAATCAGCAAAGAATTATTCATAATGCCATTATTTCTTACATGAATATTGAACAGGAAATGGTTAAGTTCTAATATACGATGACGACATAATCCAGTTGTGATCGTCATATGCTAGAACATACACTATTAACTCAAGATTTCGCTGCCAAATTTTGTCGTCTGCAAACTATGTCGTCTGCTACATTTATTTTTCTTCATTTTTGTTTCAAGAAACAGTCACAGTAACAAACAGTTTGGATCCTGATGAGACGCCGAGTTACTCGGCGTCTCATCTGGATCCAAACTGTTTCCAAAGGATTGGCAGCGAAAGGGTTACTATGTAATTTCAGCCGTACACTTTTTCGCAAGAAAGACTAGCTCATCCGCATTCTTGTGGCTGTCTTGAAAATTTGCAACCGGAACTCAGTTTTGGCTATATTCTACTGAATAAATTCAAACAAGCCTGGTTCCCAGCTTACATTACTTGATCGAGATGTGTAGCTACAATTGTAATAAATGCGTTCCGTTGATTTTTAACAGCATTACATTGTATATTTCTTCCATTTCTTTAGGATACCACACATACTAGAATTAGACCAGGATAATCATTCGCATCTACTTACGTCGTGTACAAAGTTTATTGCAAATTCGAGAAGGACGTTGTATTCATAGAAAAATAATACTGTAGTCGATCACAGGTTGCCAGCCTGCTGGTTCCTTCACAGCTTTCTGACGGTGGTGGTAAATTATATTTTTAAAATAGTAAAGTTCTACGAATATTTACGAAAACTTGTTTCTTTGAAACAGGATAATTATGATTCAGAAAATTTCAAAACTAAAGTGTGGTTCAGAATTAATCATATCTTTTTTTTTAGATCTGACTAGATATAAAACCGATTGAGATAGTGGTCATTGATCTGTTAAATGTTTTTTGAATTACTCAGACATTATTATCGGCCTCGTGTCTCAGGGTAGACATCCTTCCCCAGTAATAGACACAGTGGCTGTCGTAATTAGCTCATGACGTCATAGGTTATATTTAGACCAAACCTCATTGAATAAATCTACCGAAAAGGGGCATTTTCTACAGAAATGGAAACTTTTAGAATTGCGTTGTTTTGAAACCATTGTGATAAATAGAGCATTTGCTCCATATGAGTACCTTTTACAGATGCAGTAACACCTCTCTATAACGACCACTAAATTGTGTTAATTAATTGGTATTTTGGGCAGGTGGTTGCTTAAAGAAATGTGAAAGTAAAACAGAACGCTCCTATAGGAGCGTTCTGTTATACTTTCACCTTGCTTTAAGCATCCACCTGCCTTTAACACAAAATACTTGATGTGATTTAGTGGTCGTTATAGAGAGGTTTTACTGTACGTCAAAAGGCGCCAGTATGAGGGAATGGATTAACATCTGTATAAACAGCTCAAATCTAAATGAGTAATCGGCATCTCGTACAGATCCGAACCGTTCTGCACTATTACTTGATAATACATGTAAACCACAAGGACGGGGGATGTTCTTTTCAATGCGGGAAAAGAGTGTACTTGCATTTGCAAACAGTGTAGACCCAGATCAGAGGGTTTATGTATTAAAATAGTTACACCATGAGAAATTGTACAGAGTACTGTAGAATATGTCTTAAGTGGTCATTAAAAGCGGTCTTATTATGGGTCTGTAAGGCAGGTGGTAACTTAATGCAGGTCAAAAGTAATGCAGAAAGCTCCTATAGGACCTTTCGGCATTACTTATGCCCTGCATTAAGCAACCACCTGCATTTTAAGACTGCTATGTTCAAAAAATAAATTGCCGCTTAGGACAGGTTCTACTGTATTCTGATGACGACGAATGTTACTTAGAGTTGAATGGATAACTCCTTTAACTAATAAATATTCATCTAAGAAAAAATGACTGGATGAATATTAATTTAACGAATTTTGTATAATTATAATGACTTATGGACACTTAGGGCATGAAAGAATATGTATTATTTTATTCATAAGCAAACCAAACAGACCCTGGTCAGAAGGCTCCTTTAACCCCCCCCCCTTTCCTTCATAGGCTATTTTAGACCCAACCTCTTTTAATGAATCTACCCAAAAGAAGCATTTACTAGAGAAAAGTAAAACTTTTAGAATTTTGTAGTTTGTAACCATTGTGATAGATAGAGCATTTGCTCCTGTAGGAGCAAATGCTCTATTTATCACAATGATTTCAAGAAGTGGTTGTTACAGAGAGGCGTAGAAAGGCGTATTTATGGAGGAAAAGTTTTAAGGAGTTATCTGATCTGGTCCTTCACAGTTTGTAGAAGAGGTGTCTATATCACATAAAGGATTAATTTATGTCAGCTCTATACAGTAAAACCGCTCTAAACCACACTTTTAGTAAAGACGAATTTAGATACATGTACGTTTAGGCAGGTGGCTGCTTAATGCAGGGTGAAGGTCACACAGAAAGCTTGTAGAGGAGCTGTTTGCATGACTTTCGCCCTGCATTAAGCTGTCACTTGTTTCCAAGACCGATATTTATGCTAAATTTAACGTCCGGTTCAGACTTTTTTACTGTAATATTAACACATATCCTCCTGGTGTCGCATTTTTGCGCCTCTGAAAAAGTAACATTTTGAAACCATTGGAGCAAATGCTCTATTTATCACATTGGTTTCAACACTACACAATTCTAAAATTTTCCTTTTCTCTAGTAAATGCTCCTTTTCGGTAGATTTATTCAGAGAGGTTGGGTCTAAAATTAGTCTAGGAGGGATTGGGTTAATCCACAGTTAATCATTATCTTGATAATCGTGACTTAACCCTTTCCTTCATATAAACGCATATTCAAGCATCTGCAAATAGAGTAGACCCAGATCAGACGGTCTGCTCTGTTTGCTAGTGGAAATTGAAAGATCTGTTTCTTTTGTTTCTAAAATGACTACAATGTACCACCTTCTATATTTCATTATAACTATTATGTCCATGAATATTCAGTTGGTATTGAAATTTTGAACAAATGTAGAACAGAGAAAGGGTTAACTGCAAGGTGTTTAAACAATGTCGGATCATGATCAGGTTCCAAGCTGTCTGACACCTATTAAAAACTTGAACAAAATCGGAAGTTAGTATAAATGACAGCAAAACATATCGGAGATTTAGCAGACATCATTTTTGTAACAACAGGATCAGGCTTAACCCTTTCCCTGTTGAATATTCATGTAAGAAATAATGACATCCTGAATATTCTTTAGCTGATTTTTTTAATAATGGGATTTCTGCATTGGTAGAAACTGTAGTCAGAAGATCTATTATAATTTCATAAAGTAAGTGCAGCCCCTGTCTAAAAGGGTCTAGATACTCTATTTGCAGAGGCGTAGAAAAAAAACGATTGTATGAAGGAAAATATTAAGACGGTTTTAATAACGCCAGAAGTGCGCATGTAATGCTATTATCCACCCGACGAAGCGTGCTTGCACTGCACCTTTTCCACGAAATGTTGAAATTTGTCTTGGCACTCTAGCCACGTACAACAGTCACGCCTAACGACAATGTCACGAACCTTTATTCTAACATGCTTGTTTAACCCTCCACAGTCTATGGTTTAAATGTACAAACTGTGTTTCATTAACTCTTTCGCTGCCAATGTCGCATCTGTGATTACCTATAGATGCAAACATTTTGGATCCAGATGAGACGCCGAGTAACTCGGCGTCTCATCAGGATCCAAACAGTTTGTTACCGTGGCTATTTCTTAAAAGAAAATGAAGAAAAGTAAAAATGAAAATTTTAGCAGACGACAAAGTTTGCAGACGACACCATTTGGCAGTTCAGACGCTGTTTAACCCTTTACCGCGTGTATATTTATGAAAGAAATGATGACGTCATGAGTATCAATTAGATTAATTTTGATAACGACACATGTGACACTGGAATGGCTGACTATAGTAGAAACTGTAGAATTTCATAAGCAAACAAAGCAGACCCTGATCAGACGGCTCCTATGGGAACCGTCTGATCTGGGTCTGCTTTGTTTGCAAAGGCGCAGAAGGACGTATTAATGGAGGAATGGATTGAAAAGCATAATTATATTGGACATACGTATGTTGATATATTTTGAAATAACGGCTTTTAGTGTGTAAGTCATCGGACGAACACTATAACTAATTCTCTTAGAGGACCAAGTTTTGAACATTTTTTCACGGATCTACGCTCTTTTCTATACCTAAACAGACGTGCGAACATATGATAACATTTGGAAACACGGAAGAACCTATCATAAGCGGCTATTCATTTATTAAACCCTTTCCCTCATATAAACATGTTTTCACGCATTTGTAAACAGAGTAGACCCAGATCAGACGGCTCCTACAGGAGCCGTCTGATCAGGGTCTGCTCTGTTTGCTTTTGACATGATATAGATCTGATTCTACAGTTTTTGTCAAAGTATAGAATTTCCCTGAAAAGTCTTTTAGTTTTGAAATTCAGCATAATAGATATTCATTATTTCTTACATGATTATTGAACAGGGAAAGGGTTAAAAAGCAGGTGGTTGCTAAATGCAGCTCTACGTAATACAGAAAGTTCCTATAGGATCTTTCTGCATTACTTTTGACCTGCATTAAGCTACATGTACCATCTGCCTTATAGACCTGTTTTTGATGGCCGCTTTTAAAGACAGGTTCTACTGTAGACTGGATCATGGTAAATCGCCGGGTAGCTCGGTATCTCATCAGGATCGATCAACTATCTATGAAACCCTGACTACATTTTTAAACAGAAATTGAAACACATTAAAACCTCTCTATAACGACCACTAAATTACATCAAGTATTTTGTGTTAAAGGCAGGTGGATGCTTAAAGCAAGGTGAAAGTAAAACAGAACGCTCCTATAGGAGCGTTCTGTTTTACTTTTCAACTTGCTTTAAGCAACCAACTGCCAAAAATACCACCTAATTATCACACTTTAGTGGTCGTTATAGAGAGGTTTTACTGTACATTCGATTTTGAAACATGAAACAGACAATGACTTAAGCAGACACAATGTGTTTTTGGGGTTGCGAAATTGTTAATGTAAGGAAGCTAGACATGCCTTGATTAAATTTGTAAATGTAGTGACCATATCGGCGTCATAGTTATAAATATAACTACAGTAACGGCCTCTGGTTTGACCAAAAAGAGAGGTATAAATCTTGGTCTTAAAGGTAGGTAGTGGCTTAAAGCAGGACGAGCTGGGAGCTTAAAACATTGGAGTTTTCTGCATTACTTTCGTCATGTATTAATAAGCAAGTATATTTTTACCACATTTCCCAACACACCTTGTTTATTAAGTAGTCGCCTTCGAGAGGGTTTATTGTATTGTTACAATAGTATTTATACATATAAAGTGGCGTTCTTGGTATCGAGTTCATGACCTTTATTGGGAGAGTATTGTGAAATGTACCCACACAATACAATAGATGTACCAATCCTGAATATTTATGTATGCCAATACTACGAAACTACCCCATGGATCTAAACCAAGAAGTTCGTTATTGGTGACAATATTTATAACAAATACATGCACAGCAGAACCAGTCAAAGGCTCTTTAAAAGCGACCGTCAAAAACAGGTATAAGTATGGGTCTGTAAGGCAGGTGGTAGCTTAATTCAGGTCAAAAGTAATGCAGAAAGCTCCCATAGGAGCTTTCTGCATTACTTTTGCCCTGCATTAAGCAACCACCTGTTTTTTAAGACAACTATATTCAATAAATGAATGGTCGCTAGGGACAGGTTGTACTGTATACCGGTTCCAAAGGTTTACGATACGGAATTAATGTTGTTTCGTGTGACCTTAATTTATATGAACCTCATCTACCGTTAGTGCTCCGACATAACTACCCAAATATTGCAGACCCAAAAATATCTGCCCCTGAAGGAACAACTTGATTAGGGTATACATTAACTGTTACTACGTAACAGGAGCATTAACTATAGAAAAGGAGAATTTTAGAATTCTGTAGTTTTGAGACCATTGTGATAAATAGAGCATTTGCTCCTATGGGCGTCAAAAGGCGACAGTAGGAGGAAGTGAGTTCAGCTTCACAAACCGGTGGAGACGGACGATTAGGTGTCCGAAATATATGGGTCAACAGGATTAAATTATCAAAATGCTGCCAAAGTGACTTATTCAGCTTTACATACCCACCCGTAGCCCACCCCAAAAATAGCTGGTGTCCGAATTCTTATTGGGAAATGCGTTTACAGCAAAATCCCTCTAAACCGGAACTCTAGCAGAGAAGAATTTAATTTACTTTAGGCATGTGATTGCTTAATGCAGGCTGAAATTCCCAGAGGAGCTTTCTGTATGACTTCCATCCTGCATTAAGCTGTCATTTGTCTGCAAGCCCACTAATTTTACTAAATTTAACGTCCGTTTTTTTAGAGGTTTTACTGTGCATGTTGATTATTCAGAAACTCTGGGTATATTCGGGGTATATATTATTAATTTTTATTTTTTTTATTTTTGTGTGTGTGTGTGTGTGTGTGTGTGTGTGTGTGTGTGTGTGTGTGTGTGTGTGTGTGTGTGTGTGTGTGTGTGTGTGTGTGTGTGTGTGTGTGTGTGTGTGTGTGTGTGTGTGTGTGTGTGTGTGTGTGTGTGTGTGTGTGTGTGTGTGTGCGTGTGTGTGTGCGGTGTATTTGGTCCGGAAACATAGTAGAGCGGAATTTTGCTACTTTTAGGCAAGTGGCTGTTTAATGCAATGTGAAAGTCATACAGAAGACTCCTAGAGGACTGTCACCCTGCATTAAGCTCCCATCTGTCTCAAAGACCGATATTTATACTAAATTGAAATTCCGGTTTAGAGAGGTTTTACTGTATAGTTTGTATAGCATGTATCGACAAACGATAATAAATATTTCAAGTTCTACTTTTGTGCTAAATTCTGGTACAGTAAAACCCCGCTAATGCGATCACCTAAAACAGGTTTAATTCTGGGTGCTAGATGCAGGTGGTAGCTTAATGTCCTGCATCAAGCAACCACCTGCTTATACAGACACTCATGTTTATTCATTAAGTGGTCGCATTAGAGGGGTTCTACTGTATATTATTCTCACGCGTACAGGGATGCTTAGAACTGCAAACAGAGATGACCCAGACCATAAGTCCCCTGTTTGTCATTTAGAGCTAAGAGATAGAAATGGATTTGTATACAAACGAAAAACCCTTTTGATTTCCCCGACGCTGATTCGCGATCAGAGACAGTAAAGTCCCTTTAAACCAGACGTTAATCGGTCCTAGAGACAGATTACAGCTTAAGGCAGGATGAAAGTAAATGCAGAAAGATGCTCTAGGAGTTTTCTACATGACTTTCACTCTGCAAGTCTACAAATATCTAAATTCTTCTCTACTAGATACATTTGTATTAATATGTGGTTTTAAATTATATACAGTAAACCCCCTCTTTACGGGGCGTTACATTTACTACAAATATATGTCTTTGAAACACGTGGTAGTTGAATGCAGGGCTTTAGAAGCTTTCTTATGCATTTACTCTGCATTAAGCATCCACCTGCCTTAAAGCATCAAATATTTTCTGAACTAGGCATATACTGTACACTACCGGTATATACAGTAAAACTTCTCTAAACAGGATGTTATTGTTCAGTACAAATATCGGTCTTTGTGACAGATGGTAGCTTAATGCAGGATGAAAGAGTCATGCAGAAATCTACTAGGGGACATTTACCCCGCATTAAGCAGCCACCTACCTATTAGCATCTAAATTCGTCTGTGTTATGTGTGTAATATAAACAATTAAACCCCTTTAAACGCACATGACGTTTAATGCAGGGTGAAGTCAATGCAGAAAGATCCTCTAGGAGTTTTCTGCAAGACTTTCGACCTGCATTAAGCAGCTTCTTATCTTATGTTTCTACATTCTTCTCGGCTAAGCATGTAGTGTAGAATATACATGTATACAGTAGATCCCCTCTGAACCGGGCGTTTAATTTAGTACAAATACCATTATTTTGGAGCTTTCTTTATAACTTCCAACCTGCATTTCGCAGCCATCTACCCAAAAGTATCTCAATTTTCTCTACAATATACAATTTACTAAAAAAACAGTAAAATCTCTCTAAAACGGGCGTGAAATTTAGCAAAACTATCGGTCTTATCGAAAGATTGCATTTCAATGCAGGGCTTTAGGAACAATCTACATAACGTTTACCCTGCATTAAGCAACCACCTGCCCCAAAATATCTATGTTTCACTGCTATGCATGTGGTGTACAATATATACAGTGAACCCCCTCTAAACCGGACATTAAGTTTAGTATAAATATCAGTATTGGGGACAGGTGGCACCTTAATGCAGAGTGAAATACATCTGATTAAAGCTTCTAGAGGAGCTTTCTGCATGATATTCATCCAGCATTAAGTATCCACTTGTCAAAATTATACGGTTTAGAGGGAGTTTAATGCACATATAGCCCATTCAGTATGAAAGGGTAGAATTCGAGAGAGTTTTTTGATTGACAGACAGTACGGACTCTGGTCAGAAGGCTCCTCTCGGATCACTCTGATCTGGGTTTACACTGTTTGCAAATGCCAGTAGACTCATACATTTGTATAACACATTCAAAGGTGTGATTCGCAGAATGTGGTGCATTATTAAATTTTGTACGGTATTTAGCAAGATAATTTTTATTATTATTGATTTTCACACATATTGTTTATCTTTCCACGAGATTATATCGAGTCAGTTAATATGGTGATATGACGGAAGGAAATAATGGTTAATTTCAGGTACATTTCTGAATAAACACGTGATGTTGCTTTTTGCAAATATGCGGTACAGCGTATATTGTGGAATGAAATATAGAATATGATGTATATTCTTTTAACCATTTGCTCTAATAATATCCATGTAAGAAACATGAGACACTGTAGAATCGCGTCTATATCATAAAGAAACAGCAGACCCTGGTCAGATCGCACATACAGGAGACGGCTGAACCGGGTCTACTTTGTTCGCAAAGGTGTAGAAATGCGTATTTATGTAGTAAAGGCTGATGATATGGTACACACATGCACGCGCTAGAGAGAGGATAGAGGAAGAGAGAGACAGAGAGAGACAAAGAGAGACAGAGAGAGAGACAGAGATAGAGCGAGACAGAGAGACAGAGAGAGACAGAGACATAGAGAGACAGAGACAGACAGACAAAGAGACAGAGCCAGACAGACAGAGACAAAGAGACAGAGACAGAGAGACAGACAGACAGAGAGACAGACAGACATACAGACAAAGAGACAGACAGAGACAGACAGAGAGTGAGACAGAGAAACAGAGAGACAGACAGACAGACAGACAGACAGAAATACAGAGATGAGAGACAGAGAGACAGAGAGACAGAGATAGACACACAGAGCGATAGACAGGTACAGAGTCACAGAGAGCGGAGAGCGAGAGCCACGGATTTTGCTTGTTTGCTTGTATCGGTTTAACATCGCTTTACAGTATTTCAGTCATATTGCGACGTCCAGGTATTTACATCACCATGGTAATTACCATTACTTATTAACCTTAATCATTTACTTTATAGCATTACACGAAACAAGTGATTCGATAAGTATGCCAAATAGTATAGATATTCTATAAGCACTTAGAGCAGACTCTGACCAGACGGATCCTATATCAGTCATCCGATCTAGGTCCTATCGGTTTGAAAATGTGTCAAAAGCTATATCTTTGGAGTACAGGGTTAATGATAGTACTGTATCATTTCATTCATTCATTCGTTTCATTATCATCACAATTATTTCACATCTTTAACATGGACACTTACATGGACTGTGAATTGATTTTGGTTTTATTATTGTACCATGCATCTCAACAGACGGATCCTATAGAAGCCATCTGAGCTGGGTCTTATCTGTTTGAAAATGTGTAACATTTGAAAATGTGTAAAAAAATTGAAAATGTGTAAAAATCCATGGTCCATGCTTATAAATTATTTAGATGAGTCTGAGTTCGTTCTCAAAGGCTCAAATCTGACCAATCAAAAGCTTGAGAACTCAAATCTGGCCAATCAAAAGCTTGAGAACGAACTAAAAAGCTTTATAAGCACGGACCCTTATTTATGGAGTAAATGGTCAATGATAGAACTGTATCATTTCATTCATTCATCGTTTCATTATATTCATTATATTGGTTTCCTGCATTTAAATGATTATTGGTGATCACATTAGAGGGGTTTTACTGTATAACTGATTTCATTCAACCCAATTTATTTCTTATTTACCCTTTACTTGATGAACAGCAATGTAGCTATGGATATTTTATCATGGCATAATTTCTAATTACATGTATTCAGATCCGGAATACCTTTTATCAAGGTCAACATTAGTTGATAGTACAACAGCACACCTTTAAACGGGACGTTCAATTTAGTATAAATATCTGTATTGAATATTCAGTAAACCCCTCTAAACCGGACGCTCAATTTAGTATAAATATCGGTCTTGGTGACAGGTGGCAGCTTAATGCAGGGTGAAAGTCATGCAGAAAGTTCCCCTAGGAGCTTTCTGCATGACTTTCACCCTGCATTAAGCAGCCACCTACCTAAAAGTATCTAAATTATTTTCTTTCAGAATTCCGGTTTAGAGAGGTTTTACTGGATATGAATACATGGATAGTGACTATGGCAGAAACTGTAGAATTCTATTTATTCCACAAGCAATCAGAGCAGACCCTAATCAGACACCTCATACAGAAGCTCTATTATCTGGATAGACTCCGCGTGTTTGCAGTTGTTTTACAACTCGTGTAAGAGAATGGTTGGTGTGGCACTAAATATGACTAAAGACAAATTGTTGTTGAACATACAGCAACTCTCGATTATTTGAACACTAAAATACATACAAGTATCGATCTTTAAGACAAGTGACAGCTTAATGCATAGTGAAAGTCATGCAGAAAGCTACTCTAGGAGCTTTCTGAATGACTTTCAACATGCATTAAGCCGCCACCTGCCTAAGAGGGTCTAAATTCGTCTATACAGAAAATTCGAATAATCGAGATTTTACTGAACTTGCTTTAGTTTGAAGGCTGAAAATAGAGGACAAACGTGTTATGCTGAATCTATTGTTCTTTATTTTGCTTAATACAAATATGTTAACAACATCAAATTAAAATATATTTAAACACACCCATATGAGTGAATACCTATGCAAACACTTTGGATCCATATGAGACTCCGAGATAGTAACGAGGATCCAAACTGTTTGACACCCTGGCAGCATTTTGGCAGACAAATTGATTATAGCATGAATTTTGAAAATTTGGGTGAAAAATTCGGTAAAAATAATTTAATTTTCTCAGCAGGCTAAAGGTTAAATAATAAACAAAATAATAAATCTCTGTAAATGAGTATTACATGTATCTTGACACTAGTCTTCTTTATACTAGATGAGTCGATACAAATTTGACTTCAACTGAACTCATCCTCATAGGTATGACTCAAAGGAGTGAGGTTAATATATGAACTCATTATAGATCTGATTGTAGTTTCTACAATACAAACTGTACTGTGTGTATATGCCGTTATATAGCGTCATTATTTTTTACATGAATATTCAAATCAGAAAGGTTTAAACATAACGCCCATATGCTTTAATGGTATATATAACTATTACAGTGGTTAAACTGAATATAAAAAAAATCATAATTATAATAATTCATCAATGCTTAGCAGTATACAGTGAATCCCTCCGATACGACCATTATAACCCTTCCCTTGCTGAATTTTAAAATACATTTCTCCTTTACCCATGCCCTCTTGTATAATTACATATATCTTCACTGTGTACAAGTTTTTCGCAGTGCAACCACTGCTGTGGTTTGCACTGGTTGCACAATCAATTTGTAAATAGTGTAGACCCTCATCTGGGTCTTCACTATTTACAGGTAGGTATATTGACAAGAATAGCAAGCGAAGGGTTCAAATGATATATTAATGAGGGCCAAAACAGAAAGTTCCATCAATTTATGTTATTCCTGCACGCATTAAGCAACGACCTGCTTTTAAAGACTGAGTAAATACAGTAGAACATGTCTTAAACGGCCAACACATAGGTATATTTATGGGTCTGTGGTAGTTTAATGCAGTCTAAGTAGTTTAAGGTAGTCTAAAGCAATGCAGAAAGCTCATATAGGAGCTTTCTGCAATACTTTTGCCTGTATTTAGCAACTACTTGCTTTTTATGTTCAATAAATGAATGACCAGTTAAGGTAGGTTACATTGTAATTCATCCAAAAAGCAGGTTCTTCCTCGAAGTTTGATAAGATAGGTTTTGGTATTGGAAGAAACTGTAGTGTCAGATCTAAAAATTATTTCACAAACAGACAGAGTATATGTTGATCAGACGGCTTCTGTATACAGAAACCGTCAGACATAGGTCTACTCTGTTTGCAAATGCTTGAAGTGTTATATGGAGGAAAGGGTTAAACAAAATCTTTATCAATTTAACCCTTTCAATGATGACTATTTATGTAACAACATTCATAGTACAATTATAAGGGAGTGTGGTTATAAGAGATTACGTATGCACAATGGTTTGGCATATAATGAATTTGATTCAACTCGAAAATTCTGCTTTCAAATGTAAACGCATTTGTTGAACCTGCCAATATACCTTCCTTTTAGTTCTTGCCAAAGGGAATACTTCTTGCTGAATAAACAAAAATATCCCCAATTGCAATTAAGCCCCATAACCGCGTCAAGGTAGGAGGTAAATATGGGGTGGCCGCTTTTCCTTTTTCTAAAAAAAGAACACAGAAAATTTACAGAAAAAAGTGTTGCCCGAAGGGAAAAGATATAAAGAACCCATTTAATTGGTGACTTGTCAAAACGCTTGATCCTCTCTGAAACTACATGTACATGTCTAAATGCCAAAACGTCTATCTACAGCTGAGAGATCAAGCAATAGCCTTACGCATCTGTCCATTAAAGAAGTTTTAAATACAGTCAAATAAAAATGCAAGCGCCCTGTGAGCTTGCTAGATCAGTCAATTGCCCTTAATATAAGGTCTCTGAGCATTTGACGGTTCAGAAAAGTATCCCCTGGCAGAGATCAAATAATGAAGTTTGCTATCTACTAAAAGAGGACTCAGTTCCAGGACAGGCTGTGGTGGTTGAAATTCTGGGTTGCAGTTTGCTTCTTGCTCACAGACGATTAAATCATGCCAGACTAAGGTGTTTATAATTCAGTTTGCTTCTCAAGTAACGTAAGAGAAGTAAAATGAGGCAAAACGTACACCAGCAATATCGAGGTAAAAGAAAATTGATTCCTAGTAGTCCCTAATGTCCTATATGAAATCCTAACGCTGAGCAAGCAACCTCAAAAGTGCTGGTACACGACTGCCTAGAATACAGATAAGCTGTATTTATTTTATGTCAAAGATGCAGTTTCATTTGTACTGTAGACCCACCAAGACACCTGAAGAAATCTACCAAAATACTAAACTATCAAGACTACAAAACGATATATGAAAGTCCGAACCAAAAATGTAACATCACTGACTTGTCTATGATGTCACATTGGACCGAGAAACGACCAAAGTACCTATAAGGTGCTTGGTGGGATATAAATATATACATGTATATATGAAAACAACGCTAAACTTTAAACCAGAACAAAACTACTGCACTATACTAACTATAGACTGCTGAAATTAAAACCACCTATAAGCAAAAAGTAGACTGCATCCCAGGACATCAAACACTGTAGTATGTCCGGAAATCGAACCCTCTGCCAGTAGATGTAAAAAACGGACGGTAGGCTAAGAAATACTCATTGAGCTTTAACCTTAACCCAATCTAAACGTGCGTGCAAGTAGGACGATATAAGAAACAGACATTTTTATGACATCGGTCCCACATTAGACCATGACACACACTGTACCAATAAAACATTAATCACATTGACTGATCGGGATGAGAATAAATATGGACAGTGCTTTCAATATCTCAAACCTTAGGGCAACAAAACTAGCGAAGTAGTTATAAACGTACAATTGTTCGCAGAAAAAGGAAAATTGGCCATTAGAATGAACGTATGGCGCATTTCTAACTATTTGGTGACAGTATAGACCCAGAACAAATTCCTCACTGTTCTAAGTGAGGCATTTGGATTGGATCGCCACTGCCTGAACAAAACGTCACAGCATCCTCGAGTCCTTGCAGCTTTCTCGTCCGATTATCTTCCTTTTCGCCCCTTTTCAACACTCGTACCACGCCGTAGATGCTAAATTTGAATAAAAACAATAACATGAAAATATATATCTCTATACCAATGGATATTGGGCGAAAACCAAAGAAAAAATTCAGTGAAGCAACATAGTTCGTCTGGCTAATTTATGCCAAGTGTTTAGATACAGATTACAGGCATCTTTTCCCTTTATTGGATCGTTGTTAGCTTTAAGTTAACCGAACGTGTTTTATCCTGATAACCGGGAAATGAAAATAACAAACAGTTTGATCTAGATCAGATGATCGGTGTGTAGTCAATGGCCAAGTTGTTTGTTACAAGGTCAATAAAGTAAACCCTCGCTATAGCGACACGATAATATTATGAATAAATATAAGAATCTATAAGACTGTTTAATGCGGAGCGAAAGTAGTGAAGACAGTGGCTGAGGGAGATTTCTGCATGTCTTTCATCCTGCGCTAAACTAAATCCAGATTTAAACATATTTTAAACCATTTTGAAGAGGTTTTGCTGCTGTTTAACCCATTACATCATAGGTTTTTTAAGATATAGCATCTTTGAATATATCTACCGAAAAGGAGAATTAAATAGAATAAATGAAATTATTAGAAGTTTGAAACCATTGTGATAAATAGAACATTTGCTCCTATAGGAGCAAATGCTCTATTTATCACAATGGTTTCACAAAGTGACTTTTACAGAGTCGCCCAAATCGTCAATATGAGGGAATGGGTTAAATGCATTGGGTATTTGATTAAAAAATAGCGGATCAGCAATTTTTCACAATATAATGATGCTAGCATTTAAAACATGATGGCTTACCCAGAAGTCCAATACATAATGCCATGGACTCCAATCTCCAGCATTCTGTCATTCTGTCGCCAATGTTATTCCGCTAAGTCGCGGTTGGTTCCTCCCCGTCGTCTTGTGGTTGCTGGCCTCTTCATTCGTCCTTGATGTTCCAATGCAGCTACCCTACTTCTTCGGACCCGCCCACTCGGCCCAATGGGAACTATCCGTGAAGATAGTCGTCGTGGAAGACTCTTATAACGCCTTGCAGCCAGTCAGGGTTTGGGGACTTCGACGTTACAGAGCTGAATAGTCTGCCTTGGTCCACCGTCGTCTCGTCATCTGGTCTCTCTGGTGTCATCGTGGTCCTGTCATCTTGGGTTCCATCTGTTCTGCAAAAAACTTAATACAAAAGAAGGTTAAGGCTGAAAAGAAATTTTGGATTAGGACATATATAACAACACTAACAACAATACATATACAAGTACACTCAAAACACAATTGCAAAACAAAACTAGCTATACAAATACTACTAACAACCATACATGTAATTAGAAAAAACCGAGTTGACGATCAACTTCTAAAAGCGCGATGTGGTACCACTAACAAAAATAAACATATCAAACACTCTAAACCCATATATATCAGTAAACTAAATACAAAAGAAGGTCAAGGCTGAAAAGAATTTATAGATTAGAACATATATAACAACAATACATATACAAGAACACTCAAAATACGAATATCAATAATATCACAACAAAACTAAACTAGCAATACAAATATTATCAATAACGACGAGAAAAAAACCCCGAGTTGGTCGACCAGCTTCAAAACGCGCGCGATTCGGTATCACATACAAACATATCAAACAATCTTAATATATCACCAAGTAAACTATAAACAAACCTAATTAACCTGAACCCTGTGTGCACACATCAAACCTAAACCCTGCTGTTCTCCTGTGTAGTTGTGGCCTCATGTCGTCGCAGCTCCCGGTGTTGGTCCTTGTCGTAGTTCCTCTTCGTCACCCTCCATGGCGACCCATAAGGGTCCCATACAACACTAGTACCACGCCGTAGATGCTAAATTTGAATAAAAACAATAACATGAAAATATATATCTCTATACCAATGTATATTGGGCGAAAACCAAAGAAAAAATTCAGTGAAGCAACATAGTTCGTCTGGCTAATTTATGCCAAGTGTTTAGATACAGATTACAGGCATCTTTTCCCTTTATTGGATCGTTATTAGCTTTAAGTTAACCGAACGTGTTTTATCCTGATAACCGGGAAAGGGAATTAACAAACAGTTTAATCTAGATCAGATGATCGGTGTGTAGTCAATGGCCAAGTTGTTTGTTACAAGGCCAATAAAGTAAACCCTCGCTATAGCGACACCATAGTATTAAGAATGAATATAAGAATCTATAAGACTGTTTAATGCGGAGCGAAAGTAGTGAAGACAGTGGTTGAGGGAGATTTCTGCATGTCTTTCATCCTGCGCTAAACTAAATCCAGATTTAAACATATTTTAAACCATTTTGAAGAGGTTTTGCTGCTGTTAAACCCATTACATCATAGGTTTTTTAAGATATAGCATCTTTGAATATATCTACCGAAAAGGAGAATTAAATAGAATAAATGAAAAATTTTAGAAGTTTGAAACCATTGTGATAAATAGAACATTTGCTCCTATATGAGCAAATGCTCTATTTATCACAATGGTTTCACAAAGTGACTTTTACAGAGTCGCCCAAATCGTCAATATGAGGGAATGGGTTAAATGCATTGGGTATTTGATTAAAAAATAGCGGATCAGCAATTTTTCACAATATAATGATGCTAGCATTTAAAACATGATGGCTTACCCAGAAGTCCAATACATAATGCCATGGACTCCAATCTCCAGCATTCTGTCATTCTGTCGCCAATGTTATTCCGCTAAGTCGCGGTTGGTTCCTCCCCGTCGTCTTGTGGTTGCTGGCCTCTTCATTCGTCCTTGATGTTCCAATGCAGCTACCCTACTTCTTCGGACCCGCCCACTCGGCCCAATGGGAACTATCCGTGAAGATAGTCGTCGTGGAAGACTCTTATAACGCCTTGCAGCCAGTCAGGGTTTGGGGACTTCGACGTTACAGAGCTGAATAGTCTGCCTTGGTCCACCGTCGTCTCGTCATCTGGTCTCTCTGGTGTCATCGTGGTCCTGTCATCTTGGGTCCCATCTGTTCTGCAAAAAACTTAATACAAAAGAAGGTTAAGGCTGAAAAGAAATTTTGGATTAGGACATATATAACAACACTAACAACAATACATATACAAGTACACTCAAAACACAATTGCAAAACAAAACTAGCTATAAAAATACTACTAACAACCATACATGTAATTAGAAAAAACCGAGTTGACGATCAACTTCTAAAAGCGCGATGTGGTACCACTAACAAAAAATAAACATATCAAACACTCTAAACCCATATATATCAGTAAACTAAATACAAAAGAAGGTCAAGGCTGAAAAGAATTTATAGATTAGAACATATATAACAACAATACATATACAAGAACACTCAAAATACGAATATCAATAATATCACAACAAAACTAAACTAGCAATACAAATATTATCAATAACGACGAGAAAAAACCCCCGAGTTGGTCGACCAGCTTCAAAACGCGCGCGATTCGGTATCACATACAAACATATCAAACAATCTTAATATATCACCAAGTAAACTATAAACAAACCTAATTAACCTGAACCCTGTGTGCACACATCAAACCTAAACCCTGCTGTTCTCCTGTGTAGTTGTGGCCTCATGTCGTCGCAGCTCCCGGTGTTGGTCCTTGTCGTAGTTCCTCTTCGTCACCCTCCATGGCGACCCATAAGGGTCCCATACAACACTAGTACCACGCCGTAGATGCTAAATTTGAATGAAAACAATAACATGAATATATATATCTCTATACCAATGGATATTGGGCGAAAACCAAAGAAAAATATTCAGTGAAGCAACATAGTTCGTCTGGCTAATTTATGCCAAGTGTTTAGAT
Source organism: Azorinus chamasolen (assembly GCA_963576725.1). Taxonomy (NCBI): domain Eukaryota; kingdom Metazoa; phylum Mollusca; class Bivalvia; order Cardiida; family Solecurtidae; genus Azorinus; species Azorinus chamasolen. The sequence continues at coordinate 41,350,813 of OY755246.1, read as the reverse complement.
ACAGATTACATGCATCTTTTCCCTTTATTGGATCGTTATTAGCTTTAAGTTAACCGAACGTGTTTTATCCTGATAACCGGGAAAGGGAATTAACAAACAGTTTAATCTAGATCAGATGATCGGTGTGTAGTCAATGGCCAAGTTGTTTGTTACAAGGTCAATAAAGTAAACCCTCGCTATAGCGACACCATAGTATTAAGAATGAATATAAGAATCTATAAGACTGTTTAATGCGGAGCGAAAGTAGTGAAGACAGTGGCTGAGGGAGATTTCTGCATGTCTTTCATCCTGCGCTAAACTAAATCCAGATTTAAACATATTTTAAACCATTTTGAAGAGGTTTTGCTGCTGTTAAACCCATTACATCATAGGTTTTTTAAGATATAGCATCTTTGAATATATCTACCGAAAAGGAGAATTAAATAGAATAAATGAAAAATTTTAGAAGTTTGAAACCATTGTGATAAATAGAACATTTGCTCCTATATGAGCAAATGCTCTATTTATCACAATGGTTTCACAAAGTGACTTTTACAGAGTCGCCCAAATCGTCAATATGAGGGAATGGGTTAAATGCATTGGGTATTTGATCAAAAAATAGCGGATCAGCAATTTTTCACAATATAATGATGCTAGCATTTAAAACATGATGGCTTACCCAGAAGTCCAATACATAATGCCATGGACTCCAATCTCCAGCATTCTGTCATTCTGTCGCCAATGTTATTCCGCTAAGTCGCGGTTGGTTCCTCCCCGTCGTCTTGTGGTTGCTGGCCTCTTCATTCGTCCTTGATGTTCCAATGCAGCTACCCTACTTCTTCGGACCCGCCCACTCGGCCCAATGGGAACTATCCGTGAAGATAGTCGTCGTGGAAGACTCTTATAACGCCTTGCAGCCAGTCAGGGTTTGGGGACTTCGACGTTACAGAGCTGAATAGTCTGCCTTGGTCCACCGTCGTCTCGTCATCTGGTCTCTCTGGTGTCATCGTGGTCCTGTCATCTTGGGTTCCATCTGTTCTGCAAAAAACTTAATACAAAAGAAGGTTAAGGCTGAAAAGAAATTTTGGATTAGGACACATATAACAACACTAACAACAATACATATACAAGTACACTCAAAACACAATTGCAAAACAAAACTAGCTATACAAATACTACTAACAACCATACATGTAATAAGAAAAAACCGAGTTGACGATCAACTTCTAAAAGCGCGATGTGGTACCACTAACAAAAAATAAACATATCAAACACTCTAAACCCATATATATCAGTAAACTAAATACAAAAGAAGGTCAAGGCTGAAAAGAATTTATAGATTAGAACATATATAACAACAATACATATACAAGAACACTCAAAATACGAATATCAATAATATCACAACAAAACTAAACTAGCAATACAAATATTATCAATAACGACGAGAAAAACCCCCCGAGTTGGTCGACCAGCTTCAAAACGCGCGCGATTCGGTATCACATACAAACATATCAAACAATTAATATATCACCAAGTAAACTATAAACAAACCTAATTAACCTGAACCCTGTGTGCACACATCAAACCTAAACCCTGCTGTTCTCCTGTGTAGTTGTGGCCTCATGTCGTCGCAGCTCCCGGTGTTGGTCCTTGTCGTAGTTCCTCTTCGTCACCCTCCATGGCGACCCATAAGGGTCCCATACAACACTAGTACCACGCCGTAGATGCTAAATTTGAATAAAAACAATAACATGAAAATATATATCTCTATACCAATGTATATTGGGCGAAACCCAAAGAAAAAAATTCAGTGAAGCAACATAGTTCGTCTGGCTAATTTATGCCAAGTGTTTAGATACAGATTACAGGCATCTTTTCCCTTTATTGGATCGTTGTTAGCTTTAAATGGAAAAGTAGTAAAGTCAAGCAGGCAAAGCCACATGCAAGACGCAACCACCACCAAAACACCGATAGACAGCATGACACACACAACCACACACCCAAACGCACACACACACACACACACATGTTACTTATAGCCGAAGATGGAACATGAAAAGATGAAGCAGAAGACAATTTTAGAGGTTTAATACAAACTGACGGGTGTAGTGATTGGAAACCGAACGTGTTTTATCCTGATAACCGGGAAATGGAATTAACAAACAGTTTGATCTAGATCAGATGATCGGTGTGTAGTCAATGGCCAAGTTGTTTGTTACAATGTCAATAAAGTAAACTCTCGCTATAGCGACACCATACTATTATGAATAAATATAAAAATCTATAAGACTGTTTAATGCGGAGCGAAAGTAGTGAAGACAGTGGCTGAGGGAGATTTCTGCATGTATTTCATCCTGTGCTAAACTAAATCCAGATTTAAACATATTTTAAACCATTTTGAAGAGGTTTTGCTGCTGTTTAACCCATTACATCATAGGTTTTTAAGATATAGCATCTTTGAATATATCTACCGAAAAGGAGAATTAAATAGAATAAATGAAATTTTTAGAAGTTTGAAACCATTGTGATAAATAGAACATTTGCTCCTATATGAGCAAATGTTCTATTTATCACAATGGTTTCACAAAGTGACTTTTACAGAGTCGCCCAAATCGTCAATATGAGGGAATGGGTTAAATGCATTGGGTATTTGATTAAAAAAATAGCGGAACAGCAATTTTTTATAATATTATGATGCTAGCATTTAAAACATGATGGCTTACCCAGAAGTCCAATACATAATGCCATGGACTCCAATCTCCAGTATTCTGTCATTCAATATCTAAAACAAAGAAAAAGATGGATATTACAACTTGAATCCAACCCTGCAATATGTAATATACATCGCAAAATTTGGGTCTTAAAATTGGCGAACAATTGTTTAAAACTGTAACAGTTAGGCTACTGTTAACCTTTTCACTGTTCTATGTTTATTCCAAATTGTGATACCTACTGATTATTCATAGCCAAAATAGTTAAAATGAAATATGGGAGGTGGAAGGTTGTGGCCATTATACTAAGTAAATGGACAGGCATTTCAAATTCCATTAGTAAACAGAGCAGACGCTGATCAGACGGCTCCTCTAGGAGCCGTCTGATATGGGTCTACTGTGCTTGCTTGTGTGAAAACTCGTTTATATGAAGGAAAGGGTTAACTGAACAGTTTGAGTGCTAAACGGTATGGATCCTGACCAGTCGCCAAATAATTCGGTCTCCCGTCGGAATTTGCATATGTATATACATGTACATCACTTGATATCAAACTTTATTTTGTATATATATATATATTCACTGTGTACACGTATTTCGCTGTACAATTACTGCTGTGGAGTGCACTGGTTTGCACAATCAACTTGTAAATAGTGCAAACCCCTGATGGGACAGCTCCTGCAGGAGCTGTCTCATCTGGGTCTTCAAAATTTACAGGTAGGTATATTGACGTGAATAGCAAGCGAAGGGTTAATAACTTATCAAGTCACTACTAAGCACCGACTTGCCGAGGACTTTACACACGACGATGTATGAACAATTTGTCTATGACTCCTGTTCCACCAGGAGGGGCCAGGTTGTGCCCATACCTAGAATAAAAACGTGAAAGTTGTAAAATATCCGTAATAGTAGTTGAATTATACATGCACTTCGCGGTTACATCATCGGTGTCAAACAGTTTGTGTCGTATTGAGAATATGCGTCTCTATCTAGATTCAAATGCCTTTCAAAAGTAATTATGAATGTCCGGACGTTGTGCTCAGTATTGATCAGTACCCAGTTTTAGCATTTAGATATTTTCACTGTAGACAGTTTATCCGGTTAACTTAATTAAATAAACATGAAACAATGGTATGTATGGATAAACTTATCACGTACGACACATTTTCATTCAATGGCGAGACCATTATTTTATGTATGTATAATTCATATTTTTTTTTATTTATCGATTAAAAGTGTCCATAGGTAGCGACATCGAACCGGTTGTGTGATACACATGTGTATACAAATGCTGAAAAGCACGCAGGACCCAGCCGAGTTGAAAACATTAGTATTGAGCAATTTATAAAATAAATCTACAGCATTTCATATTCGGAAATAAATATTCATGTGCCTGTTATGATAACAGTAAAACCATTTAAATAAGTGAAAACTATACACATCAGATGTTCTCCGTTAACATTTTTCAAAACTTGTTTGTTTCAGTTCAGCAGATTCCACGTGTATATACAGTGAAACCTCTCTAAACCGGACGTTAAATTTTGTATAAATATCAGTCTTGGTGGTAGCTTTATGCAGGGTGAAAGCAATGCAGAAAGCTTCTGTTGGAGCTTTCTGCATGACTTTCACACTGCATTAAGCAGCCACCTGCTTAAAAGTATCTAAATTCTGCTTTACTAGAATTCCGGTTTAGAGGGGTTTTACTGTACTTCACAAAGTAAGTTCGATACCGCCACCTGTGTATTAATAGTTCAATACCGATTCCTGTGTATTTATCTGCAAAGTTTTACGTCCACCATAATGAAGCTCTGTATTTCAAGGACTATGTTATCACGTTTTAACCCTTTCCTTCATGAATATGCATGTAAGATGTAAGAAATAATGGTACTATGGATATGAATCCGAAGAATATCTATACGTGTCATGACAGAAACTGTAGCATGTGAGATCTATATAATTCCATAAGTAAACGGAACAGACACTGGTCAGACTAGAGCTTGACTTCTTGTACAATGTATCATCTACCTTTGACCGGAGTTCTATAATTTTTACTCGTTTATACACATGTAAACTGTAAAGGTTCAACCTAGTTACAGAAATCATGGGTAAACCGAATAACACAGGACGCATTTATCCTTTACTTAATATAGACGCGTGTTTACGTATATTCCACCAGGAAGCTGTCTATCAGGGTCTGTTCTAGTTGCCAATGAAATATGAATTAGAAGAATGTCTATAATTTAACAGCATACAATTGCAGGCAATTTTGATCATGACAGAAACTAGTTATTCCATAAGCAAACAGAGCAGGCCCTGATAAGGAAGCTCCTACAGGGACCGTCTGATCCGTGTATAGTTTGTTTCCAAAGATGCCAAATGCATTATCTCTATGATGTAAAGGTTGACACGAATCATCTAACATCTAACGCGTATTCAAATCTTAACCCTTCGCTTGCTATTCACGTCAATAGACCTACCTGTAAATAGTGAAGACCCAAATGAGAAAGCTCCTGCAGGAGCTGTCTCATCAGGGTTTGCACTATTTACAAATTGATTGTGCAACCAGTGCACTCCACAGCAGTGATTGCACAGCGGAATATATGTACACAGTGAAGGACAACAGGGCATGGGTAAAGAAGGAGAAATGTATTTTTAAAATTCAGCAAGAGAAGGGTTCATATTTAATATGCATTCCTTGAATATTAATGTAAGAAGTAATGGCATCAATAATATTAATTAAGATACATTTGTAACCGGGTGTTCTTATTCAGAAACATACACGCTCAGACCCGGGATCGAACACGGGTCGCCAGGTTCTTAGTCATACACTCTACCACGTCGCCGTAAAAACGTTCTTGTACAGCAAGGCCGTGCAAGTTATGATAAACCTACACACTGTGAAACATTTTTATACTGACATGTGCACACAGAAAGTTTTGGCAAAGGCAGAAACTGTAGAATCAGATCAATATTACATAATCAAACAGAGTAGATCCTGATAACTCCTATTGAAACCATCTGGTCACGGTCTACTCTGTTTACAAAGGCGTTAAAGACGTAACTAATGGATTGAAACCAAAATACTCAAATTGGACACATGCAAACCAATTATGAATCTGAAGTGATTGACACGAAGCCTATGGAGCAAATGCTCTAATTATCACAAGGGTTTCTAAATGCGACTTTTACAGAGACGCCAAAATTCGTCACTAGGTGTAATGTCTTAACTGGATGAAGATTAATCCTTTACCTCAAAGAGACAAACATTTGACACCTTCATACACAGGGTAGACACTCCAGCAGGAGCCGCCTGTTCGTGTTAGCTTATCCAGTAATATAGTTTTTACAGTTTTTTTAAAAACAATGTGATGACAATATCCTGGAATAACCCCCCCCCCCCACACACACACACACACACACACGCGCGCGCGCGCGCGCCTCCACTGTTATTTCAATATTCCGGAATTAATATATATATATAAATACAAACTTTTATGGAGGAAGAAGCAAGGGTAATCCGATTCATTCCATAAAAGACGGATGGAGAGAGTGGGTCACTATTCCTTGATATTGCCGTCTTGAGTTCATATGCCATTAATATTTAGGACGACATCATTTCTTAACCCTTTACTCCATAAATACGCCTTTTCACGCCTTGGCAAGAAGAGTAGACCTCATTCAGACGGTTCCTAAAACACTGCAAACTCCACCATGGAGCAAACTCCTAGACCACAGTTAGTTGTCAAACAATGTGAAAAGAAACAGGTAACAAATGATAATACTCACTGGCCTGTGTACTCTAGCCAGACTCCTCAATTTCACAAACATAGCCAGACTCCTCAATTTCACAAACACAGAAACACTTGCAGCAGTCATCTACGAAGTTTGGTGAACGAATGATTTCGTTGTAGTTTTCTTTTGTCATTATCCACACCTGCGAGATTTTTGCTGGAAAGCGTGCAAATACGAGTCGAATAGCCAACAACTCGCGATATTTTCGATTCAGCCAATGATTGAAGTTCAATTGGACCATGTATAAATCTAATCTTAGAAAATTGCTCCCCATATGATAGATCTCAAATAAGATGATCCATTAGACAATCAATGATTTCTCAATGCTCTCTCGTCCACATTTCCACTATTGTATCAACTCTGTAATGTTATTATTCAGTACATGTACTTTCTTTCCCAATAATATGCAGAACATATATATTTTCATATCTCCACCTAACCCGTAACTCATTAAAATTGTCACTTTTTTAGACAACTCCGGGCGTGGTGGAAACACGAGAGAAATGTTTCGTTAACGCGTTTTATATATAGACGTTGAATTGTCCATCTATCATTTTAGTCAAACTGTAATACAGTAGAATCCGCCTTAAGCGGTCATTCATTTATTGAACACAAGAGTCTCAAAACTCAGGTGGTTGCTTTATGTAGGGCAAACGTATTGCAGAAAGCTCCTGTAGGAATTTCCTGCATTACTTTTCACCGGCATTAAGTTACCACATACCTTACAGACCCATTAATAGACCTCTTTTTGATGGCGGCTTAAGGCAAATTCTACTGTACTGGTCAAAGTCGTACATACAGGGAGTCAGCTGGATATAGATATCAGACATAGTTTGTCAAAGTCGTACATGCAGGTTGTCAGCTGGATATAGGGATAACATGTTATATATAAAGATTAACTCTTTCCTTCATATAAACGTTTTTCACGCATTTACAAACAGAGTAGACCCAGACCAGACGGCTCCTGTAGGATCGGTATCTGATCTGTTTGCTGATTGAATTTGTACGGTTTGTTTACTTTCTAAATTGGCTTCAGTGTTCTACCTATATTATTTGTTATAGTGTCACCCCTACTAAAAGGGCAGGCCAGTATGACTAATGAAACACCTTATTCTCTTTCGCAATACCTCCTAAGTCTTCACCCTTAATGTTAGGTACCAGGTAGACAGGCAATTGTAATCATTCTTTTCTTAGATAGCGGATATATCTAAAAAAACCATGACGGGGCTCTTAGTCGACCACCTACATACATGTACTAGTCTCTAGGTGGATGTCACGGATGTGTGTGTGTGTGTGTGTGTGTGTGTGTGTGTGTGTGTGTGTGTGTGTGTGTGTGTGTGTGTGTGTGTGTGTGTGTGTGTGTGCGTGCGTGCGTGCGTGCGTGCGTGCGTGCGTGCGTGCGTGCGTGCGTGCGTGCGTGCGAGCGAGCGAGCGAGCGAGCGTGCGTGCGTGCGTGCGTGCGTGCGTGCGTGCGTGCGTGCGTGCGTGCGTGTGTGTGTATGGGGGTATATTCCAGTTAAATATAATCGCTGTGACTATGACTTAGCAGTCACGTTTACATTTTGCAGAGGCGCTTGTAGAGTCCTCCTGGTCAGAGTCTACTATGTGTGCTTCTGAACGTCATGGCAAAAAGTTCCGTTGTTCATAATGCCATTTAAAACTTCAGGTTATAAATATTCATAAAGTCATTATTTCCTACATGAATATTCATGGGGTAAAGTGTTTACAAGAACAAGACCAATGTGTCAAAAACAAGAAACAACATCTGGAGTGTCCAAAGTTGTTGTTTTGTTTCTTAATTTACAAGCGTTTTTTTTTTTAATTTACAGCTGTTACTGTATAAGTAAACACTTCCACGGTGTTTTGATGCAGTAAATTCTTTCTAAACAAGTCCTGTAACTTCGTATCAATGTCTGTCGTATCCCATTCCCTCACATTGACACCTTTTGACGCCTCTGATAAATAGATAAATAGTTTCAAAACTACACAATTCTAAACTTTTCATTTCTCTAATAAATACTCCTTTTCGGTAGGTTTATTCAAAGAGGTCGGGTCTAAATAGCCTATGAAGTAATGGGTTAAAGGCAGGTGACAGCTTAAGCAGAAAGCTCCCGTGGGAGTATCTGTGCCACTTTCTCCATGCATTAAGCTGCTACATGTATGTGTTCAAACCCGAAACTTATGGTTAATTGTTTCCCTGTTCAGTACTCATGTAAGAAATAAAGGCATCATGAATATCTACAGCCGATATTTTTATAATGGCATTTGTAGACAGGGTTGTTTTGCTTTTGTTAAAAACTATAATGTCGAGCCGACCGGTATTATAATTTCATAAGCAAACAGATCAGACTCTAATCAGACGTATCCTACAAGAATCGTCTGATCTTGGTTTACTCTGTATGCGTGAAAACACGTTTATATGAGGGAAATGTTTAATTAAGTGCTCGACTTAGCGATATTTCACTGTAATTATTTCCCAAGTTATAAATTAGATTTTGATAACCTTTATAAACAATATAATTCCAGCTGATACGTTAAGTAATCAAAACATAGTTTGCGTTTTAACCCTTTTTCCTCGTATAAACGCATTTTCGCGCATTTGAAAACAGAGTAGACCCAGATCAGACAGCTCCTATGGGATTCTACTCCTGGGTCTACTTTGTTTGCAAATGCATGCGAGGGAAAGGATTGAACGACATACAGTCTGTCTCGAAATCGGATTAAGGAGCATTTTTCCTCTGTGGACGATATATTTGATCGGTATGCTCAAAGTTTAATGCCCACATTGTTTCAATCTGGGACTGATGAGCGTTATAACACGTGGACTAAAGTCTGAAGTTTTGCAGAGTCAGTGGCTGCATTGTGCGAATACATATACAGTAAACCCTCTCTATAACGACCACTGAATTGTGTTAATTAGTTGGTATTTTGGGCAGGTGGTTGCTTAAAGCAAGGTGAAAGTAAAACAGAACGCTCCTATAGGAGCGTTCTGTTTTACTTTCACCTTGCTTTAAGCATCCACCTGCCTTTAACACAACATATTTAATGTAATTTAGTGGTCGTTATAGAGAGGTTTTACTGTACATGTATATAGATACACAGTGTAACGTTTTGCAAACAAAGTAGATCCAGATTACACTTGTTACCATAGTTTGATAAAATTCTAGTACATGTACAGTAAAAAAACCTCTAAAGCGACCGCTTGAAATGAATATACATGTGTGTCTTCATAAGCAGGTGGTTGCTTAATGCAGGGCAAAAGTAATGCTCCTAGAGCTTTCTGCATTACTTTTGTCCTGCGTTAAGCTACCACATGCATCTAGCACCCAGAATTATACCTCTTTTAGGTGATCGCATTAGCGGGGTTTTACTGTATATGATTTCATCATCTTTGTAAAGCGAACCAGTTTCCCTAATGAATATTCACGTAAGAATCATGATAGCATCAATATATAATGACATTATCTACAAGATTTATTTGACAATTGTAGAACCAGATGTGCATTATTTCAAACATAGCATACCCAGAACTGACGGCTCCTACAGGAAACCATTGTGATAACTGTTGAAACCATTATGGTAAATAGAGTATTTGCTCCTATAGGAGCAAATGCTCTATTTAGCACAATGGTTTCAAACTACAAAATTCTAAAATTTTCATTTACATGCAGTAAAACTGTCTTAACCCATTCCCTCATATTGACGGCTTTTGATGACTCTGTAGAAGTCACTTTATGAAACCATCGTGATAAATAGAGCATTTGCTCCTATAGGAGCAAATGCTCTATTTATCACAATGGTTTCAAACTACAAAATTCTAAAATATTCCCTTTCTCTAGTTAATGCTCCTTTTCGGTAGATTTATTCAAAGTGGTTGGATCTAAAAATAGCCTATGATGTAATGGGTTAAACAACAGGTTGAAACGTAATGTATGGCAGAAGTTTTTAACCCTTTCCCTGTTCTATGTTAATTTGTATAAATTTCAATACCTAATGAATATTCATAGACAAAATATTTATAATAAAATGTAGAAGGTGATACACTGAAACTGTTTAGAATTTCATTAGCAAAAAAACAGATCCTGATCAGACGGCTCCTATAGGAGCCGCCTGATCTTGGTCTACTCTGTTTGCAAATGCGTGAAGAAGCCTTTAAATGAAGGAACAATTTAGAGCTTCCTGTATATTTCTGTTCTGCATTTAATTATCAACCAACTTTAAGGTCCAGTCGAAAGACTTCTTTTAGATGGATGTTTAACCCATTACCTCATAGGCTATTTTAGATACAACATCTTTGAATAAATCTACCGAAAAGGAGCATTAACTAGAGAAAGGGAATATTTTAGAATTTTGTAGTTTGAAACCATTGTGATTAATAGAGCATTTGCTCCTATAGGAGCAAATGCTCTATTTATCACGATGGTTTCATAAAGTGACTTCTACAGAGTCGTCAAAAGCCGTCAATATGAGGGAATGGGTTAAGACAGTTTTACTGCATGTCGTCTTGTTTAGAATTTTCGTGGAGTGGATGACTTGATTACAATACGTAACCTGGATACAAAATGTAATGAGAGCAGGCCCAGATTAAACTACTCCTTCAGTTATCAAAAGTGTGCCAAATGAACTTATCTTGATACACTTGCGACCTACGGACAAGTTTGTGATCTTCTTCACTATTTTCTCTCATAACTTAAGCAGTTGTTCCACTATCTTTTGCTTTGTTAATTTATGTAATCATGTTGCTTACATGCTGATTCAGAACGTGTGCCTACGTAAACTGTGAACAAATAAAAACTATTTTAATTTGATTCCCGTAGGTCTCATCGGCAAAGAACTCTGTAGAAACTCAACGAAATGAAATTAGGATTCATTTTTTTTTCTCAAAATTTATAATGGCAACAAATAATTGTAAAACTTTTAAATCAGGGCTAGTCATCGATTTTCTCATGATCTTGCACGTATCCAAGATATCTCATTGTAGTATAGTAAATGCAATATTATAACTCTCTCCATATGGTAGATTGGATCCAGATGAGACGCTGAGTAATTTGGAGGTTCATCAAGATCCAAATTGCTTGACACTCAAAGAGATTAACTATTATTTGAGAATTGTAGCAGAGGTTATGTTTGCAGACGAAAGTTATACAGTTGAACTTCGATATCTCGAACTTCAAGGGACCATACAACTTACTTTGAGATAACAGATGTTCGAGTCATCCGATTTCTGATCTGAGCAATTTCTCAAGTTCACAGCTTAAGGCATGTCTAAAGTAATTTTGAAAGCTCCTGCAGGAACTTTCAGCATTACTTTCGACCTGCATTGAGCTGTCACATGTGTTTCTAAATATGTATAGTGATACATTTTAGAACAATTTTGTGTTGTAAATTTTGGAATGCACGAACGTTTACTTCGAGTTATCCCGAAGTTCGAGTTATCCGAGTCGAGATATCGAAGCTCAACTGTATTGCTGATAGAGATAATATGAACAGGCTATTTAGTGACAGTCGATGTGTGAAAGTGATACGTAAGACAATCTTTACCACTTGGATATACAGGGTGTAGTCCACAAAAAAAACCCGAACCCGGGATAAAGACCTGCAAGTTATCCCATTTCTGTCAATATTGCTAACTTAAATTAAAAGTTTACACATGTAGATTAGAAGGGACAACATATTGCCATATGTTGTCTAAATTTTGTCTAAACATATTCATTGGTTTTTAAGATATCAGCATTTAAATGAAAGCACCCAAAAACTCCGTTTTTAACATGATATAAGCATGGTCTATGCAATGTACGAATATCATGTTGCATTCATTAAAAGACTCATATCTTTAAAACCAATGTATATTTTTATGAGAAATTTGGCAGACATATGCACAAATGACTTATCTACAACAGTAAATATTTATATTTTAATGTGTCCGGTTACATTGGTTAAAACACACATTTGATCCAGGGTTCCGTTTTTTTTGGACATCCTGTATACAGTGGAATATCCCTTTTGTGGTTAACCTTTTTTCCAAATTTCAATACCTACTGAATATCCATGGACAAGTAGTTATGATGAAATATCAATGATGGAACATTGTAGCCATTTCAGAACGTAAAGAAACAGAACTTTAATATTCTATTAGCAAACAGAGCAGACACTGATAAGACGGCTCCTATAGGTCTGGGTCTATTATGTTTGCAAATGCGTGAACACGCATTCATATGAAGGAAATGGTTATAACACTTTCTTATTCATATGCCATTATGAATATTAACCCTTCGTTTGCTATTCGCGTCAATATACCTACCTGTAAATAGTGAAGACCCAGATGAGACAGCTCCTGCAGGAGCTGTCTCATCAGGGTCTGCACTATTTACAAGTTGATTGTGCAACCAGTGCACCCCACAGCAGTTATTGCACAGCGACATACTTGTACACAGTGAAGATATATTTAATTATACAACAGGACATGGGTAAAGAAGGAGAAATGTATTTTAAAATTCAGCAAGCGAAGGGTCAAGATAATTAATTTTCATTCAAATATTACTTCTTACATGAATAACAAAATCAAAAGTCCGTATATGTTATGATTGTTTTTAACATATTTGCTCCCAGTGGTTCTTCCATGCTTATATATTGGATTAGTCTATCTCTTATCTAAGGGATGACTGGTCTAAATTTTCAATTTCGTATTGTTTTATATTGAAATTCCTATCAGCAAACAATGTAGACTCTGATCAGACGCCGCATTATGCGGCGTCTGAGCAGAGTCTACACTGTTTGCCTACGTCCAATATATGGGATCGTGGGAGCAAATGGGTTAAGTTGAAAGAAAGCTAGTGAAAATTTCCGTCTGAATCAACTACCTGTGCACAAACGCCATAAATTTAAGCTCTTAACCCCTTTCCTATTCAGTATTCGTGTATAATATAATGACAAAGATATTTATTTGCCCAATTTATAATGTAAACTTATCAAGGTATATTTTGCTTTGACCAAAAGTTGCAAATGCAACATCTATATCATGTCAAAAGCAAACCGAGCAGACCCTGTTTACTCTGTTTGCATATGCGTGAAAAGGTGTTTGTACGAGGGAACGGGCTAAAAAAAACTTCCTCGTTTGTAAGACTCTTACAAAGGCCTTGGTGAACGAGATAAAAAATCTACATCAATTTCAAACAAAAACAACCACCTAACCCTATTTTTTCTCTTGAAATAGTTTTACCTCATACATCTTGCTCCGAGGTTATATATATATATATCACGTTTTCCTTGAGTCCGAGGTTATTCTCATGCATCTGATTGGTCAGATTCTTAGCTTGCTCAGAATCTGACTAATCATATACATGAGAATTATCTCAGACTCAGGTTAAGAAGTTTTATAACCTTGGGGACCTGGTCCCTTATTCTACAGAACAACGATGCAAATTAACCCTTTATTCCGCGGGTATTCGTGTAAGAAATAATGACACCAGCAATATGAATTAGGGTATTCTTTTTATAATGGCACATGACCACAGAAGTATTTGACAACGGCAGAAACAGTAGAATCGGTCAGTAGTTTTTTTTCTTTTAAAAAAGAGTTTTGATTGGTCAGATTTGAGTTTTCAAGGTTTTGATTGGTCAGATTTGAGCCAAAGGCTCAAATCTGACCAATCAAAAACTTGAGAACGAACTCAGACTCAACTAAAAGTTTTATAGGCATGGACCCAGATCAACATTTGAGCAGACACTATTTTTGTATTAACATTTGAGCGGACATTATTTTTGTATCAACATTTGAGCAGACATTATTTTTGTATCAACATTTGAACAGACATTATTTTTGTATCAAAATTTAAGCAGACATTATTTTTTTCACAGCGGCATAAGAGTTTAAATTCCGAAAATTGGTATTTTTATCCCTATACGATCAAACTTTTCGAGTGTCAAGCAGCTTGGTTCTTTTTGTGAAGGCGTTAAAAAGCGTTTGTCCCTTTCCTCCATGAATATTCATGTAAGAAATAATGACGTCATGAATATTAATTTGTTTTAATAGTACATGGATATAAATGCATTTTGGCCATGAATCATATCTATATTATATCATATGCGAACAGAGCATACCCTGATCAGACGGCTCCTATAGGAGCCGTCTGATCTGGGTCTTCTCTGTTTACAAAGGCGTAGAAAGGCGTATTAATTTTGTGGGGTAAAGGGTTATATGAAAAAAGGGTTGAAATGATAAGTTTTTTTCCACGAACATGCCCAAATCATGTGTTACCCGGTGTCTCATCTTGATCGGGCTTGTTTGTACAGTTTATCATAGTTCCCACGCTAAAAGCTAAGCGCCGTTGCAATGATGTGGGTTTTTTATGCACATCCCGCTCTAATACTAGCATACAGTAAGACCTGTCTTAGGCGGTCATAAAAAAGGATGTCTAATTACGGATCTGTACGGCAGTTGGTAGCTTAATGCAGGTCAAAAGTAAAGCAGAAAGCTCCTATAGGAGCTTTCTGCTTTACTTTTGCCCTGCATTAAGCAATCATCTGTTTTTAATACTTACCTGTTCAATAAATGAATGGCCGCTCAGAACAGGTTCTGCTGTATTGTCAATCACGATTTGGGTGTAACCGTTGTTTTCATGTGATTTCTAGCAACTTAAGTCATGCACTTACGATCCCTAGTTAAGATAAACGCCTGACAGGAAATAAAACTTGGGTTTAAGCTGGTAATTGTACTGTATAATCGTGTCATATTTAGCTAAGTTATTTCTTGCCTGATCAGGGTATACACTGTTTGGACACTCATGCGTAAATAATTTATACTTTTATTGTGATAAATGAACGAGGGAAAGTTTGCCACTGACAAAAACATAAAACAGCTGTAGAACCAGATTTAAGTTTTCCCTAAGCAAATAAGAGCTGTTTGATATTGGTCTGCCCTGTTTTCAAAAGCCTTAAAGGTCGTTTTTATGGGGTAAAGATTAATAGAAACACAATGAGACACAGTGAGAGGGCCCAGAGGATCGCTACAACTTATCATCATCATCATCATCATCATCATCATCATCATCATCATCATAATCATCATCATCAATTCATCGTCATACATAGCCTATCTGTAGATAATCCCTATGCAGTGCTTCCACTTGGCTACACATGGACACTGAGCACCTCGCGGTCCCAGGCTGAACTGCCGGATGTCTGCACACAGAGATGAGGCATGCCAGGTGTATTGACAAGCCCTGCTGCCTATGTACAGATCCCAGCTATGGGATAAATTGCTCCTGTGCTCCCAGTTCCTTTGGCCCCTTGGCCAGGAGCTAAGGGATGGGTAACCCCGACAGAAAACCTAGAGAGCTGAAGGCAGCAGTACCAGGGCAGTTTGGCGCCCTCTATCAAAATATGGTATACACAATGCTGTGAACGCCAGTAAATAAGTATCATCATCATCATCATCATCATCATCCTTGATATCATGTTAACAATTTTCCCCATATAAACGCGTTTTCATGCATTTTCAAACAGAGTAGACCCAGATCAGACGGCTCCTATAAGAGCATGGTCTGCTCTCTTTGCTAATGGAATTGACAGATCTGTTTCTTTATCTTCTAAAATGACTACAATGTCCCATCTACCATATTTCATTATACTATTCCGTCCATTATATTCAGAAGGTATTGCAACTTGGAATAAAAGTTGAAAGGGGAAAGAGTGAAGGCAACATATATGTAGGTCATTTTAAGAATTAACTGTACATGTATACTGCTTTTCAAAATAAAAGCAAATTAATATTTTTCTTCACGAATATTCATGAAAAATACCATTATCATCATTAATGGCATCATGAACAAGTAAATATTTGACCATGGGAAAAATTGTAGAATGAGAATAATATAATTTCATAAAACAAACAGAGCAGACCTTGAACTTGAACCGTCTGTGCAAATAATATTTATTGACTTGTCCGCAACATTCTAAAGACGACGCAATAACAGCAAAGAAATACAGTGCCTAGTACGGGCGGTTGCCTTCAACACACTGAATAGATATTCGTCTTCTTCTGCATTAAATTCAAAATGTGTGCACATTTTCTTCTCGATTACTTCTAAACAAATTTAAAGCGATCAAAGTTTAAATCAGTTGGAATCTTGTTTACACACTCGGTATATGAAGATTAAATAGTTTTCATAAATCATTTCGGAAATTCGCCAGTTACAATCTAAAGGTTATCCCTTTCCTTCATATAAACGCTTTTTCGCGCATTTGCAAACAGAGTAGACCCTGATTAGACGGCTCCTATATAAGCCGTCTGATCAGGGTTTACTCTGTTTGCTTATGGATTTTGATATATCTGTTTGTTTAGTTTCTAAATTGATTAAATTGTTGCACATTACAAATCTCATTACGACTATTTTGTCTATTAAAATGCGGCAGGTAATGACATTTAGAATAAACCTAGAACAGGGAAAGGGTTAAGCACATATCTGATCAGTTGGGGGTAATGCATATCATAAATAGTCCTAAATGCTTATACCTACTTAGTGACATACTCTAAACTCAGTCTTAACCCTTCTCTTGCTGAATTTTAAAATGCATTTCTCCTTCTTTGCCCATGCCCTGTTGTATAATTACATATATCTTCACTGTGTACAAGTATTTCGCTGTGCAATCACTGCTGTGGAGTGCACTGGTTGCACAATCAATTTGTAAATAGTGCAGACCCTGATGAGACAGCTCCTGCAGGAGCTGTCTCATCTGGGTCTTCACTATTTACAGGTAGGTATATTGACGTAAACAGCAAGCGAAGGGTTGAACGGCAATTAAAATATCTAAGTCTGTGTAAGTAAGGCAGATGGTAGCTTAATGCAAGTCAAAAGTAACGTAGAAAATTCCTATAAGAATTAGTTGTACATGTATTACTTTTGCCCTGCATTAAGCAACATCTGCTTTTTATGACCCCAGTTTTCAATTAATGAATAGTCGTTTGAGGCTAAGTCTAACTGTATAAGTCTGTCATACAAGTATGACTATAAATGCATACTGTACAATCAGCGGTCGTATTTTATAATTGACATGCAAATAATCCTTTTATTGCTCCTCAATACATAACACTTCAAAAGTTTATAAAAATTAAATCATATTTGCTAAACCTGAAGAACTATATACGTGATTTATCAAGGTATTGTTTTCATATTTTGGTTTAAAACAGGACTTCAACAATGTAAGCTCAAGGGGAAGAAAGTAAACCAGAGTATTTTAACAATAGAACTTGAAAATCTTACTTTATAATACAATAAATTTGCCACTGTCTATGTCTAAATTGTAATTTTGGTTGTCATGACATCGTCAATTATAGTAATATACTACTTAACCGTACTTAACCATTTTCTCCATAATACACTTTCCTACGCATTTGCAAACAGAGTAGATCCAGATCAGTCGGCTCTTATAGGAGCCATTTGATCTGGATCTACTCTGTTTGCTTAAAAATAATACAGAAATAATACAGATATCACTCTATAGGTTCTGCCATTGACAACATTTCATATGTTCATTTGGCGGCGTTATTTCTTGCATGAGTATGCACGGAGTAAAGCGTTACCTTTTCCCCCAAGAACATTCATATAAGAAATAATGCCATCATAAACATTTTAAGCTGATTTTTTATACAATAAAGGAGTTGATAAAGGACTTGTATATACAGTTGGGGACTTCAAGGGACTATATAAATTAGTTCGAGATAACAGAAGTTCGGGTTATCCGATTTGTAATCTGGACAATTTCTCAAGTTCACAGCTTAATGCAGGTCTACAGTAATGCTGAAAGCTCCTATAGGAGCTTTCAGCATTACTGTAGAACTGCATTAAGCTGTGAAATGTGTTTCTAGATATGCGTAGTGATACATTTTAGAGCAATTCTGTATTGTAAGATTTTGGAAGGACCGAACTTTTAGTTCGAGTTATCCCGAAGTTCGAGTTATCCCAGTTCGATATATCGAAGTTCAGCTGTATTTCCATAAGCAAAAGAAGCAGATCCTGCCCAGACGGTGCCAAAGAAGCCGTCTGATCTGGTTCTACAATGTTTGCAAAGCTACTAAAAAGCGTTGTGTGATCACGTGCTTTATGGATGATTTTGGTCTACAATGTCCGTGGTTGATCTGGGTGTACAATGCTTGTGTCTGGTCTGGGTCTACTTTGCTCGCAAAGGCGTGAAGAAGCGTTTTTCCGTGATCAAATGCCACGTTCAAAAGTGACGGATGTTTTGTGCCTACGCTGTCCATGATTGAAATGCGTTTATAGGTTTATACAGCTTCAAATGTGCGAATGTCCTAATTACTTTGAAGTAATCCATATAAGCTATACATCAAGTGGACTTATCCAAATGAATATCAAATCGACTTGTCAAAATGAGCATTTTTAGTAATGAATTGTTTGTTTCAGTGGAACTGTTAGTGCAGACTTGATCAGAGGTAGCTTTCCAAAGTGTTAGGTGATATGGGTCTTCATTGTTAAATGGCAAATAAATCTCTTTTATATCGAACGTTGGTTTACACTAAAACCTCTCTATAACGGCCACTAAATTGTATCAAATATTTTGTGTTAAAGGCAGGTGACTGCTTAAAGCAAAGTGAAAGTAAAACAGAACGTTCCCATAGGACCGTTCTGTTTTACTTTCACCTTGTTTTAAGCAGGCACCTGCCCTGAATAGCAACTAATTAACATAATTTAGTGGCTGTTACAGAGAGGTTTTACTGTAATCTATATAAGTCACGCATCAAGTGGACTTATCCAAATCAATTTCAAATCGACTTATCAAAATCAGCATTTTGAGTATTTTCGTAGTGTACAGTAAGAATTGTACAGACTTCCAAAGTAGCAGGTGATATGGGTCGTCATTGTTAAATGATAAATAAATCTCGTTTATATCGAAAGCTCATGTACAAATACACCGTGCACATGCAAACATGCACCCAGTTTGCAAAGCTGCAAGCCAACCACACACATTTAATTCTATAGTTACCATCAAATGCTAGGTTGCAAAGAAAATGCATTGACATAAATGTTTGTGCTGGACAAATATTTAAAATGTTTGTAGTGAAAGAATTGCATGTACATTAATAACCCCGATGATGTGACCACCAAAACAGGTCTAATTATGGGTCTTGAAAGCAGGCAGTAACTCAAGGTAGGACGAAAGAAATATCTTGTAGAAGCTTTCTGCATTACTTCGTCCTGCAATAAGCAGTCACGTGCTTTTACAGCATCTATGTTTCTTCATAAAGGGGATGTTAAAGGGGCTTAATTGTACAGTAGAACCAGTCCTGAGCGACCATTCATTTACTGAACACATGAATCTTAAAAAACAAGTGGTTGCTTAATGCAAGGTAAAAGTAAGGCAGAAAGCTCCCATGGGAGCTTTCTGCATTACTTTGACCTGCATTAAGCTACCCAGCCCTTACACACCCATAATTAGACCTCTTTTTGATGACCGCTTAAGACAGATTCTACTGTATTTGGGAATGTATAATCAGTACGCCAACCACTATGTAACCCGGTCAGCTCGCTAATGTAACCCTTTACCTCATAAAAACTTATTACATTATGAATATTCATGAGTAGATTTTTTATATTGATATATGAATACGCAATTTTTTGCCATGGCATCATATCTATATAAACCAATATGCAAACAGAGCTAACGTCAGGAACCGTCTGATCAGGGTTTATCCTGTTTGCGGATGCTTCTCGTATATGAGGTTAAGTGATAATTGAAGTACTTTTCCAGCAAAACTGCTTATATTTAGCCGTGGCAATACGTAACAGACGAGTCCCTAAGGGAACAGCAAGCAATGTATTTCGTTTATGGATATTTTATCTAGGTCTACGTGTCATATGGCTGAAGTCTAGATAAAAAAAGATTAAATAGCAATTTTAATTTTTTTCTTTTTCCGAGATTGCGTACCGATATTTAGATAAAGGTTGATCCTCACGCTGAATACTTTAACTCTTAGCACGCTAGCGGCGAAACTGTGATTACCTATGCAAACAGTTTGGATCCAGATGAGACGCCGCATAATGCGGCGTCTCATCTGGATCCAAACTGTTTGTCATCTTGACCATTTTTTTGCAAAAAGAAAACGAGAGAAAGTTAAGTTTAAGAATTGAAGCAGACGACAATTGTTGCAGACGAAAAATTACTTAGCGTGCAAAGAGTTAACCAATTCACACCTACTGGTGCCTTTTGATCCTGCTGTAAGTCAGTTTTTGAAACCACTGTGATAAATAGAGCATTTAGTCCATAGGTGCAAATACTCTATTTATCACAGTGGTTTCAAAACTACACAATTCTAAAACGTCATTTACTCTAGTAAATTCTCCTTTTAGGTAAATTTATTCAAATAAATTAGGTCTAAAATAGTCTAGGAGGGAGTGGGTTAACCTTTAGCCTGCTTTCGTCGGATGAGTGAATACCTATGCAAACAGTTTGGATCCAGATGAGACGCCGAGTAACTCGGCGTCTCATCAGGATCCAAACTGTTTGACACTCTGATCGCATTTTGGCAGACAAATTGATTATAGCTTGAATTTTGAAAATGTAATAGTTGAACAATTCTGTAAAAATAATTTTCTCAGCAAGCTAAAGGTTAATCAACCAAATGCAATAAGAGAGTTAAGTGTCACTTGCAAACACTGGAGACCACAGAAGAGCATGCACTCTGGTCAGATAAACGGTTAATATGACACAGTGCGACCAGAGACATCTTCAACACGATAGCCGGTCTGGATCTACATTACTTTGATACCCTGAATGGTTAATAGTTTAACCTCCTCTCTATAGCGGTCACGTGATCACCTAAGCACGAGTGTCGTTAACCATTTACTCCATAAATACGCCCTTATACGCATTTGCAAACAGAGCAGACCCAGATCAGACGGCTGCGATAGTAGCCGTCTGATCAGGGGGTTGCTCTGTTTGCTTAAGATATATATAACTTCCTGTATACGTATATGTGCTATTATAACAATTAATCCATTTGCCCCCAGTGGATTCTTCCATGCTTATATATTTGATTAGTCTATCTTTTATCTAAGGGATGTCTGGTCTAAATTTTCATTTTTGTTTTGTTTTATATTGAATTTCCTATCAGCAAACAGTGTAGACTCTGATCAGATGCCGCATTATGCGGCGTCTGATCAGAGTCTACACTGCTATATACGGGATCGTGGGAGCAAATGGGTTAATATGATTAATATTCAAGACATCATTATGTATTGTATGATTATTCATGGAGTTACGGATTCACCGTTTACACAATAGATATTCAGTTTTACGACTTTGCAAAAAACAATGTCAGGCCCATGTCAGACTGATCTTTTCATAAAGATATCTTCAGACCAGGGTCTGTTCTTTCTGCTGATGAAATGATACAGACCTAAGTCTGCAGTTTCTGATAAAAAACCCTAATTGATATTTATGATGTCATTATTTCTTGCATGAATATTCATGGAATAAAGGTTTGAGACAATGGTCCAGATTACAGTAAATAATACCGACCTATAATGACTAAAGAGTGGGTCTAATGGAGCAGGTGCTGGCCTGATGCAGAACCACTTTAGAATGGCCACAGTACAGAAGTTTCACTGCATTTTTGAATGGTCAAAGTATAGAGGTTTTATTGCACTTTTCAGTGGTCATAGTTGAAAGGTGTTGTTATACATGTACATGTTTGAGAGGCTACATTATAGAGGTCTTATTGCACTCCTGAGCGGTGATAGTAGAGAGGCCATGCTGAGCGGTGATAGTAGAGAGGTCATACTGTATTTGTTTGAGTGGCTATAGTAAAGAGGTATTGTTGCACTTCTGAGCGGTGATAGTAGAGAGGTCATACTGAGCGGTGATAGTACAGAGGGCATGCTGTACTTGTTTGAGTGGCTGCGGTATAGAGGTCGTATTGCACTTCTGAACAGTGATAGTAGAGGGGTCGTACTGTACTTGTTTGAGTGGCTACAATATAGACGTCGTATTGCACTTCTGAGTGGTGATAGGAGAGAGGTCATACTGAACGGTGATAGTAGAGATGTCATACTAAAGGGTAATGGTAGAGAGGTCATACTGTACTTGTTTGAGTGACTACAGTATAGAGGTCGTATTGCACTTCTGAGAGGCGATAGTAGCGGGGTCATACTGTGCTTGTTTAAATGGCAACAATATATAGGTCTTATTGCACTTCTGAGTGGTGATAGTAGAGAGGTCATACTTAGCGGTGATAGTAGAGAGGTCATACTGTACTTGTTTGAGTGGCTACAATATATAGGTCTTATTGCACGTTGAGAGGTGATAGTAGAGAGGTCATACTGTACGTGTTTGAGTGACCACAGTATAGAGGTCTTATTATTGTTTTGAGGGGCGATCGTAGAGATGTCATACTGTATTTGTTTGAGTGGCCACAGTGCAGAGGCCTTATTGCACCTTTGAGAGGTGATGGTAGAGAGGTCATACTGTATTTGTTTGAGTGGCTACATTATAGAGAGCATATTGTACTTCTGAGCGGTGACGGTAGAGAGGCCATACTGTATTTGTTTGAGTGGATACAGTATAGAGGTGTAATTGCATTTCTGAGCGGTGATAGTAGAGAGGTAATAATGAGCGATGATAGCAGAGAGGTCATACTGTAATTGTTTGAGTGGCTACAATATAGAGATCTTATTGCACTTCTGAGCGGTGATAGTAGAGAGGTCACTTTCGAGTGACGATTGAAGATAGACTTTACTGTATTTTTGAGTGGCCTCAGTAAATAGAGGATCTTACACGAATGTTCATTACAATTGTTTTTGTGAAACGAGTTTATTATAATGATATGATACGAGCTTTAGCGAGTGTAATATTCATTATTATTAGACGAGTTTCATGAAAACAATGTGTAATGAACACGAATGTAAGATTCGTTTTATCACATAACCCTTAAAAAGTGCCATAGAAAATGAAACAGACTATATCTGACGACTGTTTCGGCAATTGTTTACAGCAAAGTACAGCATGATTCAAACTGCTCATTTGCATAAAAAATGCCCTAGTGCATTTCCGCGATTAACGGCACTGTTTCGGCACTCCCACATTGCAGGTTACGTGATAAACATGTTTATAGCACCGTTGAGTGGCCGTTGTATGCAATAACCACTCTTATAAAGTGTATCGTAGAAATGATTCTAAAGAATGGTCACAGCATATGATTCGGAGGAGATATTAAAGAGATACTCTTAATTAAGGAGGGATTCATTTACTCGTCTGATCTCTGTCCCAGTTTGATCAAGAATAGGCACATACTCGTATCTAAATTCTTTGAAAACCACAATCTGTCTTTAAAACCAAATAAAACACCTGATAATAATGCACCCATACATGCAGTTCAGAGGTCCAGGTAAGATACGTAGATAAAAATATTTTCAAGAATGGCTCCTTTATTTCTCCACCAAAGAGTGATCACACCAAAGCGTTTTGTGGGAAAATGACGAGTTTAGTATTTGAG